>CM030358.1:85745828-86293328 GCA_017893485.1 Hemerocallis citrina
TAAACAAACAAATATAAAAACTACTGAATTGATAACATTAGATAATCCATATTATTACCTAGATTATTACAATAATAGACATCCAATTGTACATAAAATCATACTACCACTAAGGATAAATGGTAGAAAGGAAATGTTGTTACACTTACATGTAGACCCAAACAACATGTTAATGATATGTTATTAGGAACTGACTTCCTTACATCAGTACAACCTTACTCAATTCAAGAAGAAAAAATCACAATAACAGTAAACAATGAAAGCATGGTAATAAATAGGATATTGGACAAATGAATCCATTAAGGACAACAAAAAACACATTATACATCCTAACAGGATTTGTTTACGGAGGATACAAATCACGAAACTACCACAGTCTAATAGACACCGGAGCAGGTATTAGTTTATGCCGCAAAAATATACTACCAAAATGAAAACAAGATGGTTTTAATAAAAAAGCCGTAACTGGATTAACTGGACAAACTATCATACTAGACAAATATCAACAAAATGTTAATGTACAAATTGGAAGTTACATACTAAAAATACCTATAGTATACCAGTTTGACGATATGAATAATGACGTACTCTTAGGAAACGACTTTTTCCAACAATATTATCCCATAACTATATCACATAAATCAGTTGTATTTACAACACCTTGCGGACACCAAGCAATAGCAATTCGAATAACCCAACCGTATTCCAGAACTGACCTACCACACATCAGAGTTTCTTCAACCCAGCGTGGTGAAACCAATACTTACCAAATAGAACTAGAATACAACAAGTTCAAATAATAACTACAACAGAAATTTTACAAAAATAATTAGAAGATCTGTGCGGAGAAGATCCCTTGGCAAAATGGAACTTAAGTAAACCCACGGCTAGAGTTAATAGAGAAGAACGAAATAATTAAAATTAGACCAATAAGACATACTCCAACAGACCTAGAAGAATTCAAAATACACATAAAAGAATTAGTGGAAAATAATTATATAAGGAAATCACAAAGTCCACATTCATCACCAGCATTCATAGTAAAAAAACATTCAGAAGAAAAAAGAGGTAAATCTCGAATGGTAGTAAATTATAAGGAATTAAATAAAAATACTAAGAGATTTGGATACCCACTACCAGATATGCAAATACTACTTAACACAGTAAGAACAAGAAAAATATATTCGAAATTTGACTGCAAATCAGGGTTTTATCATGTAAAATTAACGGAAGATTCAAAACCTTTAACGGCATTTAGCACACCTCAAGGATTTTATGAATGGAATGTATTACCATTCGGTTATAAAAATAGCCCAGGAATATTTCAAGAATATATGGATAAAATTTTTGAAAAATACAACAATTTCATATTAGTATATGTAGATGATATTCTAATAGGATCAGAAAACGAAGAACAACATAAAGAACATCTACTAAAATTCATAGAAATAGTGAAAAATGCAGGCATTATACTATCAAAAAAGAAAATGAAAATATTCAAAACTGAGATAGAATTCTTAGGAACAAAATTATCACATGAAGGAATAGAATTACAACCACATATATCAGAAAAAATAAAGACTTTTCCTAATGTCTTAAAAGAAAAAAGAGAAGTGCAAGCTATAATAGGATTACTAAATCAAACAAGAGGTTACATACCAAATTTATCAGCAAAAACAAATTGGTTACAATAAAAACTTAAAAAGTTTAAGAAATGGGAATGAACCCCGGAGGATGAAGAGAAACTTAAAATATTAAAACAACAAATTTCAGAGTTACCAAAGCTAAAACTACCGGTTAAAGAATGTTCTTGGATAATAGAAACTGATGCATGTGAAACTAATTGGGGAGCAGTATTAAAATTTATTGAAATAGGAGAAAGTGAAGAAAAATTAGCTAGATATACTAGTGGATCTTTCACACAAACCCAACAAAATTACCACATAAACAAAAACGAACTACTAGCAATCTTAAAAGCTATAAAAAAGTTTGAACTATTCATAATACATACAAAATTTACGGTAAGAACAGATAATACCCAAGCAAAGAGTTGGATTAATAAAATAATAGACCCAACCATAGCAAATAAAAGATTGATAAGATGGCAGATGGAGTTAGCACATTACGATTTCGTAATAGAAAACATAAAAGGAAAACTTAATATTTTAGCCGATTTTCTATCAAGAAATTAACTATTTCACTTGTTGCAGAATGGAAACCAGAGTTCAGCATATAGAACACGATATAGTCTACCTAAAGGAGACAGTGGAGCAAATAAAATGAGCATTTAACCAACTACAGCTGCAAATATGTGGTCTTCAAAGTATATTTTACCAACATATAAGTACGGATCGTATTGAAAAAATGAGCGAAGGGAGTGAACCTACTAACCCACAAAATACAAGTGGGATCACAAAAATAGCCACACAAGAAGAAAACTCCACATCCATACAGCCCACTACCTACAAAGAGAGTTTACTCTCAGATCCTCCAAAATACTCCAAGAATGATTTATTTTTACAATATATTGAGAAATTATGCCAGACCACTCAGGTCATCCAATTTATCAAAACTATTTCTCAGCAACATATGAACAAAGCGATCATACTACCAGGAGCTAATCCAAAAACCGTAAGAGTATTATTCGAAAGAGGACTTATCCACTGCATTTATCCATCTCAAGAATGTGAAGAACTTAGCCAGTTACCAAAAGAAGTATATAAAGCTGCTAAAAGTTATTTTGGTCTTACAAAGGCATCCAAAATATATGTCCGTATATTTTCAGCAATTCCAGAATTCCTTGAAGATAATGAAGAACTACCAGCTGAACATATTATAAAAATAGGGATGACTACGCAAATCTTGTTTGGAGCAACCAGCATCATA
This sequence comes from Hemerocallis citrina, assembly GCA_017893485.1. Lineage (NCBI taxonomy): Eukaryota > Viridiplantae > Streptophyta > Magnoliopsida > Asparagales > Asphodelaceae > Hemerocallis > Hemerocallis citrina. Next base: position 85,748,715 of record CM030358.1, read on the forward strand.
CCATATAAAACCAAAGAATTTGAAAAACTAATTCCCGAATGAAGAGCTACGGGATTTAGAACAATGTATTGCGAACTAAAGGACATACAAAGTAGAGAAGGTAATATATGGATCTATGACAGCCCTGACCCACAAAAATTAATGATCTACAGCACAGCAAAAATTAAACAACCCCAGTAAAAGAAAGAAGTCTTTGACAGCTGGTACTGAATCTTGCATAAAGAAGATATGACAATGACGGAAGAAACAGCTGTCCACTACTGTAGATTGATGAGGATGGAACCACAGCATTCATGTGACTATTGCAGAAAAGGACAAGAGCAGACTGACGAAGAGCTGTTCCTGATGTGAAGCACGTGAAGATGTCCCATACATAAGCAGCAAATATCTCAATTATATAAAAGGGAAGGCAGGGTAAGGGAGAGAGGGGGACGATTTGGAGAGAAAAAATTCCTCATAATCTTAGAGAGTCCGTTTGTAACAAGCTTGAAGGAAATAAAATATCTTTTATGAGTTCATCTATCAGCTTCTGTAGAAAGTAAGGTATGAACAACTAAATTCCTTTCCCTTAGAGAGAGTTTTGTAAGGCTCTGCCTGAATGATCTGGCTAAAAGACTCATTTGCAACCTTCTATAGTTAGACTTTTGTGGTTGTCTGTACCAAAGTGCTACTAGTTGTTCTAGACGCATCTCTTGGATGAAGCCCTATTGAGGGCATAGTAATCTTGAGATGGGAAGAACGTAAAAGGAGCACAGAAATCGGGGTGCATACCAGAGGTATTTTATCCACTGGTAGTAACTAGTACAGAATAGATCAAAAAAGTTTAACTAGGTCGGAAGCATGATGGGCCGTTTTGTTTTGATTTTTTAGGTATCCTTAGAATTCTCTCTCTGCTCTTTATTTCATAATTACTTATTGTTCAAAAGAACTAATGGATAATAATTTTGGTATTGCCTCACCAATCTTTGAATTAATGGTTAATTACCAAGGAAGTGATAGAATGCTAGTTTTTTATGTTTATTATCCTCATAGACAAATAAGCATGGATGATTGCTACGAATTCAAATTATTCTTTTTTAGCATTCAACGGGTAATAATTATAACAATAAACCAAATAATTCCTGGAGAAACTAGTAATATAAATGTTGAAATAATTGACGACCTAACTTATCACGAAAGATCTTTGTTATTTTATGAAAATGGTATATTTAGTAGTTACGTTTGGAGTCCTACGACTGCATACAGACAATTTATAGAAGAACATGAACAGAATGGAGGAGAAAATAGACGTACAGAAGTACTCGAAGAACCCCCATATGATAGTAATAGTGAAGGATATGAGACAGAATCAGAATATATAAGAGAACTTGACGACGATGACGACGATATTCCCATCATTCCTGATTACTTTTTCAGAATTGACAACATCCATTATTTCGACGAATATTATTTTTCACCAAACTTTGATCTTTATTTCAACTCTTTAGACTTTACTCTTTAGACTTTTAAAGTTTTTGATACTCTTTTCCTTTTGATTTTCAGGTCTCAGGAGAATAAGCGCAATTCTCACCTTGTAGTTGGTATCAGAGCCTCGTTCGGCAAGTAAGAAACTCTTACCTAATTTTCTCAAGATTTTAGCAAATTATTTAATACATTTTTAACAATTAAAAAATCAATTATGAAAGTAAAATAGGAATAATTGCACAAACAAATTTTAAAATTACAGAAAGGTCACACATCCTATAAGATATAGTATACAAAAGGAAGTATAGAAGTTTATTTTTAAAAGGGCTAGGTCTTCATCGCAAATACTTTTGAAAGGCTAGGCCTTCATCGCAAATACTTTTGAAAGGCTAGGCCTTCATTACAAATACTTTCGAAAGTAGGTCTATTCTGCAAATAATTTCAAAAAGTAGCCTGAAAATCTAAATAACTCAAGCAGAGGACACATAAAATAGAAATAGAAATTTATGCATGGAAAAGAAAGATATGCGATAGAAAGAAATTTCCATAAAATAGAAAGAGGAGGAAAATGGGTGCCTTCGCGAACAGTGTGCGGGTGTCTGCTTATTCAAGCGCCGGAATAATAGCTCCTCCAAATCACAATCCCATACATACACCAACAAGAATAGAGGAAGACATGACAATCAAGAAGAAGAAGAAGAAGAAAAAGAAGAAGAAGAGTTTTTGTTAAGATTTTCTGTGTTGCCGATGATGTCAACAAGCTAAGTTAGGATATTGGGCATTATAACCCAGGGCAGAGCTAGAAATTCGGGCAAGGAGGAGCCTATATACTAACTACAACGGCTCAAAGGATGAAATCATGAAAAAGTAACAGCAGCAGCAAAAACTTAAATTAGTAACTAAAACAATAATAATACGGAAACTATAAATCTTTCGTGGTCAAAATCTTACAAAATCATATACCTAGTCAATTTTTTCTATGGACACCTATAAAAAGAGAAAAATAAAATTCATAATATTGTGGGAGACTTAAATGATGGATGTGCAAGAATGAGAACCTGCATGTTGTTCCATATATCCATAAATCTAGGAACTTTTGTCCACGTTGTATCAGTTGGTCTTCAATTGAATCAGCCCTGATGAAGAGATAATTGAACATACAGAAAGTACCTTGCTAGCAAGTAATCTACCAAAACCTGCAGTAGATGACTGAATATGGCTAGCTTCAGTGAATTATGCTCTAAGAGCATCCACTGTCGTTAATGCTAAAATATGCATATATAGTATTTAGAAAATAGCAAAGGAAGGAGAGCACTGTAGTCATTAAAGTAAAAAAATAGAAGTGACGGAAGATGATCTTCCATCTAACAATTTTTTTTTTTAAAGATTGTTTAAAATGACATTTTTGTAAATATTCATTGACATTTTCGTAAATATGAAAAGAAAAATTTTGAAAAAAGTTTTGACCCCCGAGATTTTTAAAATTTTTTTATAATGGTATTTTTTTAAATTTAGAAAAAAAAAATTTGCTTAAATCTGTGTGGACCTTTAAAAAAAAATAACTTATAAAAGTAGATGATGGAAGATCTTCTTCCGTCTCTCAACTTTTCTGTAATAAAAGTTGGCGGACGGACGAATCTTCCATCCGTCCTCTTACAATATTGAAAAAAAGTAGAGACAGAAGAAGATATTCCGTCTTCTATATTTGTCCATTGCTATATTTTGCTGCTAAATATAGCAGTCAACTATTCATAACTTTTCTTAAAAAATGAGTATTTAGCGAACGATAATGGAAGCGAAATTGCTAAAATATGCATATTTTAACTATTTAGCAAACGATAGTGGATGTTGTAACAGGATAAGACCATCATCATGCAAAGCTAAAAGCCAAATGATAATATTTAGTTACCTGGATGCTTGTGTCGGTGATGGTTATAAAAATTAAGTACAATGAAACATATCTTACAGGTTCAAGAGACTTGGTATCACTGTCGGGTATAAGCATTTTTTTTAAAATATTGGTATCGATTGACCTTGGAATACTAGCTTTTGTATGGCAACTTAAACTTTATTAAAACAACAATTAAGAGGGTACAGATGCTAGTCCCTCAACTCAAGATTAACCCAGCTGAGTCCTTCAAATCTATAGCACATTTTCAGTTAAGGTTCTCAGTTAATGAACACAATAGAATACCTGATGCATTGATCTCCCTTGCTACATATGGTGGCTGTCATTTAATGTGCAAACGGATTCCTGAGAGAAAGATGGTTTGATTTTCCCAAGTTATCAAATATTTATTCGATGACAAATATAGTATGATTGAGAAATGATAACTAATATCAATGGGAACCCCCCTAATAAATACGAATTCAATCCAAACCATGCCTCAGATTGGCAAATGTATAAACTAGAACCAAGACAAAATGTATGTAGCAGAATGTTAAATGGTCCCTAGTATATTCGATTAACCTACAACAGGTTTGATTCCCTGATCATTATTCATTTCTTGTTGATGTTTCACTTCCTTGGTCTCTATGCCAATCTCTCTGATTCATTGTCAATACAATTGTGATTGGTTGAACAGGAAGAACCGATTACAGAGCAATCAGAAGAGTTGACGGGTTGACCGACAAGGATGCTGCATTATTTAGCAACACTGCTTGCAGTAATGAGGATACTTTTCCGAATTTTGGTGCTTCACAAGTCACACTACACGAAATCAGGGAGCTATCTCCATTATTCAGGAACGAGATGTTCTAAACTAGCTCCCAGATTGTTGACTGTATGTCCGAACTGTTATACCTTAAGTAGACAATTAATTTTATAATGAAAAATTAAGAAAAGAAACTAATTAAATTCCTACTCGAATTTAATAACAATTGTACTATTACAACAACAGTACAATTAAATATCGACAAAGAACAAAATGAAGATAATATATCTTCAATTCGAACCTTGGTAATTGTGAATTAAGGAAATGTTTCGCAAACAGTGTATATCACTGTACACAAAGCATAGAAATAAGATAGGTTATCTTCAATTCCGTCCTTGAATATGGTGGAAAAAAAATAGACAGACTGAGACTTGTTGAAACAATGTCCTTAAGACGTTTATTTTGCCACTGCTACGGTGTATACAGGTTATTCGACAGTTGTCTCCCAAGATACAACAGTCAGAACTACACTAACTTACACTAGAATAATGGAGACTTAGGCGAGAATGAAAATGACAGCGTTTTGTGATATGTCTGCACTGATACAGGGTGGTAGAGAAGATATTAATTGGCCCAGATTTGATCAAAGTCCATCACTATTTATAGCCATAAGCCCGTGGCAGTTTTTGCAACTGTTCAGACAAAACTGTCATGACAGTTGAAACTGTCCGTATCCAGCCCGTATCAAATCAGAATTGGTTTTTTGCAAAAAAAATAAGTTTACTGTTTTAAGCCCAAGCCCAAGCCCAGGCCCGGGCAGGCAGGCGGGCGTGCGCAGGTGTTTCACACCGACGCCCAAGTTGGGTGTGTTCTCCCTCCGGTGAAAATATTCGTACCCCTAAGGGCACACCCTTTTGGCTCAATTTTTAACTTATAACTTCATTTGCTTTTTGCTTCTTTCCGAATTGGGACTAACTTTCAATGTCACATATCAAGCAAAAGTCCAATTCTTTATTTTAATAAGCTAACTTCAAAGACGAATATTTCATTCATTTAAAATCTGTTTTGGACATATGAGTACATCATTTTATACGTCTTGATGAGTAGAATACGCTGGAAACCGATTTCCAACAACCCCCCACATGAATGATAATTTTCGTCTCCCATCTTATAAAAGGTACATATCACAGAGTGCAATTGAATAAATGTCGCAACGTGGATAGGTAGATATTTCACTTTGAACCTTCCCTAGTTAAAGTTTATGGGACATACTTGGCTAATCGGTAAAATATTTCATCTTGAACTGTCAGCCGTTAGTGTATGCCTAAACAATAAACTCTACACAACATTGTGTTCTTCACATCCAATCTCTCGGTTGTGTTCATTTTGGCCCTTAACAAATCCCAGTTCTGCGAGTGTTCTAGAGAACTTCAGCCTTTTAAAATTCTCATAGAGCCGACCCAGCTAACACTTACATAGGTGACCGCATCCATAAAGAGTATCCTACTATACTCCACTTGTGAGTTTCAAGATATGGAGGTCATTAAAAGCATAGCTTAACATTTTAGTACTTCCGTAGGCATGCATTTATTGTTGCACCATAGGAATGAGAAGGGAGTGAGTCCAAATGTATTACTGATTGAGTCATTCATAACTGGTTGTCCTATTGAACCTGGTCTGTGGGATCTCCAGTCGCCAGATTAGGTTTCCGTATAAAGTAACTCATATTATTTTAGACTTTTAAGCCCATTCCCCTCGATGCACAGTTATGGATAATCCCTTAGTAAATGGATCCGCTAAGTTATCCTGTGATCTTACAAAGTCAATGGAAATAATTCCATTTGAGAGTAACTGTCGAACAGTATTATGGCGTCTACGTATATGTCTCGATTTGCCATTATATACATAATTGTGTGCTTTGCTCAGCGCTGCTTGATTATCATAGTGGACACACATATGACCGTCAAAGGTTTAAGCCAAAATGGAATATGTTCGAAAAAGTGGTGAAGTCATTCTGCTTCTTCACCTGCTTTGTCTAAAGCAATAAACTCGGATTCCATCGTGGATCGAGCAATACATGTTCGTTTAGAAGGCTTCCAGGACATAGCAACTCCTCCTAGGGTAAAGACATAACCACTTGTGGATTTTGATTCCTCTGAATCCGATATCCAATTCGCATCACTATATACTTCAGGAACGACAAGATATCTGCCATAATGCAATGAAAATTTTATGGTATTTTTTAAATACCCAAGCACTATTAACAGTGATGCCCAGTGACATTTTCCTGGGTTACTTGTGTATCTCCTTAGTTTGCTCACTACATAAGCAATGTCTGATCTCGTACAGTTTATGAGATACATTAAACTGCCTATTACACGAAAATACTCCAGTTGCATTATACTTTCACCAATATTTTTGTGTAAAACTACAGATGGTGAAAAAGGGTTTGATACTCCTTTAATCCCATGTTCCTTGAATCTTTCAAGCACTTTTTTCACATAATGTGATTGAGGTAATTCAATGTCATTAGGTGTTCTTATTATTTTGATACCCAAAATAACATATGTCACACCTAAGCCTTTCATGTCAAAGTGGTTGATTAGCATTTTCTTTACAGTCTTGAAGACTTTCAGGTTATGACCAAAGATTAGCATATCATCCACATACAGGCAAACAATCACGCATGACTGTCCCATTTGTTTGTAGTAAACACATTTATCACATTCAATAATTCGAAAACCATTTTTCATCATGACATTGTCGAATTTTCCATGCCATTGTTTTTTTTTAGGTAAAAGGTGGAATAACGCCACCCTGTTTCATTAATAAGAGGTTAATAAAACAACCCCAGAGTACCGGGGGAGATTCCATGCCAGTGTTTCAGAGCTTGTTTAAGTCCATATAGGGATTTAACAAGTCTGCATACTTTGTTTTCAGCTCCCTTTGAAACAAACTCTTCCAGTTGCTCCATGTAGATCTCTTCTTCGAAATCCCCATTTTAAAATGACGTCTTGACATCCATTTGATGAATTTCAAGATTATAGATAGATGTTATTGCTATCAGCATTCTTATAGAGGTTATCCGCGTAACCGGTGAATATGTATCAATGAAGTCTAAGCCCTCCTTCTGGCGATACCCTTTAGCCACTAATCTAGCTTTATATTTGTCAATGGAACCATCTGGTTTCATCTTCCATTTGAAGATCCATTTACATCCAAGTGGTTTATGGCCTGGTGGAAGGTCAACCAATTTCCAGGTATGATTTCTTAGAATCGATTCAATCTCACTATTGATAGCTTCTTTCCAATGGGGAGACTCTGAGGATAAGACTGCCTCTTTGTAAGTCTGAGGTGCAGCCTCTAATATGTATGTTAGAAAATCTGGACCGAAGGACTTAGATATTTTAGTTCTTACACTTCTTCTTGGTTCAGATTCACCATTTTCATGATGAGTTTCATCATGTTTCTCACTTGACACTTCTCTTGTTCTTTTGAGATCGAGGTTTCTATTATTTTTTTTGTGTGGAAACACATCTTCAAAGAATATGGCATCTTTTGGCTCAATGATTGTGTTTACACTGATGTTACCGCTAAATCTGGTGTGGGGGTAAACAGATAGTTTTTATGGATTCTTGAAAAACTTGAATAGCAAACCTGAAACCTGTTCCGCCGGAGTTTGACCGTTGACTCCCGCCGTTCACCTGCAAAAAGTGCGAGACACCGGGGTTGATCCCGGTGACGCACTCTCCGGCGCTCAAGTCAGTAATCAGGAAGATTATGTGTCACGCCCCGCTTTCCAAAAATATGGAATACGAGCGCGTGACAAAGCCCAGCGAATGATTTTAACATCATCCATAAGCTGTAAGATCGACTCAGCATCACAACAAGGATATAACAAGATATATATACAACCAAGCATGCATGAATAATTTATTAAGCAACAGAAAACAATTTAAACATTAATAATATCCAAAATATTTTCAATGTCTGGAACAAAAGGTAAAATTCGGGAACATCAGCCCGTTACAAGTCTTAAGCAACAACAAATAAAATAACTCAATTACAAAACGAAATGATTAAAGAAAGATTTTTCCAAGTAAGGCCTAGAACGTCTGCTCACCGATTCCGTCAGGTAAATCTCCTTGGATACCTGTAAGTTGCTCATCTAAAGAGAAGAAAAAGAAAGTCCTTAGAGCAAGTCGTGGACATGCGAGTGGAGAAACAGAGAAAAAATGGCAATAGTGGTATAGCAATGAATTCAATAAATGATGAAATCAATAGTGTTGAACAGTGACAAAGCAATAATAGTATAATATGCAATAACTATGATTTATCACGGTAATGATGAACAATATCAATAATGGCAATAATAACGATAACACTGTTCGATAAGGATAACAATATGCAATGATAATGTGATGAGAGCCTTAGGTCTATTATTCATTTTTAAATCCTGGCTAATGCACGTACTACTGTGTCCCATGTGTGCCGTACCACAGGTTCGATGCATACAATCAATTTTTGTTTAGATTAAGGTGGTAGATTCTATAGTTCATGTACTGGGTATGATGACGATAACAGTAATAACACTGGACATGTGTAATTTCTTACACGATGCCGATAACGATAAAACACTGGACATGTGTAATTTCTTACACGATGCTGATAACGATAAAATACTGGACATGTGTAATTTCTTACACGATGCCGATAACGATAATATTCACTGGCCATCATCCGAGTACACTTACTATATTGTCAACTACCCTAATCAACCCTTAATCCCGACTTTGATTTATTTCCTTTATTCAATTAATACACGATAATACAATTAATAAGGGATGCTAGAAAAGGTGACAAAATAACCCTAGGATCATGCAATATATTCTATACAATTAAATGCACCAAATATAACATTATGAACACAATTGTACTTTATAAAACATAGGATCCCAATTTTGGACAGCAGTAGGTTGCTGCACCAAAATTAGAATTCCCGTTGCTACAGGACAGAAAATGTGGATCCGTCAGGTGGTCTAGAAACTAGACTCCTGCCCGGTTCCAATGCATACTTAAAGTCTATATTCCGACAACGGTAGCTAGGTGAAATTCAGTGTTCTTTACAGATTTTAGTTTCTGGCTGGGTGTCGATGTTGACTAATTTCAGTTATAAAGGCAGTAAATAATCATTACAAAAATCAGTAAAAATAATTTTTAACACCCTAAACATGTTATCTACAAATCTGGAACTTATCTTGGCCATATATAATCATTAGTTAACTTAATTTATTAGCCTAACATGTTATGTACATGAATCTGGAATTACAGCGCAGCAGTAGGAAAATAGTCATAACTCGGGCGATATAAATCAGAATTTGGAAATTCTGATGTCTATTGACATCTAGACAAATAGGGCTACGTTTCATCTTCAGCGAGTTTCTAATTTTAATGAAGTTATCTAGGTCTAAACAGCACAATAAGATTCAGGTTGGTGTAAATTTCAGGATAGTCAACACATCCATTTTGAATAAAACGATTAAATGTTAAGAATGACAAATTGGAGTTTAATAATCATAAATTACAGTGAGTCATTCTTATGTGAACATGGTATTAAGGTAGATGATGTCCAAAATTCTAATAATTACAATTCAACTAATTTATCAATAGCAATCACATTAACAATCAACTAATTTATACAATCTACTATAGCTAGTTGTCATTAATGTCATGATATGAAATGTGTCAATAATTTTCTATTTTTATATTCAATAACTATAACTACATGGGTGTATGTAAGATTCTTATACATTAGAGGCAAAAAGAAGGCACAAAGTCGAGATTACCACTTGGATTTGCTCATGTAAATCCGTGGTATCCCAACGATAGATACAATAACATTTTACGATGTTCAATACGATCCACTTGCGGAATTCAATAAAAATATCGAATATGATACAATAAATATTTGATAAGAAATGACTTGCCTTTTTGACGACGATTAGATCCGATTGTTGAAGAAAATTGGATCGAAAAATCCCGAGTGAAGTCTCCCAAAAGCACGTGCAAAATTCCAATAGAAGAGCAAAATCCCCACACCAGATCGCCCAGATCAGCAAGCAGCAAGGCGGGATTTGGCACGGCAAAACACGGAACACCAGATCCAGCGAATCAGAATCCTCCTATGCAGCGGATCGCACCAGAACAGGAAACAGCGGATTTGGGATTTGCTGTGGGTGAACATGGGACGGCGTTCAGATCTGGCTCAGTCGCACGAATCTTGATGCGATCCGATGGTTGAGATCGAATCCCGCCCAAAACGCTGCCTTCTTCTTCTTCATTCTCTTCTTCGACGAAACAACGAGTGAGAGAGAGAGAGAGAGCGGCGGCGTGTCTACGAGGGCGGCGACTGTGGTGCGACGATCGGCGCGCGACGGCAAGGGCGTCGGGAGGCGACGCAGCAGTGAGAATTCCGATGAAGGCAAAGCTCTGTTTCGAGATCGAAAACAGAGGAAGACGAAGTCGACGTCTTCGGGCTTGGATGTCAACGGCGAGGCAGTGGGGAGTCTCGGTGAGGGATGGCAGTGACGATGGCTAAGGTGTATACGATGGGTTCGGTTGGCGAAGTTGAGTTTTGGCGGAGCTTCGATGGGTTCGAGCGAGGCTTTGGCGAGGGAATAGGGAATGAGGTTATGAGGTGATGGTGAGATGGAGGTGGTGGCAACGGCAATGAGAGGCGATCGGAGTTGGCGACGGTGGAGGCGAAGGTGACGGGGTTGCGGTGGATGGGAACAGGGGAGGGGGAGAGAAAAGTGAGCGGAAGAGATGGAGAGGGGGAGAATGCACAGTATGGGTTATTTTGGGTTTTGTTCTGTTTGTTTGGGTTTTAATCAGAGAAGGGGAGAGAGATATATTAAAGGTATAAAATAATATAATAGTAAAGAGTATAGAGATAGTAAGGGAAGAGAGTTACGGATTGTGGAGATAGTGGGGATTGTGGGGAGTGATTAGGAGAAATCATAGGGATTAGTCCATTAGGAGAGATTGGGGGTAGTTTGGGTTATTGGGTTTGGGTTTAGATGGATTTGGATCCAATAAGAGATGGGTCTTGGTTTGGGGTTCAAAAATCCAATAGGAGATAATTAAATAGAATAGGCTTATAAAACATACATATATATGTACATATACATTAAATCATGAACAATTAAAACTAATAGCAATAATAATAATAATAATAATAATAATAGAAATGAAAATAATAATAATAGCAATGATAACAATAATGTGAATACAATAATAAGATTCGAGTTTAGTTGATTCATAAAAATCAAAATCGAAATAACATAATAGATTGGACTAAATTATAAATAGTCGATCATTTGAAAACGGCAAATAAGATTGAAATATCCCACTATTCGAAAATAAATATAATTGTTCAAGAAAATATTCTAATGTAAAGTTCAAGCCGAATTTAACAAATACTAAATTTATAAATAAAAAAAATTTAAATACACAAAAATACATAGAAAATACGTATTTACGAAAACAGGGGTTACATTATGAGAGAGCGTAAATTGGCAAAAGATTGATTACCTCTTAATGGTGGTGGATGGGGGGTATTTATAGCCGTCTTTGGGATCAGATTAGGAATGTAATCCCTAATTCCCAGTGAAAGGATAGATACGAATCAGGGCCGTTGATTAAGATTAATCAGAAACCCTAATTCTATCCTGTTGAACCGGGTCAGCTGCGGGTTGAAACCCGCACCCAGTTGAGGTGGACCTGTTCGCGGGTTATTGGGTTTCTCGAGAGAAGATCCATTACCCACTTCAGACCCCTCTGTAGGTAAGAATTACCATGTTACCCCCAAGCTTTAGGATTCGTGCTCGATTTGGATGGTTCCGATTTAACCCCATTTTTAGCCATATCACGAGCCCCCCACTCCTGAAGGACTGAGTTTGATCAGCCTTTGAGGAGTAGTTTGACTGTTTTAATGGCTTGCGGAGTCGTATCGGAGTCTAAACGGGAGGTTTCGAATCTTAAAGTGGGGTAGTATGGTGATTTTCCGGCTCGGTTGTGTGCTCTAAGTTGTTCTTGAGCTGCTCTGGTCTTTCGGCATTTTTCCTTAATTTTTATCTATTTTTCGGATCACTTATTTAATTTTACAAATCGTTGATTCATCGTTCGGGGGTCTTAATCAACCACTCCAGGCAATAATTATTTACCCAGGGTTCAAAAATATTTCCCCAAATTTATAATTATTTTTTACATTTTTTAATTAATTTTTCCGAATTTTTAATCATTTTTTCGTAATTTTTAAATAAATAAAATAATTTTAATAAATAAAAATTAATTTTTAATACCGAATTATGACGTGGCGCGATCTGGACCCTTCATCAGCGTTGAGCGCGATTATCTGAAAGATCGGATGGATGGAATTGCTCGGCAATATTTTCTCCGTGTGAGCAGCTCGGATGGCTGGTTGCTCGGATTCCGAGCGATGTAGCTCGGCGACATTTCTCCGTGTGAGCAGCTCGGATCGCCGGTCGCTCGGATCGCTGATTCCGAGCGACGTAGGGTGATCTGAGCCGTTCATCAGGTCGGAGTGCGCATTTTGAGGAGATCCGATGGCTGTGGTCGCTCGGCGCTCTTTTTCTCCGTATAAGTAGCTCGGATCACTAGTTGCTCGGAGATCAGATTCTGAGCGATGTGGAGCGATCTGAGCCGTTTGATGATGGCGCGGATCTCGAGGTAGGCGCAGTTCTCGAGAAAACACTATCTTGTCGTTTTGTGGGCGTGGCACGATCTGAGCCGTTCATCATTTTTGGCACGATTTTCAAAACGATCCGATGGTTGGGGTTGCTCGGTTGCATTTTTCTTCAAATGTGCAGCTCGGATTGCCATCTGCTCGGATTCTGAGCGACGTAGCTCCGTTCTCTCCTGTATTGTGAGTTGCTCGAAATCCTGGTCGGTCGGGTAGGGGGTCCCGAGTTACTTTCTCAGCTCGAATCGCTCGTCGCTCGGATATTTGCTCTGAGGAACGTGGAGCGATCTGGGCCATTGGATTACGGCGCAGATCTCGAGGTCAGCTCAGTTCTCGATAAAACACTATCTTGTCATTTTGTGGAGGTGGCACGATCTGAGCCGTCTGATTGAGATCTTGCACGAATTTTGGGGGAAAATTCATTTTTCTCCAATTCGCAGCTCGGATTGGCAGTTGCTCGGTTTCCGAGCCTCTTTTATGTGTGATCAGCTCGGATCGCTTGTCGCTCGGTGCTTTGGTTCCGAGGGACGTAGAGCGATCTGGGCCATCGGATCATGGTGCGCATCTCAAGACAGGCTCAGTTCTCGAGAAAACACTATCTTGTCGTTTTGTGGCGGTGGCACGATCTGAGCCGTCTGATTGAGATCTTGCACGAATTTTGGGGAAAAAGTCATTTTTCTCCAATTCGCAGCTCGGATTGGCAGTTGCTCGGTTTCCGAGCCTCTTCTATGTGTGATCAACTCGGATCGCTTGTCGCTCGGTGCTTTGGTTCCGAGGGACGTGGAGTGATCTGGGCCATCGGATCATGGCACGGATCTCCAGGTAGGCTCAGTTTTTGAGAAAACATTATCTTGTCGTTTTGTGGCGGTGGCACAATCTGAGCCGTCTGATTGAGATCTTGCACGAAGTTTGGGGGAAAAGTCGTTTTTCTCCAATTCGCAGCTCGGATTGGCAGTTGCTCGGTTTTCGAGCCTCTTCTATGTGTGATCAGCTCGGATCGCTTGTCGCTCGGTGCTTTGGTTCCGAGGGATGTGGAGCAATCTGGGCCATCGGATCATGGCACGGATCTCCAGGTAGGCTCAGTTTTCGAGAAAACGTTATCTTGTCATTTTGTGGCGGTGGCACGATCCGATCCATCTGATTGAGATCTTGCACGAATTTTGGGGGAAAAGTCATTTTTCTCCAATTCGCAGCTCGGATTGGCAGTTGCTCGGTTTCCGAGCCTCTTCTATGTGCGATTAGCTCGGATCGCTTGTCGCTCGGTGCTTTGGTTCTGAGGGACGTGGAGCGATCTGGGCCATCGGATCATGGTGCGGATCTCCAGGTAGGCTCAGTTCTCGAGAAAATGTTATCTTGTCGTTTTGTGGCAGTGACACAATCTGAGCCGTCTGATTGAGATCTTGCACGAATTTTTGGGGAAAAGTCGTTTTTCTCCAATTCGCAACTCAGATTGGCAGTTGCTCGGTTTCCGAGGAATCGTTGGCCGATCTGAGTGCTTCCTGGTTGCAGAGTAGGGTGCATCGGCAACATGGGCTTGAGGTGTAGCCGAGCGGAGCGGCTCATACCGAACCGTCGTTACTCGTCGTGAACGGTCGCCGTTCTTCGCCACTTAGTCGTTTGGGCTTTTATAACGCCTTGAGGGGAGGCCCAAAAGTCGTGTCTTTTCGTTGCAAAGCCCAAGAGTCGTTTCTCTTACTGTAAGTCTTCACCCTTCTCACACTTTACCTCATTCTTCACTTTTCATTTTTACTTTCACTTTTACTTTCTATAAGCGGAGTTTTCGCTCTCGGGTGGCGCTACTAGCTATCGGGCCAAGGCGTTCTCAGATTCCGGCGATCTTTTCTGGCCACTCGCATCACTTCAAGGTTAGTGTCTCGACTTATCCTTAGAAAATGGTTAAGTTTTCTTCTGAGGATGAGACCCCCACCTCGGACCAAGACATCAGCCGAGCGGTGATGGTTAGGTCCAACAAGGGGAAGGAGAATGCCGAGCCGATCGAGGTGACAACGGTTAGGCCGAGCAAGGGGAAGAAGGTTGCCGAGCCGATCGGGGTGACGACAATAGTCGAGCATCCGAAGACGGCGGGAGAATTGGGTCGGCATCCGTCCGCCTTATCTAGCGTCGGGGGTGTGCGGAGTTACCCTGAAGACTTGTTGGAGAAGGTGACGCAGGGCACGGCTCCGTCATACGAGGAGAATGATCCGAGGTACCCTTCCGAGGTGGATCAGATCTCCTCAATCTTGACCGAGGCGGACCTGCATCGGGTCAGGAGTGGCTTCCAGATCCCCAAATAATACATTCTTCTACTCCCCGGCCCCGGTGTCGGAGCGTGCACACCTACTTCGGCCGATACATGTGTCTTCCCGTATGACGCACTGAACGCTGGACTCCGGCTGCCACTGCACCCTTTCGTAAACGAGGTGCTGCAGTGGTTCGGCCTGAGTCCTGCTCAGTTTATGCCAAACATGTGGCGACACGTGATCGCCTTCGTCCTTCAGTGCCAAGAGATTGGTGTGCAACCGGAGATGGTCATACTTCGGAGCTTCTACCGCATCTGCCAGATGAGCAAGATGGAGGAGAGGTATTATCTGTCGCCGAGGAAGGGCGTGAAACTGATCGAGAACCCGGACTCGATCAAGCACTGGAAAGAGAAGTATTTCCTCATTCGTGCTCCCGAGCCGTGGGTCTTTCCGACGAAGTGGAAGATCGGTGTTCCGAAGCGGGCGAAGAAGGAGCCCGTGCTCACTAAAGAAGAGGAGGAGGTGGTGGAGAAGCTCCTCGGTCTTCCGACCCTTAGTTGGAAGGACATCACCGAGGAGGTCTTGTTTCGTGGGGGTCTCAGTCCGATCGACCCTAGTACGCTTTTCTCTTCTTTTCTTGCTTCAGCTTTATCTTTTGGTTAAAATTTTCTAAACTCCTTTTGTTCGGTTCTTTCAGTGGCCCCCGGTATGGATTACAAAGGACTGATGGCTAAGGCTCGTGCTGCGAAGGAGCAGGAGTCGAAAAAGAGGAAGAGGACTGTGGTCGGGCCTCAGGGTGGCCGAGCTGCGAAGGCCCCGTCGACACCATCGACCGTCGTGCAGCCGGTGGTTGAGGCACCTTCGGGTGCATCCACCCAAGGCAAGTTGGAGACGTCTGCCCCCGCTCCTTCGGAGGCACCGGCCCAAGTTGCTCAAGTCGAAGCGCCCGGATCGTCGAGTGGGCCGTTCAATGTGGGTGCGGCCTTAGCTCTTGAGGTCCCCCCTCTTACTGCCGAGGCCGAGAAGATACTTACCG
Organism: Hemerocallis citrina; assembly: GCA_017893485.1. NCBI lineage: Eukaryota > Viridiplantae > Streptophyta > Magnoliopsida > Asparagales > Asphodelaceae > Hemerocallis > Hemerocallis citrina. The sequence continues at coordinate 85,764,873 of CM030358.1, forward strand.
AGGAGCACAAGCACCTCTTCGTCCCCAACTGGCGAGTGATGAAGGTGGACGGCTTCCTTGGTGACGGGGGCATTTGTATGCAGGTAGTGAAGCACTTGCCGATCCCCAAAGACCGAGCGGCGTTGAAGACGGGTTCCGTGGGCGATGATGCCATGCAGATAGCTCAAAACACCATTTCGGTGAGTATCAAAAGTTTGTACAACAATTATTCTATGTTTTTTCGCTCGGGCCTAATAGTTTTTTGTTGTGCCGCTTGCAGACCCTATGCCACTTCAACCACTTGCTCGAGGAGTTTGCGAGCAAGGAGAAGGAGATGACCGTGCTGAACGATCGGGAGCGGTCAGAGTGTGCCAAGGCGATCAAACTACTGGAGGCTGAGCAGATGCTTTCTGCTTCGCGCGCGGCCGAAGTTGCCGACCTTGAGGCGAAGCTTGCCGAGGCGCTGAAGCGCTCGGCCGCCGAGGCTTCCAAGGTCGAGACTTTGGAAAAGGAGATGGCTCGTCTTGAAGAGGAGCTGTCCAAGGCATTGAGGGCATCAGAGGAAGCTTTGAGCAGCCACGCGTCGAAGGTGGCGGTCGCAGAGCAGGCGGTTCGGGACGAGGCCGAGGCTCACATGTTGACAAATATGGAGGAGGCATATGCCCGAGCGCTGAAGCATGTTGCCGCTCGTATCCCCGGGTTCAACGGCTCCTCCTACTACTTTTATGACCCCGTAGAGGGTGAGGAAGAACTGCCTCTGGCCTAGCTCGCCCCCGGCAGGAAGGCAAAGATGCCGAGGACGAGGGGGCACTGAGGGCGCGATAGTCCCCATGCCGATCGATGACGCTTCGGAACGAGATCATGAGGTCGACCCCTGACTCAGTCGCCTCTTCTCATTTTCTTCTCTCTTTTTTTTGTTGTTTTGTAACGCCTAATTACGGACTGGCCACCGTTTTTGTGTAAATTTTGGATTTTTAATGAAACGACTTCCCTTTTGACATTTTGGCCGAAGGTTTCGAGATTTCGCAAAGTGTTCAATGCTTTTTGCTCGTGTTGTGACCTCAAGTGTTGAAGACTTCTTTTGATATTCCTTCACTTTTCAGGTCAAGTCGAGTGCAGCGGCTGAGGTTTCTCGCCTTCGTATTGAATTGAAAGCAGCGAAGTGGGCTCTTTCTAGCAGCCGAGAGTGCCTCTTCAAAATCATGTTAGATCTATCGGAGGTCAAAGCAATGGCGATAGGCTATTTCTCCGAGCAAAAACAACTGCGGAAGCGATCTCGTGAAGATCATCTTGAACGCAAGGTGGAGTTGCTCCGAAAGGTGCTGTTCGATGTTACTCGAGCGGAAGGTGACCTTGTGGGGAAAGTTCAAGATTTGAAGATAGCTGAGGAAGAACTTTTGGCAGAGGAAGATGAGTTAACCATGGCAGTGGATAAGTTGATGGCTGAGCGCGACGAGTTGAAGGCGAAGGTCGACGAGTTGAGGAGGGTTACGGTCGACAGAAGTATCGAAGTGACCCACCTTCGTCGAATCATAGCCGGTAGCTCCGGCATTGAAGGCTCTGCTCGGCTTCCTCGCATTGAGATGTCTGTGAAGGACGACTTATTAAAGGATCGGATTGTCGAGCTCGAAGAGGAAGTAGCTCGACTCAAGCCTCAGCCGGCGAGAATCAACGTTCGAAACACGTCGTGTACGCGCGAAGAGAGTGAGAGGGGAATCTCTTTTTACGAGATCGCGACTCGTTCACCCGTCGTTAGGCGGAGCCCGGCCGATGCTCAAAGCGGGGTGGCTGCCTCGTCTAGTGGCACTTCGGTTGGGGCTACGGTTAAGGGCAGCGCTGAAGAGGCATCTCGATCCGTCGGTCGACAGACGAGCTTCGAAGTCAGAAGACGCCGTTCCCGAGTGTCTTTGAACCGAAACATCGCCATTCCAAAGAAGCATTGAATAAGTTGTAATTATTCTTCTTTGAATTTTTGTAGCGCCTCGTAGTAGTAACTCGGCCTTGTAATTTGGGTTCCTTTGTCGAACTTTTTAATGAAATAAAAGCTTGTTTTCTTTCTGATGTTCACGTGTTGGACGTGCATAGTAGTTTGATTCGAAACTTTTCGTAAGAACCAAATCTTTAAGTACTTTTCTCACATGTCTAGTCTAGTTGTGGGCATTTCGCGTGCGTCGACGGTTGTTGGAGCAATTCCGAATGGCGGCCTGCTCCTAGCTTGCTTAAGAGCGAGCTTGCGAAGCAGAGTCGAGCCAAGTGTTAGACTCCGAACTCGTCATTTGAGTTTGTTTCAACGGCTGTGGGAGCAATTCCAAATGGCGATCCGCTCCTAGCTCGCTTAAGAGCGAGCTTGCGAAGCGGAGTTGAGCCAAGTGTTGGACTCCGAACTTGTCGTTTGAGTTTGTTTCAACGGTTTTGGAAGCAATTCCGAATGGCGACCCGCTCCTAGCTCGCTTGAGAGCGAGCTTGCGAAGCGGAGTCGAGCCAAGTGTTGGACTCCGAACTCGTCGTTTGAGTTTGTTTCAACGGTTGTGGGAGCAATTCCGAATGGCGACCCGCTCCTAGCTCGCTTAAGAGCGAGCTTGCGAAGCGGGGTCGAGCCAAGTGTTGGACTCCGAACTCGTCGTTTAAGTTTGTTTCAATGGTTTTGGGAGCAATTCCGAATGGCGATCCGCTCCTGGCTCGCTTGAGAGCGAGCTTGCGAAGCAGAGTCGAGCCAAGTGTTGGACTCTGAACTCGTCGTTTGAGTATAAACAAGGTGAAAGCAGAGAGATACAAGCAATTTCTCAAGCAAAATATGAAAAAATGTTCTTTATTGAAAACTAAAAGTCGGCTGCTTCTGAGTTGCGAGCCGTTATTACATTGGATAAATAAAGAAGCAATCAGAAAAATTACAAGTGGAGAGGAACGATTCGACATCTGACGGTACTCAGAGAGGCGTTCGTGCGCTTTCTTGGTACTTTAAGAGATGGTCGGCATTCCAAGTCCTGGGGATCTCTCTTCCTTCAAGGTCTTCTAGACGGTAAGCTCCGGGCCGAACCACCCTGGTGATCTTGTAAGGTCCCTCCCAATTTGGAGCCAGCTTACTCTTCTGACTGGGGAATGAGATAGCTAACTTTCTGAGGACCAAGTCTCCTTCTTTGAGGTCGGTGGGATGGACTTTCTTATTGTAGGCCAGCTCGATCCTCCTTTGGTAGCTTTGCTGGCGAATCGAAGCTCTTTCACGGAGCTCCTCAATCAGATCCAAATTTGCTCGAAGCTCCTTGGCATTCTGCTCTTCTTCATAGGTAATTAGGCGAGGAGAGGGTACACTGACTTCCAGAGGGATCACAGCTTCGGACCCATAGGTGAGATTGAACGGTGACTCTCCTGTGGGGGTCCGTTTCGTAGTGCGGTAATTCCACAGTACATTAGGGAGCTGATCAACCCATAAGCCCTTAGCGGACTTATCCAGCCTCTTCTTAATGCCGGAGAAGATTTGTCGGTTGGCATTTTCTACTTGACCATTCGACTGTGGGTGGGAGACGGAGGAGAAGCGTTGTTGGATGGCGAGGTCTTCACATAAAGCTCAGAACGCGGCCCCTGTAAATTGTGTTCCATTATCGGTTATGAGGACCCGAGGGACACCGAACCTGCAGATGAAGCTCTTCCAGAAGAACTGAAGGACTTTGTTCGTGATTGTAGCTAAGGGCTCGGCCTCTATCCACTTCGAGAAGTAGTCGATTGCCATGACTAGAAATTTGAGTTGGCCAGGAGCTAGTGGAAACAGCCCTAGTAAATCCATCCCCCACATTGCGAAAGGGACTAGACTTGATAGGGAAGTAAGGTGAGCTTGGGATAGGCGGCGGACGTTGGAGTACTTTTGACAAGAGCTGCACTGCCGAATGTGTCGCTCGGCATCTTGTAGGAGGGTAGGCAAGAAATATCCATAATTCAACACCTTCCGGGGAAGGAATCTGGACCCTGAGTGTGCTCTGCCTATGCCTTCGTAAAGCTCTTGCAAGGCGTATGTGGCTTGTTCGGGGGAGAGACACCTCAGATAAGGTCTGCCGTCAACTTGTGTGAAGGAGTGTTTGTACAAGATCCCCTCAACAAGGGTGTACCGCTCCGCTCTGGTTCTGACTCTACGAGCTTCCTTAGGGTCTTCAGGGAGGAGCCCATTCCTTAGAAATTCTACCAGGGGTTTCATACAATTATCTTGAAGTTGAACCGGCAGTGACTCCATTGAGTCGGAAGTTTCTTCTTCTATGCTTGGTTTCAGGAGCACTTCAATCAAGACAGTCTGCTCGAGGCCTTGGAGGGAGGAAGAGGCTAACTTGGTTAGGGCATCTGCTTGGGCATTTTCCTCCTCGGAGATTCGTCGGATAAGTGCCTCTTCGAATAGAGCCATGAGATTTTGGACCTTGGCTAGATACTTAGCCATTCGTTCGTCGAGCGCTTCATACTCGCCCAAGACCTGATTTACGACCAGCTGAGAGTCACTAAATATGCGGAGGCATTGTGCCCCCGCTTTGTGGGCCATCCCGAGACCGGCTATAAGAGCTTCATATTCTGCTTCATTGTTGGAGGCCTTGAAGTTGATGCGGAGGGAGTATTGGAGGACGAAGTCATCTGGGCCTGCCAGAATGACCCCGGCCCCGCTCCCTTCGGTGCAAGAGGGTCCATCTACATATACCGTCCAGATAGGAGGTCCATTCGCCGCTTGACTGACCTCAGAAATGGTGCTCTCAACTATGAATTTGGCTAAGGCCTGAGCTTTGATCGCGGTCCGAGGCTGGTATGATATATCATGCTGGCTCAGCTCGATCGACCACTTCATGAGACGGCCAGAGGTCTCTAGTTTGTGCAGAACTTGCTTCAGCGGTTGGTCGGTAAAAACGACCACCGAGTGAGACTGGAAATGTGGGCGAAGCTTCCTAGCTGCCATAACCAAGGCGTATGCCATCTTCTCTAGCCTTGGATAACGAAGCTCGGCATCCCAAAGTACCTTGATTACGTAATAGATGGGCTTCTGAGCCTTGTCTTCCTCCCTCACCAAGACAGCACTGAGGGTTTGCTCGGAGGCAACTAAGTAGAGGTAGAGTGTTTCCCCGAGAATAGGCTTGCTGAGGAGAGGGGGATTGACTAGGTAGGCTTTAAGCTGATCGAATGACTCCTGCTGTTGTTGACCCCATTTGAAGCCCTTAGCCCCCCTGAGAGCCTTGAAGAAGGGAAGACACTTCTCCCCTGACTTGGAAAGGAAGCGTCCTATAGCTGCAAGGTGCCCAGTTAGTTTCTGAACTTCTTTTATATTTTTGGGAGGAGCCATGTCCAGTATGGCTTTGATCTTCTCAGGGTTGGCCTCGATCCCTCTTTGGCTGACCATGAATCCAAGGAATTTCCCCGACGAGACTCCAAATGCACACTTGTTCGGATTGAGCCTCATATCATGCTTCCTTAATACATCGAACGCCTCCTGTAGATCGGTGACATGGTCGGCCCCACGGATGCTTTTTACAAGCATATCATCAACATACACCTCCATATTTTGGTCGATCTGTGCTTGAAAAATCTTGTTGATGAGGCGTTGATAAGTGGCACCTGCATTCTTCAACTCGAAAGGCATTACCTTGTAGCAGTAGAGGCCCTAATCGGTCACAAAGGAGGTCTTCGGGATATCCGGGGGGAACATGCGGATTTGATTGTATCTGGAGAAAGCGTCCATGAAGCTGAGAAGCTCATGGCCCGAAGTGGCATCAATCAGAGTGTCGATGCTTGGAAGAGGGAATGGAACTTTGGGGCATGCTTTATTCAGGTCGGTAAAATCGATGCAGATCCTCCAGCTCCCGTTGGCCTTCTTTACCATCACAACATTTGAGAGCCATTCGGGATAATTGACCTCCTGTATGAACCGAGCCTTGAGGAGCTTGTCCACCTCTTCTTTTATAGCTTGTTGGCACTCGGGAGCAAATTTGCGCCTCTTCTGTTGAACCGGTCTGGACCCCGGTGCAACACTCAGGTGGTGGACGAGAAGTTCTTCGAAAATTCCAGGCATGTTGGTGGCTGACCAGGCAAAGAGGTCACGGTTTTTTCTAATACATTGAACTATGTCCGAGCTTAGGGCAGATGGGAGGGTCTTGCTAATAAAGAACTTGCAGCTCTGATCTTGCTCGGAGAAGAGAACTTCCTCCAATTCATCCACTGGCTCGGACGTTGGCCGGACACCATCTTGGGGGATTTCAAGAGTTTCGAGGGAGAGGACTGGACCCCCAGTAGAAGTCATGTAGCATTTGCAGGCTATTTCCTGATTGCCTCTTACTTCCCCTACTCCTGCCCGGGTGGAGAATTTCATCTTGAGGTGATAAGCGGAAGGGACGGCTTCGAGAGCAGCTAGACCGGGTTGGCCTAGGATCACATTATAAGCAGCGGGAATATCGACGACCATGAAGTCCATCGGTTCCGTTCGGGTGGTAGGAGTTTTGCCAGCGGTTACGTCGAGGGTGATCACCCCTTCAATAGTCACTGGCACTCCCGTGAACCCGTGGAGTGTGTAGCCGGCGGGCTTAAGTCTGTCCTGGGATAGTTTGAGCCCCTTGAAAGCAGCGAGGAAGAGGATGTTAACAGAGCTGCCATTGTCCACCAGAATCCTCTCTACTTTAAAATTCGCCATATGGAGGTTGATGACTAGTGCGTCACAATGGGAGGTTCGGACACCCTCAAGGTCTTCATCTGAAAAGGTGACCAGTAATCCGAGGCCTTTGGGAGGGGGCATGCCATGTACTGAGTTGACTTCCCTTATGAAAGCCTTTCGAGAGGAGTTGGAGGTGTCTCCCATGGGGCCTCCATGGATGAGATGTAGGATGCGTTCCTCTTCGAACTCTGGAGTTTCATCGCGTTCGGGACGCTTGTTAGCCCCCGAGGGGGGAGAAAGGTCGGTTCGGTCCTTTCTCACGAATTTGGCCAGCTGCTCCCTCTGGATGAGGGCTTCTATCTCGTTCTTCAGGGCCCGACAATCATTGGTATCGTGGCCATGGTCCCGGTGATAGCCGCACCACTTCTCTTTGTCCCTCTTCTTGCCAGGGGTGTTTATTTTCGGGGCAGGATGTAGCACCCCTTCCTTCTCAACCTCCATGAGAATAGTGAAAATGTTGGCATTAAGAGGGGTGAATTTTTCGAATCTGGGAGGAGGGCGGCGCTGACCGCTATTATCCTTTTGGAGCTTCTTGGCTCCTTCTTCTTTTGTTCCCTTCCTCTTGGATCCTGAGGAGGACCCCTCAAAGTTGGGGCGGTGCTCAGCTTCCTCAGCTCGAATATACTTCTCGCTTCGGAGAAGGAGGTCGGAGAAGTTCTGCAGGGGCTTCTTGGCGAGGGAGGACCGAAGGCTGGAGTTAAGAACATTCGACTGGAATGCCGCTGCAGCGACTGACTGGTCGAGGAAAGTGATGGACCTAGCTTCCACGGTGAACCTTTTCACATAGTCTCTCAGTTTCTCACCCTTCTTCTGGTTGAGATAGAGTAGCAAAATGCTGGTCTTCTCAGTTCGGCGGCTACTCACGAAGTGGGTGACGAAGAGGGTCTCGAATTGCTCGAAAGAGAATATTGAGGATGGGGCGAGGCGAGAGTACCATTCCCGGACCGGACCCTTGAGAGTAGCGGGGAAGGTCTTGCACAACAGCGCATCGGAAGCTTGGTGGATTAGCATGAGGGGCTTAAAGCTTTCGATGTGGTCCACGGGGTCGGTCTCCCCGAAATAAGTCTCGAATTGTGGAGGCTTGAAGCCCATTGGAACGGGCACCTCCATGATGATTCGAGAGAAAGGAGGTCGACTTGGGCGGAGGATCCTTCCTCTAAGCTCTTCTTCTCTGTCAAGTTGACCCAAGCGCCTCTCCATTTTATGGAGACGACGGTAGACGGTGTTATCCCTTCGATGGTAATCAAACGAGCCCCTGGACTCATCTTCGTACTAGGGAGAGTGAGGGCTACGACAACGGTAGCTCCTGGAGTGGCGAGGACTAGGAATGTGCTAGGGGTTGCTAGGAGCTAGGGGAGGAGTTAGGGACCGTTGGCGAGGACTTTAGACCCAGGGAGGAGTAGGAACCCTCTAAGCATTGTTGTTGTTGTGTCGGAGATTGAGGGCTTGTAAGATGGTTGCTTGGAATTGCTGGAACTCGGCACGAGTGATGGGTGCGTCATTGTTCTTGGGGGGTCGCCGATCTTCAAGAGAGTGAGGTCTTCTCCTATGGTGGCCAGGGGACTCTCTCCACCCACTGCGAAGGGGGACCTTCTGTATTCTCGGCGATGAGGAGATCGCTCATTTGGACGGTGTTGGCGGGAGGCTCCCTCTCGGGCCTGCCTATCATCCAAATGGCGGCGAAGATCCTCTTCTTTGCGCCAATTATCGAGGGTGTTGCGGAGGTCTTCTGATGCTCGGGGATTGTGAGATGCCATGGAATCAGTAGAGGGATTGTGCACGGAGACGTGATCATGTTGGAGGGGTTGTTTCTGAGGATTGGGACGGGAGCCCCCCGCGCCGGCGTTCTGGAGGCCGGTTTGGCCGCGAGGGGATTGAAGATTCTAAGGAGGAAGTTGGTCCTGCTGCGGGGCCTGGTTAGGTTGGGGGGGAGGTCCTGTTGGCTGGACGGTTTGGAGGGGGACCTCCTGTTGTGGTTGAGGAGGAGTGGGTCCACGGTTGGACCCTCTGGATCTTAGCTTTCAGGGAGGCATGGCTGGGTGGATCTGATCAACGGGAAGAGGAAGGGCTGCTATTCGCTGGTTCCTACAGACGGCGCCAATCTGTTACCACTAAATCTGGGGTGGGGGTAAACAGATAGTATTTGTGGATTCTTGAAAAACTTGAATATCAAACCTGAAACCTGTTCCACCGGAGTTTGACCGTTGACTCCCGCCGTTCACCTGCAAAAAGTGCGAGACACCTCAGTTGATCCCGGCGACGCACCCTCCGACGCTCAAGTCAGTAATTAGGAAGATTATGAGAGAGCGTAAATTGGCAAAAGATTGATTACCTCTTAATGGTGGTGGATGGGGGGTATTTATAGCCGCCTTTGGGATCAAATTAGGAATGTAATCCCTAATTCCCAGTGAAAGGATAGATACGAATCAGGGACGTTGATTAAGATTAATCAAAAACCCTAATTCTATCCTGTTGAACCGGGTCAGCTGCGGGTTGAAACCCGCACCCAGTTGAGGTGGACCCGTTCGTGGGTTATTGGGTTTCTCGAGAGAAGATCCATTACCCGCTTCAGACCCCTCTGTAGGTAAAAATTACCATGTTACCCCTAAGCTTTAGGATTGGTGCCCGATTTGGATGGTTCCGATTTAATCCCATTTTTAGCCATATCAACTGATGTTACACACTTCATACTTGAAGACTAAGAATCTGTACGCACTACTATTTTCGGCATGGCTTAGAAAATAGCAATCTACAGTTTTTGGTCCAAGTTTGGTTCTCTTGGGAAGAGGAACCGAGACCTTAGCCAAATACCCCCACACTTTGAGGTATTTGTAATTAGGCATATTTCCTTTCCATAACTCATATGGAATGGAATTAGTTTTCTTGTGTGGGACTCTATTTAATATGTGATTCGACATATATAAGGTTTCCCCCCACAAGTTTGTAGGTAGACCAGAAGGTATAAACATGACATTAATCATATCTTTTAACGTTCTGTTCTTTATTTCTGCAATTCCATTTTGCTGAGGTGAGTATGGGGCAGTTGTTTGGTGGATAATTCCATACTCTTCACACAATTGTGCAATTGGAGATTCATATTCTCCACCTCGATTAGACCTTAATACTTTGATCTTTTTGTTAAGCTGGTTTTCTACTTCAGCCTTATATATTTTGTGAATGCTGCAATTGCTTCGTCTTTACTATCTAGTAAATAGATGTAACAATACCAAGTGCTATCATCGATAAATGTGATAAAATACTTTTTCCCACCTCTCATGGGTAAGGATTTGAAATCACATAAATCAGTATGAATTAAGCATAACGGCTCAATACTCCTGTCCACCGTATTGAATGGTTTCTTGACCATTTTTCCTTCTACACAAGTCTCACACTTGTGTTTTTTTATCAAATTTAAATTTTGGAATCAAACCTAGATTTGCAAGTTTTTTTATTTTTCGAAAATTTATGTGCCCTAATCTATCATGCCAGAAAAGAATTCCAGACTCCAGCAAATAAGAAATTAAACTTTTATTAATCATCAAATCAAAGTACATTGGATTTTTGCCAATTATGGCTACATTGGCTTTGAATAATCCATCACAAAGATATCCTCTCCCAACATTACCTCAGCCTTGGTCAGCACCAACTTGCTGACTCAATCACAATCCAAAAGCCTTTCTTGGAGAGCACAAATCGAGAAATAAGGTTCTTGCGGATGTCTGGCACGTGAAGCACATCGTTCAGCGTGTCGTTCTTGCCAGACGTGAACATCAGGATGACCTGCCCATAGCCTTCGACCATTGACATAACAGAATTGCCCATATAAAGTTTTTCTTCGTGAACCAGTTTCAGATATGTCGAGAACAATGACTTATCGAAACATATGTACCGAGTAGCACCTGTTTCTACCCACCAATGTCTAGAATGTTGGACAAGGTTACATTCAGAAACAATGTACAGCTGACAAGTTTAGTTCATCGATGCTTGAAATGATGTTTTCAGTGACATTTGCTTCTGAAGTGCTGCCAGTTTTTTTGAAACGACAGTCTCTGATAGAGTGACTAGGCTTCCTACAAATTCAAAATTTTCCATTGAACTTCTTGTTGGGCTTCTTATATCTGGATCCTTGATCTGAAGTTTTCCTCTTCTTGGAATTCTTCTTGTTGTTGTTGGAGTTGCCCTTCTGATTGTTGGAGCTTTCCACAATGTGTACTTTAGCCTCCTCGCTTTTGAACTTGATTGTTCCTCGGTTGTCTGCTTCAATCTTCAACCTAACAACAAGATCTTTTAAGGATATTTCCTTCTTTTTGTGCTTGAGGTAGTACCTAAAGTCTTTCCAAGATGGTGGCAACTTTTTCAGTTATTGCTTCCACTAGAAAGGATTCGCCAACCTTATGGCCTTCGGCTTCAATCTCATGAATAATGATCTGAAGCTCCCATCTGGATAGTGACGGACTTAGAGTCCACCATTTTGTAGTCCATAAATTTATCCACGATAAATTTCTTCAAGCTGGCATTCTCAGTCTTGTATTTGTTGGCCAAAGCGAGCACAAGGTCTTTGCAGTAGTAAGTGGACTGTATATCTTGTACAGAACTTCATCCAAACAGTTTAGGACGTAGTTCCTGCAAAGAAAGTCTGAATGCCTCCACGCATCCATTGCTGCAAATGTTTCCTTGTGAGTTTCTGGAGTCTGCCCCTCAGCGGGCTTAGGTTCCTCCTCCTCGAGGAAAACCCGAGGGTTGTGAGATAGAAGAGCATTTTGTTCTGCCAAGTCTTGAAGTCATCCCCTTTGAAATTCTCGGACTTGTTGTGCATACTATTGACCATTTTTGGGAGTTCTGTTTTGGTAGTCATATTGTTGTCTTCAAAAGGAAAACACAAAAAAAGTTAAACGTCTTAAGTTGATATACCTTAAGTAGACAAAATTAATTTTATAATAATAAATTAAGAAAAGAAACTAATTAAATTCCTACTCAAATTTAATAACAATTATATTGTTACAACAACAGTAAAATTCACTATCAACAAAGAACAAAAGGAAGATAATATATCTTCAATTCAAAACTTGGTAATTGTGAATTAAGGAACTGTTTTGCAAACAGCGTATATCACTGTACACAAAGCACAGAAAGAAGATAAGTTATTTTCAATTCCGACCTTGAATATGGTGAAGAAAAAATAGACAGACTGAGGCTTGTTGAAACAATGTCCTTAAGACGTTTATTCTTCCACTGCTACAGTGTATACAGGTTATTCGGCAGTCGTCTTCCAAGATACAACAGTCAGAACACCACTAACTTACACTAGAATAATGGAGACTTGGGCGAGAATGGAAATGACAGCTTTTTGTGATATGTCTGCATTGATACAGGTGATATGAATTGACCCAGATTTGATCAGAGTCAAGTCCTATTTATAGCCCTAAGCCCTTGGCGGTTTTTGCAACTGTTCAGACAAAACTCTCATGATAGTTGAAACTGCCTGTATCCAGCCCGTATCAAATCAAAACTGGTTTTTTGCAAAAAAATAAGTTTACTGTTTTAAGCCCAAGCCCAAGCCCATGCCCGGCCAGGCGAGCGCGCGCATGTGTTTCACACCGACGCCCAAGTTGGGTGTGTTCTCCCTCCGGAGAAAATATTCCTACCCCTAAGGGCACACCCATTTGGCTCAGTTTTTAACTTATAACTTCATTTGCTTTTTGCTTTTTCGGATATGGGACTAACTTTCAATGTCACATATCAAGCAAAAGTTCAGTTCTTCATTTTAACAAGCTAACTTCGGAGGCGAATATTTCATTCATTTGAAATCCGTTTTGGACATGTGAGTACATCATTTATACGTTTTGATGAGTAGAATACGATGGAACTGATTTCCAACACAAACTTTCTCCCCAAGTTTGGCAAGGTTGGTTCTCAAGTTTTTTTAAGTTACTGCATCCGCTGATTCAGAGCCCATTTCCTAATGATAATTTTGTTATTTATAATTTATTGGTAGAAGCCAGCAGAGGTTGTTTTTTTTTTTTTTTTTTTTTTTTTTTTTTTTTTTTTTTTTTTTTGTGTGTGTGTGTGTGTGCCCCTCTCATGGAAAAATAAATTTGTTATTTATGTATGGTTGTAACTATTAGATGTTTTGATTTTTATAAAAAAAATTCCATCAACTTGACGGCCAATTTGATTTTTTTTTCCTGATTAGAATGCTTCTTCTTTTTTCGCCTTTAGATTAGATGGTAACTAGTTCGTTCCCACAACACAAGCATTACTTATCCGTCTCACAATGATCCAAATAATTGTATACTGTTCCTAGTGTTAATGTGAGTCATTAACAGAGAGAATGCAAAGAGACATAACTATTGTAATTAGTAGGGAATGTAGGGAATGTAGGAAATGCATAGAGGTATAGTTAATATAATAGTAAGTGTAGGAATGTGTATAGTCACAAGAATGGTTCAAATTTTACCTCTTCTTATTCTTTGTAATAGACATATACCTCCACGGTGAGATGAATAAATCATCAAACAATTCATTCTCAAAGTATTTCTTGACTTGGTATCAGAGCTTTGTCTTGTGGTCTTCATCGATTCAGATTGACCCTCTCTCAGGCCCTCATTATTTCATATTGGCCTTTTTCTCTGCGTGTTAAGTCCCAATCAAAATCCAAATCCAACAACAAATTCCAACAAACAAATAAAAAATCATACATTCTAATTTCCCGGAGACACCACCTCCGTTGCGCGCTACACAGATTTGTATACATTCTCTCTCTCTTTCTACAACTTCTTGATTTCTTCTTTTTTTTAAGAGAAAGGGAGGAATATTCACTGTTTTTGGGTTTCTTTGGTTTCTTTGATTTCTTTCCTCTCAACATCCAGAGAAGAAGAGAAGAGAGAAATCTGGGTTGAGAAGTGGGCTTGTTTGGTTTAAATAAATATAGCCCAAGCCTATAAGAAAAAAAATAAATTAATCTTTCCTTCAATGGGAGAAGAGAATTCTAAAGCCAATGAAGTTCAGAAAGTTGAGGTTTCTGTCCGAAACTCCGAGATAGGTTCTTTTGGAGGTACCAAACTAAATGGTACCAACTTTCGAACCTGGAAGAAGATTATGTCAGTTTATCTTCGTGGTATTGACAAGATGGGGAATATGATCGGAACAACTAAGGCTCCCAATGACGAAGATGAAGTGGCTTATGCTAAGTGGAAAGACGATGATGGGCTTGTGATGTCAATCTTGTTCAAAGCAATGGCTGACGAAGTGTACAAATGGTGGAAAAATGTGAAATCGCGGAGGCAATATGGAAAACTTTAGGGGATCTCTATACTAATGAATCTAATTTCATTCAGGTTCATGAGTTGATGTGTAAACCTGCAGGAATGCAACAGAATGGGCAACATGTGTCTGTGTTTTTCAACAAGCTGAAGAATGTATCGGCTGAAATTGATCAGAAGCATCCGTGCAAGATAAAAAATTAGGAAGATATTGCATGGTGCTAGAAAGATAAGGAATTTGAGCGGGTTCATGTATTCTTGAGAGGGCTTGATGTAAAATATAACAGTGCCAAAGGAGAATTGCTCAGAATGTCGGGCCCTCCTAGCCTGACCACAGCTTTTACCTACATCCACAAGGCTGAATCCCAATAGGAGAGTCCTAAAGAAGCTCAAGTTGAAGTGTCTAGTCTCGCCATTCAGGCTAAAGCACCGATGTCATCCCTTCAGCAACAGAGTGCAGTCCCACTTCATCAGCAAGGCCCTCCACCGGGCTTTGCAAATCGCCATCGTCCTCAATGCTCTCATTGTAATGATGTTAAGCTTGTTCGTGAGACATTTTGGAAACTAAACCGGCACCTCAAACCTAAAAGGCAAGGTTATCGTCCTAAGGCAAAAGCTGCAGCTGTTCAATTGGTCCAAAAGCCCGATTTCAGAAAAAAATCAAATTAACATGAGTTCTCTTCTATGACTCATCTCCTAAATCTTGGCTCTCCCTCTCTCTCTTCAATCTTCCTTCTCAAAACCCTACATGCCCCCAAATTCTTGAATCAAGACAACTCTAATAACGAAAACCTTTTCGATTGAAAATTCAAAAAGATCCCCTCTCCAGCTCTTCACCTCCATGTTAGGATTGGAACCGTAAGACATACAATTCTAGGGTTCTTATTTTTTCCTATTATTTCTTCAATTTAATAAGGTTTAATTTTTTCTAATCATTCTATTGTTTGATTTTTTATACCATTGAAGCTAGCATTGATTTTACAGTTTTCAACTGCTACACGAAATCTTTTTCAGCAATGGTTCTTATAAAATTTTGCTTGAGAAATCGTGTGGGAGATCAATGGTTGAGGAATAACTTGGTCACATACATTGAAATCACATGTTCTATATAATTAGTAGTGATGTAATTATGAAACGTTTTTAAAAAATAGAAACTCGTCGATATGTTCTTTAATTTTATGGCCTTTATCGCATAGGTGTTTGTTTTGAATTATATTAAGGAGGAAAGTAAATTTAGTTTTTGTTATTATTTTAATTTTGCACCCATTTCTCTCTCTCCGCCACTGTGTGCAACAGAAGTGAAGCCATAGGTGTAACCACAAAGGCCCATTAACTTTGGCGCACATTGTGTAAATGGATAGTTGGTAAATTATTCATTATCATATATGACCCAAAAGAGATAATATTGAAAACAGGTTTGGGGGAAAATAATTATTATTCATATTCATTATTTCTCTACTGTATACATCTATATATAAGAATTTCATTCTTGGAGAAGAAGAAAGGAGATTGAGAGAAGATTGGGAAGATGAGATATTTGGGGAGTCTGTTTCCTATAGATTAGGAAATAGAATATACAATTACTATATTTCAACACTCTCCCTCAAGTTAGTGCATAGATATTGAATATGCACAACTTGTCAACAAATTTCAAGAAGAGCCGATTCGAAACTGTCTTGGTTAGGATATCTGCGAGCTGATCTTCTGACTTCACTTTCGATATCTCAATGACTTTCTCATCTATTTTTTCTTTGAAGAAGAATCTGTTCACATCTACATGTTTCATCCTATCATGCTGAACCGGGTTAGCAGTAATATCACATACTGCTTGACTATTACAATACACTTTCATAGGTTCATTCGGACCACAGCCTAAGTCCTGCAACAAGAGTTTCAGCCATAAAGCTTCCGCTATACTTAAAGCTACTCCACGATACTCAGTCTCTGCACTTTAGCGCGTAACAACATTTTGCTTCTTGCTCCTCAATGTAACTAAATTTCCTCCAAAAAAGGTGAAGTATCCTGAAGTGGAGCGCCTATCAATTATAGATCCTACCCAATCAGCATCAGTATATGCCTCAACCTTCAAGTGACCATGTTTTGCAAATAAGACCCCTTGTCCTGGAGCAGACTTAATATATCTCATAATTCTTATCACCGTATCCATATGCTGTTTCCGAGGAGCATGCATAAACTGACTTACCACACTTAAAGCATATGACAAATTTGGCCGTGTATGTGCAAGATACATCATCCTTCCAACCAATCTCTGATATCTTTTCTTATCACAAGGTACATGATCAGCTTCGTTGCACAATTTCAGTCCTTCTTCTAATGGTGTACTAATCGACTGACAAGCGGACATTCCAGTTTTCATTAATAAATCAAGAGCATACTTTCTTTGAGACAAAAATATCTCATTTCTTGAGCGAGAAACTTCAATACTAAGGAAGTATCTCAAAGAGCCAAGATCTTTCATTTCGAACTCTTGTGACAAGTAATTCTTTAATGCCTTCCTCTCCTCAGGATCATCTCTAGTGACTATCATATCATCCACATAAATAATGAGAGCAGTAATTTTACCTTTTTTTCTTTTTAGGAACAGAGTATGATCTGAATTACTTTGATAGTATCTGAATGTCCCCATTGATTTTGTAAATCTCCCAAACTAAGCTCTTGGCGACTGCTTAAGTCCATACAATGCTTTCTTCAAACGACATACTTTATTACTGTGTTGGACTGGTCTGTTTGACCCCGGTGGAAGATCCATATAAACCTCTTCTGTCAATTCCCCATGCAAAAATGCATTCTTCACATCAAATTGCTCCAACGGCCAGTCAAGATTTGCAGCAACTAGAACAGTACTGAATTTTGCCACAGGTGTGAATGTATCTTCATAATCAATTCCATACGTTTGAGTGTATCATTTGGCAACCAGCCTTGCTTTGTATCGCTCTATTGAACCATCAGACTTATACTTTACCGTATAAATTCATCTGCATCCTACTGGCTTCTTCCTTGCTGGCAGCTCGACTATCTCCCAAGTCTCATTCTTTTTCAAGGACTTCATCTCCTCATTCATAGCTGCTTTCCACTTGGATCAGTAAGGGCTTCTTGCACACTGTTAGGAATAGATACAATAGATAATTGATTTACAAATAATATATTTGATTCCGACAAGCGGTGAGTGGATACATAATTACTCATGGGATATTTGACGTTACTAGTGGGATCAGGTTCATAAGTGGGTTTTGGAATACCTCTATTAGTACGGTGCGGGAGTTCTCTTCTAGGATCTTCGGACAACGGTGAAGATTGCTTTTGGGGTTCTGACGGTTCACACTCACTGAAAGGTACTGGTTGCAATTCTTCAAGGGGGGCTTCTTCAAGAGGGTCTTCTTCCCTTGGTTGCACTTCTTCATGAGGGGCTTCTTCAAGAGGGTCTTCTTTCCTTGGTTGCACTTCTTCATGAGGGTCTTTCTCCCTTGCTAGGTCTTCATTCAAGTGTTTGCTATTATTTGTATCCAGTTGTTCATTCTGACTATAATTACTTCATCATACCTAAGAGTCTATACTTCACTTCGGTACTCCCCCTGAAGTTCAGTCGTAAAAGAAAAATACATCTCATCTTCATGGAACACAACATCCATAGTCACAAACATCCTTTGAGTTGGTGGGTAATAGCACCGATACCCTTTCTTATCCTGTGCATATCCCACGAAAACACAGTGGACAGCTCGAGGAGTTAACTTATTGCGTTCATGTTGATGAAGATGAACAATTGCAACACACCCAAACACACGAGGTGGCAAGCTGACGATTTTTGGTGCATTCACAGCTTCAGTTAATGCTTGAAATGGTGTGAGAAAGTTTAGGATACTAGAGAGAACTCGGTTGATTAAGTATACAGCAAAAGCAAGGGCTTCTCCCCAATAAATGAGTGACATATTTCTATGGATAAGAGAAGCACTGACCACCTCGAGTAGGTGTCTAATTTTTTTTTCTGCAACCCCATGTTGTTGAGGTGTATATGAGCATGTAGTCTGATGAACAATGTCGTGTTCCACCAAATATTGTTGCAGATTCGAACTCAGGTACTCTCCGCCATTATCACTCCTAAGAACTTGAATTTTTGATTTATACTGAATCATAACATGCTTGTGAAATTTCTGAAAAAAGCCACTAACTTCACTTTTCGACTTCATCAAACAAATCCAGATCATCACGAGTACAGTCATCAATAAATGTCACAAACCATTTGGCTCCTGCAAATTTAGCAGTTTTAGATGGACCCCAAACATCAGAATGAATAATCATAAATGGAAGAGAGCTTCTACTTGGACTTGGAGGAAAAGAGACACAGTGACCTTTTAGGAGTTCACACACATCACACCGAAAGGAAGAAATATCCAACTTCAAAAATAAACTTGAAAATAATTTCTTCAAATAACTAAAAGAAGCATGCCCTAGACGTCGATGTCATAGCCAAATATCTGATTTCTTCTTCTCATCTTCGGATCCTTCCACACTTAGAGCTTGAGTCAACTTGCTTGAACTTTCAAATTCTAAATCCAGGTAATAGAGCTTCTCGTGTCTAACCCCATAACCAATCGTCTTGCGAGTCTGAATATCCTTAAACACACAATGTGAAAGCCAAAAGACTACAATGCAATGTAAGGCATTAGTTATTTGAGCAACAGATAATAGGTTAAAATTCAAGGATAGCACAACTAGAGAAGTATCTAAGGTTAGGTTGTTTGTGAGAGGTATGGTACCCTCGCCAGTAACAGTGGCAGGCACCATTGGCAATGGACATAGTTGATTTGGTGGATGGTTGGAAATTTTGAACTTGTCTAGAATCAAAAGTCATATGATCGGTAGCAACCAAATCAATTATCCATGCATTATTTATAACAGATTCAGAAATATTAAATACCTTACCATCATGACCTACAGTTGTAACTAATGTAGAGGCGAGTCCAATACTCTTCTCAGCTCAATCAGTTTGTCACATGGTAGCGGCACAAGGAAATAACGGATCTGATCTTCAGCAACCAAAAGCAAACAACACAACTTGGCCAAGAACAGCTCCAAGTCTTCAACAAATTGCAAACAAAATTTTGATCTTCAACAAACTAGATCTTCAACATCAACAAACAACGGATCTGGATCGAACAACAACAACGGATCTAATCTAATCTGGTGAATACTCAAACAGATCTGATTACAAACAGATCTTGCAAGAACAAACAGATCTTTCAAGAACAAACAGATCTGTCTTTAGAAAAATAGATCTGCCTTCATCAGAGAGGTTGTAGGCAGTCGACGAGTTCGTAGCCGATGAAGGAGGTGGACGGCGATCAGAGGATGAGGGCGATGGGGTGCAGGCATTGGTGACTCTGGGAGTGCGGAGGACTTCGAAAGTCGAGACAGCTTAGGGTGGTGCGATTGCTGACGAGGTGTGCAGAGGATGTGGGAGGAAGGAGATGAAGAGTTGGGTCTCGGTGGTTTGGGTGATCAGTGGTGCAATAGATCGAGGTCGAGGTTGGGTGTCGATCAGATCTGGCAGCGGCAAAGACGATGGGAACTCGAAGATCAAAGAGGCAATACGGCCAATGGGGAACTGGATTAGACATTTGGGGTCGGGGTTGGCGATCGGTGTCGGGGTCGGGTGCAACAGAGGTGTCACCTCCGTATCTTCTTCTTCTTCTTCAACTAGTCTAGATCTTTTTAGGCCCTGATACCATATTGAAAACAGATTTGGGGAAAAATAATTATTATTCTTATTCATTATTTCTCTACTGTATACATCTATATATAAGAATTACATTCTTGGAGAAAAAGAAAGGAGATTGAGAGAAGATTGGGGAGATGAAAGATTTGGGGAGTTTGTTTCCTATAGATTAGGAAACATAATATACAATTACTATATTTCAACAGATAATCCTAATTGGAGTCTATGGTCTAATCTAATTTAACCATTTATCAATCTAATTGATTTTTCGTTGTGAGACTATTATTTGAGCCATAACCCCAACAATCTCCACATTGCCTCGAATCTAGGTGAGCAACCATCGAGTCTATATTTCATGTGCCTCACGCCAATTTTTTTTTTTTTTACTTGACCCTGCCTCCGTCACTGTGACTCGGCGGGCACCCATGCCTCCCGCCAACACTCATTAACTCAGCAAGACAATGTCGATCCACCAACCTCATGACTTGACAAAGCCGTCGCCACCAGTTGACTTGACACAATAACTTTTGCACACACAACAACACAAATAATATTCCCACAGCAGCCCAATATCATTACCATAGGCTCTGATACCATTTATAACAACTAAAGGCCCATTAAACTTTAGTCCACATAGTCCAAATGGATAGCTGGTAAATTATTCATTGCCCTATATAACAAAAAAAGGATAATGCCTATTGAAGCCTAGGGTCTAATCTAATTTAACCATATATCTATCTAATTAATTTTTTAATATGGGACTATTATTTGAGCCACAATCTTAGTAATAGGGGGTGGATTGTCACTCAAATTCCGCTGCCGGGGGGGGGCAAAACCTAAGGGGATTTAGGGAAATCTATCCTTTTTTATTTATTTATTTTGTAGTAGTGAATTTTTTTGGTCCAAAGCGGTTGTGGGTCACATCACATCATCTTTTGTATTTTGATAATAAAATAAAATAACCTACAGACTGAAGCTGGGGGCCTTTCTAACTGTACCCAGAATTTGCAATATGGGCCAAAGTTCATAGAGAAAAAATCATGTGCACAATTGGGCATTATAAAAGATGGGCAAATTTCACAAAACCACCCCACTTTAGGGGGGTTGTAAAGCTAACTCACCTCTTTTATTTTCATTGTCAATGAGATCCCTTAATCAATTTTTTTTAAAAACACTCCCATTATGTTATAACACTGTTATTTTTTAGGTGAAAAGTCAAAAACACATTGTATTAACCCCTCCTAAATCTCCTGCATTCATTTGATTGTTGTGGGATCCGCTGTAACAGATAAAAAGAGAAAAGGGATTGGAGAGGGGGGGGGGGGGGGGGGGGGGGCTTGATTTACTATAACCATCAATTATGTTGATGATTTTAGTTATAGTATAAATCAAGGACATGTTAAACATAATAAATGACTAAACCTTCAGGTAACCCCGCGTGCCCAACTTAATTGCGAGGGGGTGTTTTTTGTGTGTGGTTTTTTTTTTTTGTTGGGGGGGGGGGGGGGGTGTTTCTACCGATCATAAGAAAATTTACCCCAAAAAAAACATGACAAAGGATTTTAACCTTTCATTCTTCTTTAAAAAATCTTGTCCCCTACAAAAATTCGGTATATGAGGCAATTCTATAGGGGCATGATCTTTGAAGAAAGTCAAAGGCTCAACTCTCTTATCGTACTGGTTTTTTATGCTCAATCGGGCATACATTTTTTTCCTCTTCCGAAGTTCATCAATACAAGCTCATTTTCCAATAATGATCCATATACGGTCCACTAACTGATGGATTTTCCAACATCCCAATTAATCTTGGACCTTTACAAATTAGATGTCTTGTTTCTTTGAGTAATGTATTAGAGGTATTGTTAACACTTAAAAAGCTTTAAAAAATATTCATTAATGGGAACAAAACCAAGAAGTATTCAAACAACTTGATTTTTCATACATAGTAATATTATTATGACCACTGTCAACGGCTCAGATGGTTCATATTGGATCTCACCAAATGATTACACTCCCAAGAACACTTAGCAAAATCAATATCGAATGATTATAGTCCTCCATATGAGGAAATCACCTCATATAAGTATGTTTGGCAGATTAGTCAAAGAGCATGCTTTATTCACCTCATTGAACATCACTTGGCATGCTTCATTCCAACTAGGTAAATTAGGCGATAAGTGTGTTTAGTGTTGCCCTATACAAAGTACTATCTCCATAACACTGATGGAATGCGTGCGCGCACACACACAAAGATATATATGTATATATATATACATAGGAAAAGGTGGAGTATGAAAACTCAATTTCATTAAAGAGAAATTAATGAAATAAACTTTAACAAATTGGGGAATAAACATACCTCGAACATCCTCAGGAGACCAGGAACAAACATGAGACAAACTTTAACAACCCTTGAGGCTAGGTTAGAAAACAATTAAATCTAGCAAACAGTTATAGCATAAAATAATTATAGAAAAAATATTGAGAACAGATTTCCACAATGTAATCAAATTAGGGAAGTAAATAAATTTAGTTTTCTAGTGAACCGATGCTTGTTAAATTCTCATCAAAATTTCTTTTTTAATGAAGTGCTGTGTATATGTGGGTACTCCTATATGTTGTAGCTTGTCCTCTCAAATGAAATTTCCGATCCGATTATGTTGGGTTTTATGTCTAGCATACTTATTCGATGTGAAGAGAAGATGATGATACAAGTACAGAGTTCGAAGTGAAGGATAGAAGAAGAAGAAGAAGAAGAAGAAGAAGAAGAAGAAGAAGAAGAAGAAGAAGAAGAAGAAGAAGAAGAAGAAAAGAAGTCAGCAACAACAACAGTGACAGAGAGGATAGTCGACTGTGCGATCGACTATCCCTTCCTCGGGTTGAAAGACTGGGAGTTGTGGTCGACCGCCCACAGTGTTGATGGATATTTTGGGTCGGGTCTGGTTGCTTCGTGAGAATCCTACGTCGTCTTCTGGTTTGATCGTACGGCTCTAATTGTATGTTTATCTCTTCAGTATACATCGGATGGCTATTGTATCAAGATATCAAACTAGGGTTTCTCTAGATCTCTATATATTGTTGTTATTGGTCTCCATTGAGAGCCAAGAGAGAATACTTCATTGAAGGCAGAACTTGATAGATTCTCCAATTGTAAACTGTTGGATATATTGGTATATTCTCTCTATATAAATATAGCACGTGCATATGTGTAACACGTGTAATGAACGTACAATTGATTGGATATTGGAACGCGGGTTTGTGGGCTTATAACCCGATACCCAAACCAGTATTTAGGAATAAATACTGGCTTGTGATAGCAGTCTAGGTATTCCAATCTTGATACCTAGGGTAAATATCTCAAGCTAACTTAGATCTAGAGATAAACCCTAATTCCCAGTTGTTAATTTCTCACAAAACCTAACAATCTTGAGATATCTTATTAATCAATTTGTGAGATTAATAAAGTGGATTACCGGATCTCGTTGAAGCTGCAGTAGCCGACACCCACGACCACCGATGGGCAACGCCTCCATGGGCGTCACCGTCGAAGGGCGCCGCCTCCTCTGGGGTCACCGACGTCGACCGCCTCCTATGGTGTACGGACATCGGCCGTCGTCCATGGCAGCCAGATCGAATCCATGGCCGTCGTCCATGGCAGCCAGATCGTCCATGGCAGCCAGATCGAATCAATGGCCGTTCGTCCATGGCAGCCAGATCGAATCCATGGCCGTCGTCCATGGCCGTCGTCCATGGCAGCCAGATCGAATCCGATCCAGCGAAGCTCTCGCCCCTTCCTTCTCCGATCGCAGTCGACGGCAGCCTCCCCCTCAGGCGCCGACTCCGATCATCTTCTCTCTTCTTCATCTTTGGCAGATTGGGTCTGTGTGTGGAACCCTAATTTGAAGAAGACAGTGAAGGGATTTTTTGTATTTCATCGTCAGATCTGTTTAGACGTACACAAGCTATTCGATGTTGGGTCTCTTTGGCGCAGAATGGTTTGTTGTTTGGATTTGTTCCCAACAGACACGAGTCTAATCAATTGAAGGGGAAGAGATGGTGAAAGATAAGTTCTTTACTTTCCTCATATTAAATTTCTGTTAAATATTTTGCTATGTGCTGCAAGTTCAAAACACTCGTTCTAAGATTACGTTTTGAATTATAGAATTACTATGATGCTAAGAGTGGTTAAGTTCAAAACTGTATTAATCACTTGTTTAATTTAATACAAGTTGAACAGTTGTTTTGGCTATGTGCTAAAACACAATATCTATTTTGATAAGTTAAACGGTATGTTGACTATAAAAATCGAATCTCCAATTAAATTGTTGCTAGAATTAGATGCGCTGATAATTTATTTAATTGGCTAATCTTTAACAATTTGATGAATGTAGGAACTTTAATGTTACCTACAAATTGTGTATGTCGGAGACGATGGATTTGCATCATGCTATGATAAGTCTGCACTACGCAGGCTTTTCCATCGAATTTGGAAAAACACTTCTAACTTGAAGTGTCGGCATGATCTATTTTAATTTTCTCAGTATTTTTCATGTGATGAATGTGTTAACGTTTTGTGTGTTTGATCATATGATTCAGAGTTTTAGATCATAGTTATTCTCGCTTTGGAAAACTAGCATGTTTAGGGTTGTTAAGTGTTTTATCATACTATGTGTATAGATATTTTGACAAATCCATTGTTTGCAGTTTGTGTGAGATTACATATTTGCTTCTCAAAAATTTTAGAAATAAAATAAAAATTATATAAGATGTATAACAAATGTCTGTAACTTAGGAGAGAGCATCTCTTAATGTAGAATATGACTCTACTAGTTACGTTTTGTTCTTTCTCGTTCATTGTACTGTGTGTGCAAAGTTGAATTATAATATGTTAGTCATTATCTCATTTAGCTTTATGAAGATGATGAAGAACGAATAAAGGAAAGAACTCTTTGCTCAATGTGTTTGAGCTAGTGGACATTGTTAGAACCATTAGAGAAAGCAAATAATTCGTGTAAAATGTGATAGAGTAATTTTGTATTAACTCTTATAAAGTGCATATATTGTCAATCGTATGTATATGTTGAGTTTAACAAATGAGACAATTAATAATAATAGTTCTAATTGTGTTCTTGAACATAGCATAATTGGCTAAGATTTGAGAACTATATATTCAATTGTTTGTGAGGAAATGTGATCTAATTATCAAAACTCTGGGGGAAATGGAGTTAAAAGCTATTGAGTAAAAAGCTTTAACATCCAAGTTATTTTGAAATTTAGAATCACTATGAACTATATATTAAATTGTTTGTTCTTGTTAAAACTCATAACTCTGCTAATTGACACTCCATTAAATATGACAAATGTGAAGTTTGAATTCAGATTTTGATCACTAGGAAATCATTTTGTGTGGTCTCTAGGAATTCACAACCTTTTGAGTCAATACATTCTGATACTTGTGATCTCAGTAGCTTTGTGACTATGTGAGATAATTGTTGGTCAGAAGTATTTTAATCATTTTTGTAGATGATTAATATAAGTCTGTCATATAAATGAAGAATGAAGCACTTATTATTCTTAATGAATTAAAAATTATAGTTAAATGCTAAAAATCAAGGGTTCAGATTTAATAGAGGTGGTGAATATGTTTCAACAACTTTAGAGAAGTTTGCATTGGGCATAATCTTTAGAGCACTCTACTTACAACAGTCAAACGGTATTGATAAAAGTTAGAATCAAACACTTAGTGAAATGTTGAATTCTATATTATTGACTGTTGTTTGTCTTGTGTAATTATGAGTGATGTTTTATTGTTAATCATATCTTTAATGTGTCACTACACTCTAAATTGAATACACTTGTAAATCATGGTATGAAAACACAAACAGTTTTGTTAAAGAGAAAATGTGTGTTGTGATACTTTTGTTAGAGTACATGACCCTAGAATGCCTAAAGTAGGACCTATAACAAATATTTGTGTGTGTTTAGAAAGTGCAGAATGTAGCTCTGTGGACAGATGTTGGATCTATCTAATTTGTGTTGGAAGAATCTAGACTTGCAAAGTTCTTTGAGGATATGTTCATCAAAGATAAATATATGAAATAATCTAGTTCTACAGACATGTTCAATGATTCACAGTTGGAATCAAGAACTAGCCTTACTGACACTTGAAAACCTGAATGACAAATGAGCTGAGAAGAGTCTTTAGTAGACAATGAGATGATTCTGTGTCATACAATAATACTTTAATTTAGTTGATCTGCCGAAAGGGGCTAAAACTATAGTAAGTAAGTGGGGTTTTGTAGAAGAAACTTAATTTTGATTGTTCAGTAGCAATTTTAATGCTTTTTAGTAGCTAATAGATTGACTGAGAAAAATGGGGTAGATTTATTTGATGTCTACTTACATGTTTGTCATATTGCTACAATAAGTATTCTTCTTACCCCTACATCTATTGAAAATTTTGTCATTCATAAAGGATAATTAAAAGACTTTGTACTTGATGTTTGTACTAAACAGTTTTGTACTGGAAAGTTTTGAACTAATATGTTTAGTGAACAAGATTTACAATTTAGTAAAATCATTGTATATTCTTAAAACATGTATAGCCAATGAATAAATAATTTGACAAATTTTTGAAAGAGCCTAGTATATGAATCAAGTAATTCAGATCAGTGCCTTCAACTTTGTGGTGTGTCAAATATAGTGGCTATTATTTACTTGTTCTGTTGATATGCATGTTCTTGAAAGTGACCTCTTTATTACAAATGAAGTTAAAATTGTGCTATCCAAAGAATTCAACATGAAAACCTAGGTAATGTGGACACTATAGGTATAAGGGTGAGTTTTCAGTTGGCAAGGGATAACTCTTAGTCAAACTCATCAAATCAAAATGTGTTTCAAAAGTGGGGATATAGTGATTGAAAGAAAGTGTGTTTTGAAACACCTTATGATTATGATAAAAGGTTGACACCTAATGATGGTGCAACTATGAGACATGTAGATCATTCTAAAGAAATTGACAGTCTCATGTATACAAAGATCTGCACTAGAATAGACATAGCCTTTGAGGTAGGTATGATCTGCAGATTCACTCATAATCTCATACACATTTGAGTGCCCTTAAGAGGCTAATGAGATACCTGAGTGGTATTCAAGAGTTTGCTTTGTGCAACTCTAGTCATTCTTCGAATGAATGGCTGATCTGATGCATTATGTTGCTCAGAATTTAGTGAAAGTCGATAACTAGTAGATATGTGTTTACACTAGGAGAAATAGAAATGTTATGGAAATAAAAAGCAAACAGGCACTGTGCTATCATCCATGAAATCAGACCTCTATGTGTAATCCTCTGCAGGGGAAAAGGCTGAGTGGATTGAAGAAATTGTTGCTAGTTATCCATTAAGAAGTTTAAGTAACTCTCTAATTCTGTTATGCGACTATCAAGCTACAATGCACTGTAGCTCATAACTCACTCTATAATAGTAAGAGGAGTATATTAAGGCTTAAAGAAGCCTAGTTGAACTTTTTCATAGATAAAGTGTAATTGCGACAAATATGGCTAATGCTCTTACTAAGAGACTTGAAAGTGATCTAATTATCAAAACTGTGGGGGAAAGTGGAGTTGAAAGCTATTGAGTAAAAAGCTTTAACATCCAAGTTGTTTTGAAATTTAGAATCCAATTGGAGCTATAGAGAAGTTCAAACTTAAGCATCAATTTTAGGCAGTTGACATGTTTTAGATAATTTTGATGATTCGACATAAATTTCACAAATATATAATGTCATTCCAATTTTGATGGTATTATATATCTAGAAAATTTACTTAGAATAATCATATTATTCCAATACGAAATTTGAAAACTTGTCGATGTGTTTCCGATGATTAAATTGTCCTAAATATCATTCCAATTTTGATGATATGTCTTTTATGGATACATGTTTCATTCCAATTTTGATGATTCAATGTTAAACCATGATTGAAACGGCAGTCTTTTCATTCCAATATGAAACATAGTATGGTTCTTGTGTAGAAACTATAAAGTTCATGTACTTTACTTATTAAAGATACTTGATTGTGATGCTTGCGTTACATTTTTGCTAAGCTAATTATGAATTGTACTAAGTTCTTTTGTGGAACTAGATACTTTGTGAAATTGTTGAAATTCTTAGTGATGTGTCTCTTGATATTCTTGTTTTCAATAAGCTAGCAAAGATGGAGGAGTTGAATCTGTCAACATAGATTTCAAAAATAATGATTTGCTCAAAATGGAGGAGTAAACATAAAGCAGTGTGTAAGGATAGAATTTCAATTTATTTTTTTTGAGAATAAATTAGTCACTTGCTTGGTAAAACTTCTCTTGAGTTTAAGACTCTTGTGTTCATGAGCTTAAAACTCATATTTTGTTCTTGAAGTTTATTTGCTTTGTTTGATTTTGAAACTATGACATATTATTCCAGTTGGTTTAGTCTTTATGAACTATTCTGAATTGGATATGGTTTGGAACTAGTTAATTATATTGGTTTAGTCTTGATTGAACTATTCAGTTTTATAATTCTATTGGTTCTTATGAAACTATACCTTTATGATGCTTTTCCTTTATAGACTGCTATCAGCCAGTCAGTTGTATACTGATCTGATGAGATAATCCTGTACTTTATATATTGAGAATATAGGAAGAGATTGTTGGATATATTAGTATATTCTCTCTATATAAATATAGCACGTGCATATGTGTAACACATGTAATGAACGTACAATTGATTGGATATTAGAACGCGGGTTTGTGGACTTATAACCCGATACCCAAACCAGTATTTAGGAATAAATACTGGCTTGTGATAGCAGTCTAGGTATTCCAATCTTGATACCTAGGGTGAATATCTCAAGCTAACTTAGATCTAGAGATAAACCCTAATTCCCAATTGTTAATTTCTCACAAAACCCAACATAAACAACAAGTACTTGCTGGTGAGGCTTGAGAGATGATCGCGGTGAGAGTTGTAATATTCTTGTATCTTCTCTAGTTGAATAATATCTCTGAATTCTTCTCTCCCAGATTAAGGCGAAAGCCCCATCTGAGACAAACTTGTGTGTGCTTTGGTGTGTTTGGTATGATCTAGTATGTGCTTGGTTGTTTGTATTGATTGCATAGATTAACTCAACAAGATCCTCGAAAGGGAAGGTGGGTTCTGCTAATTTCCTAACAAGTGGTGTCGTTGTACTACTTATTTTCCTAACAATTGGTATCAGAGCAATCAGGTTGGAGGGTTTGTTCGAGTTCCTTGGAGAATATGACAGATCATATCATGAAGATCAATCGGTTCAAAGGTAAGATCAACTTTGATCTCTTAAAGGTGAACATGTATGAAGCATCGGTTCAACATGACTTGTATCTAGTCCTAGAAGGAGATGAAGGGAGACCAATTGGCACAAAGCAGAAGAATTGGGAGGAGATTTATTCAGAAGCATTGGGTTTAATCCGAATGTCATCGAAGAACGAAGTAAGGTATGGGGAAAGCGTGACGGGTCATTAGGCAAGATTCTGAACTGACTACTCGGAATCGCCATACATGGTCGGATGTACCGAAAAAGAAGGTTGTGGGGTTACTCAATGAAGGAAAGTACCGGTATTCTAGATCTTTTCCAAATGACTCGAATTTTTCCATAATCAAAGAATTTTTATTTTCTAGTTTTTTTATTTTTAGTGATGCAAGAGTCATGTGATTCATTTGAAATTTGTTTATATTATCTCAATTCACAACTCAATTTCTTAGCATAATCTTTTAGTCCATTACACATGTCTATTGAGCAACATATGAAAAATATCAAACTTATAAAAGCATAAATTAACTTTTGCTTTTACCACAGACGCGATTCCCTCAAGCCGTTTTAGCATGTTGTTCCAAATTTTGTACGTCGTCTTGCAATTTCGCCCACATCGCATCAATTCTTCTTTGTTTAAGCCTGCATAAAGAGCTGTCATAGCTTTGGAGTTTGCGGTTTTTAGAGCTAGTTCGGCTTTTGTGAAAGCCCTCTTTCCATCGCTGTCAGGGATATCTATTTTCCTTATGCAAATGTTCCATACTTCTTCTCAAGGCATCTGCAAGAAATGAGACATACGAACTTTCCAAACATCATAGCATTTTTCATCAAAATATGGTGAACGTGTTAGACTTGTCCCATTGGAGATGAATGGCTCCGATGAGTACAAATTTTCGGGAGGTGGGATTTCGGCTATTGGACCTTTTGCTTAAGCTTTTAAGCACTTAGTAAGCACCTCACTCTGATACCACTGTAAATCACCATTGGGGGGGTGAATAGGGTGATTGTGCGAAAATTAGAAATTCAAATTAAGTTGCAAAGTAAATAAGAAGAGATAGAGAAAGCAAACACAGCAAGCACAAGTGACACAGCGATATAACGTGATTCTACCCCTTGGTCTACGTCCACACCACCTACTTGTAGCAATTCTCCTCTACAAGAGTTCCACTATACTCAAACCCTTATATAGTGATTCTCGGATTCAGGACGAGAGACCGATTACACCCACAAAACTTCTAAGATAAGCCCCGTCAATCTCACCAAAGTGGAATAAAAGAAAAACTAAAGATCTTCAATGATCTTGACTGAAGAAAACAAGAAAGTATTGCACACTCGGATTGATTATTGAATTGATTAGTTCGGAAGATTTTTCTCAGTGGAATAGGTGAGCAATATGCAGTGGGTTCATCCATATATATAGACTGGGAAGTGTATCTCTCAAAAATAGAAACGATACATTCCAAAAGAGTAATCAGCAAGAGGTACGCTTGACTGTTCATCTTTTAATCGAAAGTCGAAAGATGAATGGTCGATTGTCTCATCATTTTAACAGTGATGAGTGGTCAACTGTGGTGCGGTCGACTGACAATGTGATGCGATCGACTGCTATCGTACTGATTGTGACAAAACTACTTTATATTCTTACCATAAACTAATCAATAAAAAATCAATCAATTACATATAAAATTCTCACATATACGGAAATAAATGAACTGATCTTGCTGGCTTTCTTGGGCTCTAATCAACATGTGCTCTTTTTGAATAACGTCTTCTTTTGCTTGATTTTGTAATTCTTCTTCATTACTTTCCTTCTTTTGCTTATTTTTGAATCTTTTGAATCTTTTATATTAATTTTCACTTTCTTGTTTTTCCTGCAAATCTAAACTGAAGATATTAGTATTTAGTAGTACGTGACATGTTTTGTGCATACCAAACTTAGGGTCAACACTATCTTCTCTAGTTGGATAACAACTCGGGTTTCTTCTCCCCCGAATTAAGACAAAAGCTCCAACCGGGACAAACTTGTGTGTGTTTTGATGTATTGATTGCATTGATTAACTCAACAAGACCCGCTAATTTCCTAACAAGTTGTGTCGTTAAACCGCTTGTTTTTCTAACAGATTATACATGTCAACAACAACGACACTGGTTGGCATTTGATTTAAGTTTGTGAGGAAGGTAGATTTAGCCTTATTAATTAAGCTTTTGTCTTCTATAAGTAGAAAAGTTATTGAAGATGGAACGCAGGTGAGTGTCATTTTGAATATCTACGAGGCCAAACGCTATGACATCGTTTGCAGATAATGATGGAATGCAGATGGGCGATGGCATTCTGTAAGCCTATGAATTAAAACCCTAACACCAGTTATTTTTTGTCATGGAATATAGAAAAGAGGAGAAAGAATCAACCTCCGTAATGAAAATATACCACAATAGTGGATTGCCTTGTGGCCAATTTCATTCGTTCGTTTTACCACCAGAATAACATCATCATCATCAAGTATGAGAGAGTAATTAACTGAACAAACACCAGCAAGTACCCAAAGAAATTATCTTTTCTTTAAACTTCTTTATAAGAAATCATGTCCTAACGAATGTATGCCTTCTTTATGTCTGCTTCAAATGGAAAATAGTGAGTCTATCTCAGGAGATGAGTTAAGTGAATGCCAAATCTCTTGGGCAAGCTTTTTTTTTTTTTTTTAGAAAAAAGGTGACATCATCACCGTTTCATTAATAAAATATTATAAAAACAAGTAGTACAATAATTATATATCAATCCGTTCCTAAAACGGACCAGTGGAGAACAATTACAAAGCTAAGTCTGCATTCCTAACTAGTTCCTCCCCTAGCTAAACTTGTAGACGAGACATCTGCACCTTGTTCTCCCTCCTAACCCTCCAGATGTGATTTGAATTTCAGAGAAAATCTAATTTGGCATTCAAAATCCATCGAACACTCTTTCCACCCCAGAAACTCCGTCCACCTTCCCCCAAACGTTCACTGTGGCAGCTACCACAACCACTATCTCTTGGGCAAGCATTATATTGCCTATTTTATTTATTACACATTATGGAATGAACCATATCGTCTGTTCGTCTGACCATAATTTTTCCAACAAATTGCTAGCATTTTCCTAAGGATCTTATAAATAATATAATATTACAGAAGCTAATAGGATTGTGATTTAGCGGTATTTGGTTTGCCAATCTAGGGCCAACTATAATCACATATGACATCATACATTGCGATTGAAGGTGGCTTCGCACATTTGTTGTGATTAAAATATATAATAAAGACATATTTGAAATTAGGGATCTTTTCAATATTTTACAGAATGATATAATACATGTTTAAAAATACAAAAAAGCAATAACCAAAATTTTAGTTATCGATACTTGTATACAGTTTCCATTGTTAAGAGTATTGTTCTTAACTAAAATCAGATGGCATTCTCGCAACAAAAATGAATCATTTAAAAAAAAAATTACATTGAACAGAGAAGCCAAACGAAGGAATCAAAATGAATACCATGTTGATGCATTATGCTAAACTTGACCAGTCTTCCCACTCATTAATTTTCTGCAACAAGTCTTATATATATACTAGGTATGCCCGTGGGCACGTGTCTACGGCACGTATTCGGAACGATACAACATATGAAAAATCATGTAAACCGTAAGAGATGATTTATAGATGTTTATTTGCTAGTAGACGTTGATGTATTGATGTACTTTGAAGTAGGATTATGAAGTGACCTTGATGTTTATTGGTTTGTATATTGCAAGATTATTTGTAAGCAACCCGGGATTCAAAAATAGTATTGTGAATCTATAACAGTAATGAATCTTAAATTCCTTGTTATGTGTGACTTGAGCATAAGAGATTTCTTTTTTGATTTGGAGTGTAACATAAGTAGCAAATCATTTTCTAACTGCATGAGTTACAGTTAAAGCCTCAAACTGCATGAGTTAGTTACCTCTTATTTGTTTTTTATGTAGTTAACCATGTATGAATTTAAAAGAGAAAATTTGTTGTAATGTATACGTGAAGTGAAATTGTAGCAAAGCAGATCAAGATACAATTTTGCAGCTACAAAAACCCGAAATACAGGGATTAAGCATGGATTTTTCTATAAAATCACGATCAAGCGAGTCAATTAAAGAATTTGCAACGATTTTTCAAAGCAGCAAATGCCCAAATATTCAAAAAAAGAATAATCCGAAATTGCATAATAATAAAAAGCATTCTAATCAAAATTAACTTAGTGAAACATTCTAATCTAAAATAATTACCCAGTGAAGTATAATACAATCAGATCAAATATGGTAATTCAAAAGCATTTAAATGGAAGTGAATGTTATTGAGTTATGAAAGCATAATCCGAAAAAAAAAACAAAATTAAAAATTTGAAATAAAAAAACATAATCCGAAATTGTATAACCAAAAAAAATAATTACTGTTTTTTTTGACATACCTAGGTTTTAAAAAAAATGATGAAAAATGAGAAAAGATGGGGATGAGAGAGAGAGGGTAATAAATGAAGGAGTTGTTTTATTTAGGGGAGAAAAATTT
The DNA here is from genome assembly GCA_017893485.1 of Hemerocallis citrina. NCBI lineage: Eukaryota > Viridiplantae > Streptophyta > Magnoliopsida > Asparagales > Asphodelaceae > Hemerocallis > Hemerocallis citrina. Next base: position 85,798,409 of record CM030358.1, read on the forward strand.
TTAATTTTGGGAAAAAAACATTTCAGAAGAAAAATATCTTTTGAGATAAAAATCTAGACCGTCAATTTTCTTTCAAATGAATGAGAGCCACTTGATAGCTTTCTTTGCGTTTTATTATATAGATATATTAATATTGTTATTGCATAAGGTTCTTTTCAAACACCAATCACATACATAACCAACACTGCATAACTCTGAAACACACAAAGCACACCGTCATATCATATTTCGCTAAAATAAGAAAAGTTCATATTTGAAATAAGATAAGTAGCCCATAGCTTAGACAACATGCTCTTTACGATCATTGTTTGATGAACGCCTCCTCCTCTTGGGCACAGGCTCCCTTCGAGAGTTGAAGTACACTGAGGCAACCGGTGGGCCAAGATTGAATTGCTGCGCAAAGAAGCGAGTCTTGAAATTGGCACGGTTTGTGATAATGAACGTGCGGGGGAAGATCTGCTTTTGTTGGAAGAGGACGATCACGAACCTATGGATCCCTAGTATTGGGTCTGGTGGGAGGTAGGGCAACACCTCGAACCCTGTGTAGCAATGCATATGCGAAGTTGTAAAATGATTTGTTATATCTAATTAATGAGCAGGGTAAAATTTTCCTTTTTTTTTTTCTCAAACAAGAAAACTGAGGAACGCATGGAAAGTGTCTTTTTTATCTCAAGCAGCACACATTCTTTAAAATTAAGAAAAAGGGTAACCTCCAAATAATTTATAGCAAGTTTTTGACAAAATAACCATGAACATCTTGATTAGCAAAATTATATTCTAAGAACCTAAGTACACAATAAGATGGAAAATGCTATCAGATAAAAAAAAAAGTTTATGATGAAACACAGGTATGATTCTCTCACAAAATTTCAGTCATCCAACACCAGAGGTACAATACTTACATATGTTGTATTCCTAAATCCAAATTGTCTATTACTTGGAAATTTTATTTTATATTTTCACTCAACCCAGTACAAAGGGATTGATAGAATTAGGCAATATAAAAATTAATATACTATTTATTACATGATGTATACAGAATTGTTTTTTTCTATTTATTTCCTAATATTAAAGAGTTGCAAATTTGTGCTTAGCTATTAAGATAAGATAATTTTTTTTATTATGTTTATTTCATTATTCTGAATATGCATTGAGCAACTATTTACTAATTAGTTTTATACATATCATAATTTTTTCTTCAAGAACTTAATAATATTACAAAAGAAATACTAAAATAATCAGAAACCCAAAACCGAATCCGAAAAATTAGTGGTTTTGGATCCCCAAATGGCTCCTTCATTTCTTAGTGGGTTTAAATATGCAAGTGGATCATGCAAAATCTTAGTGGATCTGCAAGTACATCAAGTAGATCTTGCAAAATCCGACGGCACCCAAAGAACTTGATTCAGTTATTTTGGCAAAACCAAAATAGAAGTTAATGATAATTATCTATTATTATTTGATTTCTTTATATTATTCTACTAATATTTTGAGTTAGAAAATCTTTTCTTACCTTTGGTTGAATCAGTTCCAGCAGGAATGCCAGCCACAACCCTGTAATCATAAACTTTTAAGTATAACTCTCAAAGAGGAATAAAGAATTCTCACACTCATGTTATTAATTATAAGATTAAAGAAAATAATTCAATACAAGTATAATTTTCATGTTAAAAATATTAATTACAAAAATAAATGTTATAAATTTGCTTAGATCATACCAGTGGACATATTCTCTCTGAGCTGGATCACTAGGAGTAGGTGCATCCGGATCTACCATTACCTGCACAAATTATATCAAAAACCACATCATCAGCCTTATAAGAAAAAACCTAATTCATAAATGGAAATTACCCTCAATTTAATTGCATGCATGCAAGAAATTAGAGAATGTGTAAGAAGATATACTTACCAAGGTGAAGAAATTGTTGTGACCACCAGAGATACATACAGTTGGTCTCTCAGTCGCTATCGATGGCTTCACATCACACCCATTAATCACATTCGTCGCACCAAACATCACTGACATGGCGATTGTGGGCTCGAAACGATCTATAACCTCATCTATCACTCTGCCCACCACCAAGGGATTAATAAAGCTGGTGGTCATCATGACCCAAATTGGGTTTTAGAGAAAAGAGAAGTTGGAGATGGTTGAGGCTAAGGGAGAGGGTATTTATAACACAAACATTTTGGTTTACATAAAAAAATCTTTTTTTGGCAATTAGTAATTGTTATTTTAGTTAATAACTACAACCTTGGCTAGTATGTAACTATGAAAGCACTGAAATGCCCTCATGGAATGCCTAATTTATGCAAGCTCTCTTACACTCTAGCTCCAATCCAAGATAAGTTAAGAGAGAATCGTCCCAGGTGGTTTGGACATGCCACACGTAGACCTAGTAGTGTCCCCGTTAGAAAGAGTGATTTGATAAGTATTGAGGGTAGAGTTAGCGGTAGAAGAAGACCTAAACTAACTTGGGTGGAAACGGTGAAAAAAGATATGATAGTTTGTGACCTCACAGAAGATATTGCGCTAAACCGAGCAGAATGGAAAACTAGGATTCATGTAGCCGACCCCAACTAGTTGGGAAAAAGGCTTTGTTGTTGTTTTGTTGTTGTTGTCTCTCCACTGTGAACATTGTAAAATGTTTTTTGTCGAGCATAAGGGTAATTTCTCCCTCAAATGTTTATGAGAGTTGTAGTTTGTACAACATTTTAAAAAGGATGAAGTTGCAAAATTCAATATTGATAGGGATCGCACGGATCATTGTGTAAAAGAAAAGTTGGTAGGGTTGGAATCTCGTTCAACACGTGGAGGTTCGAGAAGAGAAAAGATCGAATACGTCCATTCTTGATTTTGGACACATGGATGATGTATAATGTTAGGTTTAGACACATGTATACAGTGGATTCGCCATGATCTACGATAGATGAGCTAAAAAAGTTTACAATAATTACTTTATGTGAAATTCTATTTTAATCTTCATAGATTGGGAAAGTTTTTGATGAATCTATTAAGTCTAAAGAAACGTACAATGAGAAAGGAATGTACTAAACAATTATGTTTGGTTTAAAACTTTTTAAGTTTACTAAATGAACTAATAAAAATTAATTCACGGTATCTTTTTCTCATTTTGTGTTCAGACTTCAGAGTTCAGACCCAACTCATTTTGTTAAATTAGGTAAGAAATTGCAAAATGTACAAGTTCATGAATTATGATGTATTATTTCCCGCTAAAAAGTATAACATTCTTGCTAAAGTATACTAGTTATTCAACACATGCAACGCACACGAGAGGTAGTCTTGGGAGGAATTTCTAGTCTTTAGTTTTAGTTTTAGGGTTTTTTGCAATTTAGTCCCCCAAATAATGACAATTGTGATTTAGTCCCCCAAACCATATAGAAATTGTGATTTAGTCCCCTAAATCATATTGCAATTGCAATTTAGTCCCCCAATTAGAACACATTCATCATTTTAGTCCCATATTTCAGCTAAATCTAAAAAATTCTACCCAATTTAGTTTACAATTAGAGGAAGTCATTTTCATTAAATTTTTATTTCATTGCATTAAACTGCATTAATGCAATCATCATTAGCTAACTTACCCTAATTCGAGACTAAATTGAGTTGAATTTAGTAGATTCAGTTAAAGTTGGATGAATGAGTTCTAACTGGGGACTAAATCGCAATTGCTATACGATTCGGGGGACTAAATCACAATTGTTATGATTTGGGGGATTAAATTGCAAATACCCGTTAATTGAGTGACTAAATTGCAAAAAACCCTTAGTTTTATGTGGATGGAGGATATGGTTTAGAGTTTAAAATGTATGAATGATTTTAAGTAGTTAGTTGCTTTTAGGCTGTGTTTGGTATTGTTGTGAATTAAAAAATGCTTGAACTAAAAAGTACTATTACCATAATTGTTGTTAGAAATAAATATGTTCAATTGAGAATTTTCTAAATAAGTAAAAGCACTTAAAAAATAAATAAAAGCATCACTTTAGGTGCTTTGAGAAAGACTAAAATTAACAGTTTCGACAAAGTGTTTTGAGTTAAACGCACTTTTTAGTTAAGTTTGCCAAACACATAATTTGTGTCTAAAAGTATTATACAACCAAAGCACACTCCAAAAGCAAGGCCACACGAAGCCTTAATTGGTGGTTGATATACTTCGATAGCCAAACTGTGTGTTCCAATTTGTAAGCATGATGTTTGCACACAAAACACAAACCCTAACTCTCTTACAACATTTTACAAACAAAGATGAAGAAGATATCAATTGTGCCTTGTATATGAACATATACATTAATATTTCATGAAATATATAAGGAAATAGAACATATTACACACAAAAATTCCAAGGTAGAACTATCGAATAGCATGTGTACATAGAGATTTTTGACACATTATTTCAAATTTATCAAAATGCAAAAGGAAAAAAGTGATATAAAGATATGATACAAAAACTTGCTAAGAAATGAAAATATATATCCATAATCCATTCAAGCTTTGCAAGTGTTGGTGTAGTCCACTGGTAAGGCTCATCGCAGGTGAGCAAGAGGTCGGGAGTTCAAATCCCGCTTGCACCAAAAAAATCCCACTAATATATGTTCGGGGTAAAGTGTCGGCGTGTGCGTCAACGGCCTTATTCCAAAAAATAAATAAATAAAGTTCAAGCTTTGCAATAGCTCGAGAACCTTTAAGGTAATTCATCTTCTTTTTCTTCATGCTTTATCTATCGATGAAATTGTCGCCTCAATGAAAATGTGAGGAGACCTATGTGGATGTACTATAGTTGATACATCTCAACAAAATTCAAGCATGGATTTTCTCTCCGTCAAGTGCAAATCAGTTAGGTACTTACTGATTTCTACCTAATAGTTTTACAGTGGTGAATTGGTACAAATAGTTTTGGGCTGGGAGCTGAGAGGGAGCTTGGTGAGGAGAACAAAAGCTTAGTAGGCCCAAGGCCCAAGGGGGGTAAAAAGAAGCCAGGACATTTGGATGGATTCCTCACGAGGTGCGCATGAGAGTAGCAAGCGACAAGGGAGACGGCCGAGATGCCACGTGTGCAGAAGCGATTGGACAAAAAGACTGAGTGGGTATAAATAAGAGGAATTCGCCCTAAAATAAGCCCCATTTTCAAACTATATCCCATATGGAGCTTTTCACTAAACTATTTTCATGTATGGTCTCTTTTTTGTCGCATCAATATAGACAGCAGTTCCCAACTGCAAGCTTAGCTTATATGAGGCCGCAGATAAGAATTGTAGCTTCTTCTCACATTTTTTTTGGTTGCCGCAGTCAGTAACATCGACCACAGTTCATTTAGTTCAATACTGACACCTCAATTACCAACATCAGCTCTGTCTTAAAAATTATAAAGAGTGGCCACAGTTTGTAATTGCGGCTTCAATTATAAAGGAGCCGCAGTTGGGAACTGCGGCTCCAGCTTTGGATAATGACATGAGAGCCCATAGTAGTATACGTGTATAATAACATGACACTAAGAAACCTAATTTTACATTAGTAGTTAATATCCAATTAAAATCACAAAATAAACAAATCATTTGCGCCTAGCTAATATGGTGGAGAGACTAATTTAAGAGTAAAGAAGAGAGCACGTGGGTGCATAATAATTATGCTTAAACATGAGATGATCTTTACACCTATAGAACTTGTTCCTCATAGAATTTAAGGAGCATTCCAATAGGATGTGAATGTGTAGTGTGTTAGTTGGAGCCGCAGTTCCCAACTACGGCCCCTTTGTAATCGAAGCCGTAGTTGCAAACTGCGGCCACTCTTTATAATTTTTAAGACAAAGCCGTTGTTGGTAACTATGTCATCGGCAATGAACTAAATGAATTGTGGTTGCCGTAACGAACTGCGGCAACCAAAAACAAATTGAGAAGAAGCCACAGTTCCCATTTGCGGCCTCATAAAAGCAGAAGCCGCAGTTGACAACTACGATCAATGCTGACGTGGCACAAATGATACCATGTGTGTAATTTGAAAATGGGGCTTATTTTGGGGGAGGAATCAAATAAGAGAAGGTTGAGCTATAAGAAGGGAATCGAATTGTAACTACTTCGTCCTCTTCTTAATTACTTTGTGTTCTTCCCCAATTTCCCAAACCCTAATTCTTTCTGATGTAAAACTAACCCTAAATAGAGAATTTTCAAGAATCTTAAAGGATTAATTTTACCAACATATAGTGCGGATCAAAGTTAGAATTTTAAACAATTAATCGGTTTGATGGATTTCCAAGAATTGAATTAAGTTTAACAAGCCCAATTAATAATTCAGTTCTAACAATCAATAATTAAATTCCTAAGCGTTCTTAGCAAGTAAAAGATTCAATATTGATTCATACTCTAATTAGGCAAGCAGAACACTCAATCTCGATATTTGTGATCGACAGTTAAATTAAATAATATAATAGAGATGATAAAGCAGTATAACACAGATATTTGAAAAGCGGAAAAAGTATACCGAGATTCGAAGAAACCAGTGTTAGATCTCGGGTTGGCAGCAACGCAGAATACAGCAATCAGCAACAACAGTAAGAGAGAGACCAGCCACAATAGAAAGAGGGGCAAGGGCGACGATCGGCGGTGACGACAAAGGCGCTGACTGGCGTCGACGGCGACGAGGACAGGGCGGTGCTACGGCGAGGGCATCGAGGAGAGGGAAATAGAGATAGCAGCAGTGGTGGTCGCTGCTGTCGATCGGAAGCGGACCAAGGGAGGAGCAAGGGGGTTTGCTATGGCGGCGCTGGGGGCAGAGGAGGAGGAGGTCGGGGGTCGGCGGCGCTAGGAGAGCAATGAGGTCGCCGGAGATTGGTCGGAGTTGGCCGAGGAAGAAACACAGGAAAAAGGGGTTTGGAAATTTCGGCGGAGATGGCGTCGGGAGGTAGAGGAGGGGAGACGGTGGTGGATCTTGGGGTTGGGATTTGGAGGAAGAGGAAAAGGAGAAAGGGATTAGGGTTTTGGGTAATTTTATTTGGGGATTAGGGTTTGATTTAAGTTGTTTTGGGGATTTGGGGTACTTTTAGAGTTTATCACAAACCCTAAAATTTTATTAGGATTTATCACAAATCCTAATAAGTTGGATCTCAATTGTATCACACAAAGGAGAGATGAAAAGCAAAACTCAACACAATAAATTTTTAATCAAGAATAGCATATGTTCTCATTAATCTCAAGGCCTATATTTAATCAAAAAAAATCTCAAGGCATATATATAGGCTCAAAACAAATCTTGATACAAATCTCAAAATATTCTAAAATCTCAGAAATATTCTAATGCATAAAAAAATAATACATAAGGCTATAATTGCCAAAAACAAATATGGTACTGAAATAAAATACTAAACTAAATAGAATGGATGTCCTCATCACTTTCACTAATCTAATTCTTGAGAATTATTTCAAATTCTTTCTAAATTCTTGCAATTACTAATTGAATTAGACCGTGGTTAGTTGCAATCGTATCAATTGGTGCTTTCATCAACTACTCATCAATGGCGGGCGGAATGAGGTTGCAATTGATGGATGACGCCATTAATGGCTTGAAAAACACGACCAAAACAGCGAACTAAGTTACAATCTCTGATGAATTTGGTAGTGGAGCAAAAAGGGTTGATGTCGTAACTGATTCACAAGTTCAAAGTTCCTGATGGCAAGTTCGATCACAACTTTATTTAAAATTTAGAAAAATAAATTCGATCAACAACTAAATCGAACATTGTTGACATCATATTTGGTCCTTCGGATATGGTGAACACTCTAGGAATTCTCATCCTCATACTCATGATACTCATATTAGAAACCCTAGATTGGATTTTTCCTAGGTTTGAAGGATCAAACCCTACAGGTCGGTTGTTCAAAGCCAATCATTATTTTCTTATCACGATACACCTGAAGATAAAAAAATGATTATAAACTCTTTTCACGGAGAGCTTTAGCATGGTTTCAGTTTAAGTTTGCTAATGTGGATTTCATGAACTGGGAGAGTTTTGTCAAGAAGTTTATTATTAGATCTGGACCCTCAGTTTATGTAGACTATGCTGGGTTACTGTTCAAACTGAGTCAAACATCAACCGTGGCAGACTATTATGATCAATTTGAAACATTAGTCATTAAGACTATAGGATTGGCTGATAAGTATGCCCTCAGTTGTTACAAGCCTGGGTTAAAACTTAAATCCTGAGATATAGAGAAGTCTTAGCTCATCAACCTAAGAATTTGGTACATGCATTTGGATGATCAAAATTGCAGGAAGAAAAAAATAATGAAGAGAGATCACAGAGATAAAAAAGTGGATTTTACTGAAATTCTTGGCAGCCACCACCTCCTCTATTGCTTGCCCCTGCTAAATCACCACCTATTACAGCTGCAGTAAGCAATAATCAAAAGCCATTTGTTAAAAGAATCCCACCTGCAGAATGGACATGGAAGAAAGAAAAAAAGACTCTGTTTCAATTGTGATGAAAAGTATGTGTCATGCCATAAATGTTAGTGGCATTTTTATATGTTGATAACTGCGGCTAAAGAGGAGGATATTGAATTGCCATTAAACATGAGTAGCATTGGTATAAATATGCGATACCCGGACCCAATCCGGACCCGGCATTGGACCGGAACCGACCCGGTCTATACGGGTCCGGGTCCGGGTCTACTCAATATAGACTCGACCCGAACCCAGGCCCGCTAAAAATCCAAAAAATAAACATAACCTGCTAAAAAACCCAAAAAATAAAAATAAAAATAAATATCCTACCCTCCTCCCTCCCCTCCTTCCTCCTCAATTCTAAATCCTCCTATTCCAAACCCAAAACTCATAACTTCTTCTCTCCTCTATTTTAAATCATTTGCTTGCTGCTCATGCTCCCGCTCCTACCCGAAAAGGTAGGAATCTTTTAATAGGACCCGACCACGGGTCTGGGTTTGGTTCTAATTTTTGGACCCGTAGGGGACCGGGTCCGGGTGGTGAAGGACCCGACCCGATACCATTGCTAAACATGAGTATAGAAGAGGAATGTGTAGAGAGGATAATATTCCCAAATTATATTTCATGCTCTTGTAGGGCATGCCTCCCCTAGAACTTTGAGAGTACAAGGATCAATCAATAGTAGAATCAATGGTAGTGTAGTTCAAGTTCTTATTGATTCTGGCAGTACTCACAACTCTATTCAAGAGAGATTGGTTCGGTATTTCAATTTGCCAGTGCAACTAAGTTAGCATTTCAGTGTAACAGTTGGTAATGGAAAAGCATTAAGATGTGAAGGGAAGTGTATAGCAGTTCTTATTACAGTTCAGAATTACTCATTCTTGATTGACTTTTTATATACTACCTATACATGGTGTTGATGTGGTATTGGGAGTTCAATGATTGAAACTTCTGGGATCAATTGTATTTGACCATAAGTCCATGACCATGTCTTTTACTCATTTGCTGCAAAAAGTGACAATGAAAGGGGGAAATATTTCAGGGTCTACTCCTATACAACTGAATTCTTTGAGAAAGGAGGTTTATACAGATGCAATTAGCCAATATTTTCATTTGGTATTACATGAAGAGAAGAAGCGAGAGAAATTACCTGATGCTTTGTAATTGGTGATACAACAATTTGCTAGTCTTTGCAGAGCCTAGTGCACTATGACGGTCCAGGGTGTTTGATCATCCACTCCACCTACCACCTAATGCAAAAACTACCAATGTCAAGCCTTATAAATATCCTCATTTTCAGGAGGAGATGGAGAAACAAGTGTCAAAAATGCTACAGGAGGGTATTATCACGCCTGGTATCAGTCCCTTCTCTTCTCCAATGCTATTAGTTAAAATGAAGGATGGAACCTGCAGATTTTGCGTGGATTACAAAGCATTAAATGCAATAATAATCAGAGATAAATTTTCCATACCTACTGCTGACGAACTATCTAATGAACACTATAGTGCAATTTTTTTTCTAAACTGGACTTGAGAGCTAGATACCATCAAATCAGGGTTCAAACTCAGGATATTGGCAAGACTGCATTCAGAACTCATGATGGCCATTATGAGTTCCTTGTCATGCTTTCTGGCCTTACTAATGCACCCTCAACATTCCAGGCTGCAATGAATTCTATTTTGAAACCCTTTGTGAGGACATTTGAGATTTTTTATTATTATAACATATTGGTCTACAGTAGTGTTAAGGGTTCTAGAGCAGCATAGGGATCATTTGAGAAGAGTGTCAAGGGTTCTAGAGAAAAACTAATTCTATATGAAAATGTCGTGTGACTTTGGTTAGCAATCTATTGAGTATTTGGGGCATATCGTTCTGCAAAAGGAATTGATGCTGATACTGCAAGCTTCAGGCAATAAGTGAGTGGCTTAAACCTAGAAATATTAAGCAATTAAGGGCTTTTCTGGGTTTAACAGGTACTATAGAAGATTTGTGAAACAATATGCCTAAATAGCTGCACCATTGACTGATCTTTTGAAGAAAGCACTGGACTGATACAGCTAATACTGCATTTCAAGCATTAAAGAATGCTAAGCAACAACCTTCAGTTCTTGCTCTTCCAGATTTTTTCAAGCCTTTCATTATTGAGACTGATGCACCTGGTGTGGGTGTGGGTGCAATATTGCAACAGAATAATCATCCAGTGGCATATTTCAGCAAGAAAATGACACTTAAAATGAAGGCAACTTCAACATATATATGCCAGAGAAATGTTTGCTATCCCTGAAGCAATAAAGAAATGGAGGCAATATTAGTTAGGCAAAGAGGTTTTGATCTCATCAAAGCTCGTATCACATGGTTAATCAGGTTGTGCAAATACCAAAGCAACAAAAATGGATACAAAAATTGGCAGGGTATATTTTCAAGATTATTTACAAACCTGGCAAGAAGAATTTAGCTACAGATGGATTGTCTAGAAGACCACATACTGAGATCAATTCATTTACTTATGCGTCTCAGCTTTAAATTTAGTTGTTAGACTAGATTAATGAGGAGATTGATAGAGATCCTTAGTACAAGGAATTGAGAGAGAAGCTGCAATCTTCAGTTTCGACCGACTTTGACTATACTATTAGAGAGGGCCTTATTTTGTGTAATGGTAGAATCATGGTACCTGAGGCATTGCATATTGAAATACTGAAGGAATTTCACTCTTGTCCAATGGGGGAACATGCAGGTGTTGCAAAAACAGTGGCAAGACTGAGAAACTCTTTTTACTGGGAAAACATGCACATGCATTTGTACAGCAATGCCAAATATGTCAACAGACTAAGTATCAAACTAATAGACGTGGAGGGATGCTGCAAACATTGCCAATAGCAAATCAAATTTGGGAAGAGATATCCATGGACTATGGACTTTATCACTGGCTTGCCTACTTGTCCTAGTAAATCTGCAATTATGGTAGTGGTAGACAAATTATCCAAATATGCACATTTGCAGCCCCAGCCAATATATTGAAATTGCGTGGCCTTCCTAAGTCTATAGTGTTTGACAGAGACCTATCTTCGTGAGTAACGTTTGGAGGGAATTATTTAAGTTACAGGGAACTACACTGCAGATGAGCAGATCTCACCATCCTTAATCAAATGGGCAAACAGAGGTGGACCAGGTGCGCCTGGAGCAATACTTAAGGGCCTTTGTTAGTGATGAACGAAAGAATTGGGGCAAATTTCTGTCTTGGGCTGAATTTTGGTACAATTCATCATGGCATTCAGCTATAAGTATATCTCCTTATGCAGCAGTATATTGGAGACCTTCACCTAGTATTTCAGACTATGTCAAAAGCAATTCTGCAAAATTTGAAGTGGATTCATCACTTACTCAGAGAAACGATGCCCTTTTGATGCTTAAAGCAAATTTGTTACATGCTCAAGTCAGAATGAAGGACAAGGCAGACATGAAAAGAAGAGAAAAGGAGTTCAATATAGGAGATTGGGGTATGTGAAGCTGCAAACATATAGGCAACAATCAGTGGTGCATATGTCAGTGCACAAACTGCAAAGAGGTATTTTGGGCCTTATAAGATTGTGAAGAAGATTGGATTGGTTGCATACAGGCTGGAGTTGCAAGAGAGTTCCAGAATTCGCCATGTATTCCATGTTTCATTACTAAAGAAGTGTGTGGGAGATCTCTCTCCTGCATTGCCAGTTTCATTACCTGAGAATACAGAGCAACAGCAGTTGATTTTTCAACCCATAGAGATTCTAGGTCAAAGGTGGATTAAAGGGGGCCAAGGGTTGGTCTGAGAAATGCTAGTTCAGATGAGGCAATATGGGAGAATGCTGCTGCCATTGCTAAATCATTTCCACAACTGAACCTCGTGGGCAAGGTTCAATGTGAGAAGGATACTGATACAAAAGATTTTGGGCTTAGAGCTGAGAGTAGGCTTGATGAGGTGAACAAAAGCTTAGTAGGCCCACGGCCCAAGAGGGATAAACTTAAGCGGGGATATTTGGATGGATTCGTCATCTGAGATGCGCATGAGAGTAGCAAGTGACAAGGGAGACGACAGGGATGCCGCGTGTGCAGGAGCGATTCGAAAGAGAGATTGAGTAGGGCCTGGGAATAAATAAGAGAAGGCTGAGCTGTAATGTTAGGGAATCGAGCTGTAACTAACTGCTTCTTCCTCTTCTTGATTACTCTGTGTTCTTCATCAATTTCCCGAACCCTAATTCTTTCTTCTCATCTAATTCTTGAGAATTCTTTATAAATTCTTGCAATTAGTGATTGAATAAGACTGTGGTTAGTTGCAATCCTATCATGAATGCACAAAACTATTACCTTTATTTCAAGCAAAGAAATGGAAATAGGATAAAAATTGAAAGGACAAAAGAGTGTTCAATCAGAATAAAAATTGTAAACTGAATAATCCATTCAGCTCATTTTTTAATAGAAAAGTGTAGGAAAAAAATTCTAGTCAATCTCCTAGAGAATTACATTGCTACAAAGGCACATAACAATGGCTAAATTACATCTGCAACTTATGTAGGTTGAACCAACCCATGCTGCTGTTATAATAGAAATATCACAGCCCAACCTTGTTTTCTTCTATGAAGCAGCACCTAACCAGACTAAAAACAGAAAACTATGTCATGGATCAGAGTCTCCTCGGATTAACCGTTGAAGCATCTATTGTTCCTCACATGGCACTCAAGAGATAGTATTATAGTAACACTCAACATGTCCTCTCTTTCAGTGACAGCCTACCACCAACTGAAGAGCTGAACAACTAAACTGAATGGGAACTAATGTGAAAACGAGATTACAAGAAACTTCAAAATAAGGCAGCACAGAATGATATGATCACAACGATTTCCACTCGAGTTTTATCTCCTATCTATCCCCAGTCAATATGATTATGATTGGCTTTGGTAAATAACTTGTCATTAATCAATTATGAAGCCAGTTTCTTCACCTTAAGCATTAATTTAGGAAGTGAATCACTTCAACGATATTTCTATTAGAACTCAACAAAAATATTAAAAAGAAAATTACTGAAGAAAGGTCTATGATTATACTTACTTCTCATAGGAGTCTCATCAAACACCTCTTGTGCACGTATATTGATCTACCTGCGTCAAAGAAAGAAAGCATTTAAACAAAGTATCTACTCAATAACGTAATTTGAGAATATAAATGACTTGTCTAACTCGAACGAGTTCGAGTTTCATATCTAATACTGGATGCAAACATGTGATAATTCTATATGAATGTAAGAAGATTCAGATAAAAATTTAATGGAAATGAAACCTTACACAGGCGAAGCACTCACTCCCTTGACCAACTGAAGTGAAATAGTGAATCTCCCATCCTTCGTACAGGCATTCTCTCAAACACCTGAATGGCATTATTGTCCAAAATGCAAATCGCCATGGCTGGATAGGCGGAGAGATCGATGCTGGGATGAAGCACAGGGTTGGGATTTTGGAAGAGCAGTGAATTTTTTTTTTATTACGGAGATTCATTTTGTGGGCCGTCAAATATATTGTCTATTGCACATGACACTCATTATGCGCCGAAGTTCCTGGATTATAAGCTCGTTTTCCAGGTAATGATCTAAGAGCATCCACAGTGGTTGGTTTGAGGTATAAAAATGGTAAAATTCATATTTTACTTTTCTATTTCGACGAAATGCTGCAGTCATCAAAAAGTAAAAAATTGTATATTTTTGCTTAAAATGAAACAGATAAAACATGTGTGATTAAAAAAACAATTTACATCACCAAAAACTGAGAAAATATTAATAAAATATACGGGACACAAAAAGGAAAAAAAATTGCAAAATAACCGGGCGAAACATGGTTGCACCCAAAGGGTTTTAAGGAGGGTTTTTTGGGAAAGAAAAAAGAAAAAACATTTAAAAAATTGCAAAAACAATTTAAAATTTTGCAAATTTTTTTAAATAATTGCACGCAATAACCAATGATGGTCATTTGCCAAAAAAAATTTAGGGAATGGGATCGGAATGGCCCGTCCAACCATTTTTTTTCTTTTCTGGGTTTTTTTCTTTGTTTTATTTTTTTTTTTTTGCTTCGGATGTTTCGTCCGATTATTTAAAAATATATTTAAATAATTCTGACGAAACACGCATAATATGCATTTTGCTATATCCATTGCTATTTTTACCTTTCTACTGTAGCGAAATGGCAAAAAATGGCAAAATAGCTCACGAGTGTGTCAGCTACAGTAGCTTAAAAAATGCATGAAATGACATTTTAGCAAACGACTCTGGTGCTCTAATAAGCTAATGAATCATTTTTATTTTGTTTTGTTTTTTTGTTTTTTTTCAAAAGACAAAGGTGGAATGCGACCCCTTGTTAAACTAATAAGCAAGTAACGAAGCAAAGCTTGGATAACTACAAAACGACCGTCCCCTAACTAGCCTATGGGATTAGCCCAAGAAATAAAGTTCAATAACCCCAACAACCTCGTGCTTTAGTCGAAGTAACCACATCCTGAACTATCTGTCCCCAAACTCTTTATGTTCTAAAGAGGCCATTCACCCAAAAAATATTGATTATACATTAGGGGCCTCTCTAATGGTTCCCTATCGGCTTCACACCCTCTACGAGTAGAGATGTCAAGCGGGTCACATCATGGCGATCCGATCCAATTCTATAAAAAAATAAAAAAATCAGGTCAGACGGCTTTTGGGTCCGGTCGGGTCCTGGCGTAGTAAGGAATTCTTGACCCGAAATCAATCCAAGAACCAAACCCGAAAACATTTGGATCGGTTCAAATCGGGGTGGATCGAGTATTTGGGTGGTTTTCTTTTCATTTTTTAAGTACAAATTTAAGAGAGAGAAATAAATTTAAAAAGAGAGAACTTTATAAAAATAAAGTTGAAAATAATATGTGAAGCAAATTTTGAGAAATAAATAACTAATCCAAAATTCCAAACTTTATTGAATTTTTTTATCAAAGAACATAACCTAGTTTACTTTCTTCAAAATGATAATCTCTATACTATAATGAGAGAGTTGGAGTTGTGTAATTTGTGGACAAACCAATTTGATTGATCTAATCTCAACCACATTTTTTTAAGTTGGAGTTATATTAACCATCAATTTACTTTGACAGTATTAAGTTGGATTTAATACTGTCAAAGTTCAAATTTATTTATGACATAATTATTTACGACAGTGTCATTCACGGGTTTTTTAACACGTATATCCCCTAACAAATATGCTAATATCATATATGTCCTTCAAAAATGTGTACTTTCATATTTGACCATAACAATATAAGCTCGTTTCTTATTTACACCTCCTAAAAGTTGCCTAGAACTACGTGTATTTAAAATTTATAAGATTAGTGGCAAATTTGGGTAGGAAACATGAGGAAGAAGATAAGTTATAAAGATGTATTATAAATTTGTTCATTTATTAAGAAAACTAAAGAAAAATTGAGAAGAGCTGATGTGTTTCAGCTGGTTTTACAGTCAACTGAGTTTATAAAGAATAAAAAGAATGAGACTTGACTAGAAGAGGAAGGATATTCAATCATTTTATAGAAAATCTATTAAACAAAATCGTACATTCCACACATTTTATGTCTTTCAAGTAGTTCTAACTTGAGGGGACTAAGACATTGGACACACATTGTTAAGGACAAATGTAAAAATACACATTTATGAGGAATAGTAGATTTGCCCGTAGGCACGTGATTACTTCACGTCTTCAGAACGATATAGCATATGAAAAGCCTTGTAAACAGTAAACTCAAGTTGAATAGTATGACAATAATTAGTTATAAATAAAAGTCCATGAATCTATATATATATATATATATATATATATATATATATAGAGAGAGAGAGAGAGAGAGAGAGAGAGAGAGAGAGAGAGAGAGAGAGAGAAATAATTAAATAAATAAATGACTTGTTTTGGGGGGGGGGGGGGGGGGGGGGGGGGGGGGGATTTGAAATTGAGTTTTGGGGGGGAACTTTTAGGGGGAGAAATGTGTTTTGTGAGGTTATATTTGAGCCTTTGATTTTGGGGGATTGAAGGAGAGCCATTTGATAGCTTTCTTTGTTTTTTATTATATAGATATGTGACATTCATACCCTTCATATAAAATAAAAGTTGGTGCCACAAGGTGTTTGTAGAGAATAATCATTGATTGTAGTGGGTAAATGGAGATCTAAGGCTTGAGACTAGACTACGTCGTAGTCTTTACCTAAAAAAATAAAATTTTAAAAAGTAGGAGCTTAAGAAAAAAAGGACGTGCATCGCACGTGCAGGTTGCTAGTAATAATAATTATACAATTTTAAAAAATGAACATAATACAAAAATAAACTTATCATTAAAAACTAAAAAAGAATAATATAATTTACTCAATTACATGGAAAATATATATATACTAGGTTTGCCCGTTGACACGTGCCTACGACACGTTTTCGGAACGATGCACCTGGTTTGATTATATAAATAGTTTTAGAAATCCAGAAAATTAATTGAAGTAGCAAACATATTATATGAGGAAGCAGTATATCTACCTTTAAGCTCAACCATCGCATTCATGATCATTAGCTTGAACTTACCTGGAATGCATTAGTTTGTTAGAAACACTGCATAGAGTTTTTTTTAACTTCAACATCACTTTTAGATGCTTGTAATAGTTATGTAAGGACATTATCATATAGGTTTTATAGAGCCTACTCTAATCCCATAACTACTATGAGTATGTCTAAATACAATGGTAATGCAAGTGCAGGTGTGAAGGTATCTACAATACCAATAATCTAAATATTTGTTTGTATGAGATTCAGTTTGCAATTGAAATACCTCTTATTATAATTTCAACCAAAATGAATTGCATGAAGTTCTCAAAACTCTAATCCAAGATTTCTTTTATCTCCACTTTGTCTCCGTATTGCACCTTTATAAAAAAACATTAAAATGGATAAATAACAAATTTACCTTAGCTGTCTTTTTTGAGCGGAGAGTTTGCACCCTTCACTGGTAAACTCTAGTCATCCCAATCCTATATATCCAAACATACACTAAAAGTTTTTATAAGTTATGTTATCCATGGCTTCCAATAACCAGTGAAGGGAACACTTCACGATAGTATTTTCTTTTGTAATAAAGAAATTAATGTTGCATATTTGTCAAGTTATTTTAGGTTGTTGGTTAGCTTGCTTGTTCTGCTATGGTTTGGAAGCCCAAATTGAGGCCACCAAATAATCCATCTCTCACTTGCGTACACCTTAAATCAAAACCAATAAAAAAAAGTTATTAAATAAATCATCAAATTAAAATTTTTTAAACCCAAAAATAAAAAAAATTCTTACCAATCTGAACTTAAATCTCATGCACACACAAAATTCGAGTCAGCAAAAAACTGAGTAATCCCCTGCACACACAAAATTTAAAATTAGAATGAGAATTCGGTTAATGAGATGAAATTACAGTCGTCGCATCTCATATAGAGGCTCTCGATTCGGTGGAGAGGAGTCGCCGATACAGAGTCACTTGATATTCGTGCTCGATTTGGTGGAGGGGAGTCACCGATACGGAATCAACAACAAATTAGATATCGACGACGACCTCTTGATTGGGGTTCGACATTGGTTTTGGATTTGCTTTGAGATTTTCAAATTTTCTAATTTTCAAATTTATCAAATTTATCAATATTTGAATTTTAAATTTTAAATTTTAAATTTGAAATTTTAAAATATAAAAAAAATTAAAAAAAATTAAAAAAAATTAAAAAAAATTAAAAAAAAATTATAATTTTTTTTTTAAATTTAAAAAAAAATTATAAAATTTTTTGTAATTTTTTGTAGTTTTTTTATAAGTTTTTGAATTTTTTTGATTTTTTAGAATTATTTTAAAGGTTTTTAAATTTTTTATTTTTTTATTTTTTTAGTTTTTAAGTTTTTTTATTATTTTTTTTAAAAAAAATTTTAAAATTTTCATTTTCTTAATTTTTTAAATAGGGGGGAGAGAGAGAGACAGAGAGAAATAATTAAATAAATAAAGGAGTTGTTTTGGGTGGGGGGATTTGAATTTGAGTTTTGGGGGAAAACTTTGGGGGGGGGGGGGGGGGGGGAATGTGTTTTGTGAGGTTAGATCTGGGTCATTGATTTTGGGGGGATTGAATGAGAGCCACTTAATAGCTTTCTTTGTGTTTTATTATATATATATATATATATATATATATATATATATATATATATATATATAGGGAGTCCTTCGGTTGAGAACTAATTTGGTGAATTCCGTGAGAACTCACGGAGCAGACCTGCAATGAAAAATCCGAACCGGCCATCTTGCTCTATACACCTTAGATAGCATAACATAAAGAAATCAAGTAATTTGAAATTCATTTGCCATGATTTACATCATCGTAAAATTATGGACGAAAATTCTACTCTATTTGATGGATGGGCAAATGAACTTCAAATTACTTGATTTATTTATGTTATGCTATCTAAGGTGTGTAGAACAAGAAGGTCGGTTCGGATTTTTCATTGGGGGGGGGGGGGGGGGGGGGGCTACTCCTTGAGTTCTCACAGAGTTCTCACCAAAATTAGTTCTGAAGGGCTCCCTATATATATATATATATATATATATATATATATATATATATATATATATAGGGGTCGGTTCGGGTGAGAACCAACCCTGGGGTGAGAACCTAAGGGCCTATCCCAGCTGATATGGCTAAAAATGGGGTTAAATCGGGACCGTCCAGATCGAGCACGAATCTTGAAGCACAGGGGTAAAAAGGTAATTTCACATACAGATGGATCCAAAATGGGTATTGGGCCTCCTTCTCACAGAACCAACCACCCGCGAATGGACCCACTTTAACTGGGCACGGGTCCCGACCCGATACGAACCCAGTTCACCAAGAGGAGAATCAGGGCCCTTGATTTGACTAAATCAATTCAACAGGCCTGATTAGCTCCCACCGGAAATCAGGGGCCAATTTCCCAAAACAGAATAGGAGGATTTCTCTCCTGGCTGTTACGCGGGAAATCCGGCCCCCTAACCGCTCCGCTGGCGACTATAAATATCACCCCTCTACCACCATGACCAAGTTAATCACTTTTTCACCACTTAAGCTCTTTCTTAATCTTTTTCTGATTACTGACAAGAGCGTCGGAGGGTGCGTCGCCGGAATCAACCCCGGTGTCTCGCACTTCCTTGCAGGTCGCGGCAGGAGCAAGAAGGCTGAGTCAACTGTTCAGGTTTCTCTCGGATTCACAAATTCTATCTGTTTACCCCCACACCGAAATCAGCGGTAACAGATTGGCGCCGTCTGTGGGAAAAACCACACGAACAGCCTCAGCCCATTCCCCGTCGTCTTCTGCAGTCATGCTGCCGAAGAAGGTCAGATCCAGAGGGTCGAACCGTGTGGGCAACCTCGCTGACCCGGCGAATGAAGTCCCAGTCAATCCTATTCCTCAGTCCGACCTCCCTCCGCCGACCCAGCAGGTCCCACCTCCTCCTCCCAAGCAGCAGCCCAACAATGGTCCGTCCGGTCATAACGGTCGGAAGGAGAAGCAGCCCTTCAATCCGGGCCATGTCTCGGTCCATAATGGGTCCTCGGACTCGATGGCTTCTCATCATCCCGACCTCCGTATCACACTTCTGAACCGCCAGAAGGACGACGACCTCCGCACCCATCGTGACGAGAGGCGGGCCCGAGAGGGAGCCTCCCGCCAGCGTCAGGGTGAGCGGTCCCCACGTCGCCGAGACGGCAGAAGGTCCCCGGACCGCAGAGGCCGAGCGGCGTCCCCCGAGCGCCGAAGGAGGAGGTCCCGTTCCCCCGGGGATCGGCGCCATCCGAGGGACCGAGATGTGCCTATCAGTCGGGCCGAATTCCTCCAGTTTCAGGAGACCGTTCTACAGGCTCTCAACCTTCGGCAGAACGTCCAGAATGCTCAGAGGGCTCCGACGCCCCCGAGGGATCCCAGTCCTCGTCGCCGAACCCGGAGCCCTTCCCCGGCTCCCAGCCGCCAGCAACGGCAACAAAGCCCTTGCCGGTCCCAGGACTACCGGCGCCGCAGTCCACGCTCCCCTTCCTATGAAGAGGAGTCCGGGGGGTCATACGATTACCAGCGGAGGGACGACGCCCTCATCCGCCGTCTCCATGAGGTGGAAAGGCGTATCGGCCGCATGGACAGGGAGGAAGAGTCCCGAGCAGGAACCTTCCGTCCCAGCCGACCCCCCTTCTCACGATCGATCATGGAGGCCCACATACCGAGGAGTTTCAAACCGCCACAGTTTGAAACATACTCAGGGGAGTCCAACCCGGTCGATCACGTTGAAAGCTTCAAGACCCTGATGCTGATCCATCAAGCTTCCGACGCTGTGCTCTGCAGGACCTTCCCTGCCACCCTCAGGGGGTCGGCTCGGGAATGGTATTCCAGGCTCGCCCCCTCCTCCATCTTCTCGTTTGAGCAGTTTGAAACACTGTTCATTACTCACTTCGTGAGTAGCAGGCGAGCCGAGAAGACAAGTCTGTCCCTGCTAAACCTGCGGCAGGAAAGGGAAGAGAAGCTGCGGGACTATGTGAAAAGATTCACCGCAGAGGTAAGGTCTATCGCCTCCTTAGACCAGTCGGTGGCAACTGTGGCGTTCCAGTCGAACGTCCTCAACGCCAACCTCCGATCGTCCCTAGCCAAGAAACCGCCGCATGACTTCGCCGACCTCCTCCTGAGGTGCAAGAAGTACATCCGAGCAGAGGAGGCTGAAGCCCTTCCGAGCTTCGAAGGGCCCTCCGCGGGTTCGAAGAGGAAGGCGACGGGGGAAGAGGGGTCCAAGAAAGCTCAGAAGGACAATGGCGGTCAGCGCCGCGCTCCCCCCAGGTTCGAAAAGTTCACTCCCCTCACCACCAACGTCTCTACTATCCTGATGGAAGTGGAGAAAGAGGGGGTCATCCCCCCAGCTCCGAGGATGCACACCCCGGCAAAGAGGAGGAACAAAGATAAGTGGTGTCGTTACCACCGAGACCACGGGCACGAAACGAACGACTGTCGGGCCTTGAGAGATGAGATTGAAGCCCTCATCCGCAGGGGGCAGTTGGCCAAGTTCGTGAAGGCGAACGATCGGGCGGATCGCAATTCTCCTCCGGCTCGGGGGGCTAACAAGCGCTCCTAGCGGCGCGAGGAAACACCCGAGTTCGAGGAGGAAAGGATTCTGCACCTGATCCATGGAGGCCCCATGGGGGGCCCCTCTAATACCTCCCGAAAGGCCTTCATCCGAGAG
This sequence comes from Hemerocallis citrina, assembly GCA_017893485.1. Classification (NCBI taxonomy): domain Eukaryota; kingdom Viridiplantae; phylum Streptophyta; class Magnoliopsida; order Asparagales; family Asphodelaceae; genus Hemerocallis; species Hemerocallis citrina. Next base: position 85,820,149 of record CM030358.1, read on the forward strand.
GTCAACTCGGTTCACAGTGCTCCTCCTCCCAAAGGTCTCGGCGTCCCTGTATCTTTCTCCGATGCCGACCTTGAAGGGGTCCGAACCCCACACTGTGATGCCCTCGTCATCGACCTCCGCATGGCCAACTTCAAGGTGCAGAGGGTTTTGGTGGACAACGGGAGTTCGGTCAATATCCTTTTCCTCTCGGCCTTCCGAGGCCTGCAGCTGTCCCGAGACCGTCTCAAGCCGGCCGGTTACACTCTCCACGGGTTCACGGGGGTCCCGGTAACCGTCGAAGGGGTGATAACCCTAGACGTTACTGCGGGAAGCACCCCTACTACCCGGACCGAGCCGATGGACTTCATGGTCGTCGACATCCCAGCAGCATATAATGTTATTCTAGGCCGACCCGGCCTAGCCGCCCTGGAAGCTGTCCCCTCGGCATACCATTTGAAAATGAAGTTCCCCACTCGGTCGGGAGTAGGGGAAGTCAGGGGAAACCAGGAAACACCCCGGAAGTGCTACATGACTTCCACCGGGGGACCAGTGCTCTCGCTCGAGACACTGGAAATCCCCGAGCCGAAGGCCCGCCAGACGTCCGAGCCGGCGGACGAGCTAGAAGAAGTGCTCTTCTCAGACAAGGATCCGAGCCGGAAATTCCTCATCAGCAAATCCTTGCCGACCACACTGTGTTCGGACCTGATTAAATGCATCCGGGACAACCGTGACCTGTTTGCATGGTCGGCCGCGGACATGCCCGGCATTTCCGAGGAGCTGCTCGTCCATCGCCTAAGTGTCGAACCGGGGTGCAAACCGGTCCAGCAGAAGAGGCGAAAGTTCGCTCCCGAGTGACAGCAGGCCATCAAGGAGGAGGTTGATAAACTTCTAAAGGCCAAGTTCATACAGGAGGTAAATTACCCCGAGTGGCTGTCGAACGTTGTGATGGTCAAGAAGTCCAATGGCTCGTGGAGGATATGCATTGACTTCACCGACCTGAACAAGGCGTGTCCGAAGGATCCCTTCCCGCTCCCGAACATCGACACCCTTATCGACGCCACCTCGGGCCATGAGCTCCTCAGCTTCATGGATGCCTTCTCGGGGTACAATCAAATCCGAATGTTCCCTCCGGACATTCCGAAGACCTCCTTCGTCACCGACCAAGGCCTCTACTGCTACTGGGTAATGCCGTTCGGCTTGAAGAACGCAGGTGCCACCTACCAGCGCCTCGTCAACAAGGTCTTCCAGAGCCAGATCGGCCGAAATATGGAGGTGTACGTTGATGACATGCTCGTTAAGAGCATCCACAGCACCGATCATGTAGCCGACCTCCAGGAGGCCTTTGGCGTGTTGAGGAAGCACAGCATGCGGCTGAACCCGAACAAGTGTGCGTTCGGGGTCTCCTAGGAAAAATTCCTCGGCTTCATGGTAAGCCAGCGAGGAATCGAAGCTAACCCCGAGAAGATTAAGGCCATATTAGACATGGCCCCGCCTCGGAACATCAAGGAGGTGCAGAAGCTCACCGGTCGGCTCGCAGCTATCGGTCGGTTCCTCTTGAAGTCGGGGGAAAAGTGCCTCTCCTTCTTCAAAGCACTCAGGGGAGCTAAGGGTTTTGAATGGGGCCAACCACAACAGGAATCATTCGACCAGTTGAAGGCATACTTGATGAACCCCCCTCTACTCAGCAAACTTGTCCCGGGCGAGACCCTCTTCGTCTATTTGGCTGCTTCCGAGCAGACCTTGAGCGCTGTCTTAGTGAGAGAGGAGGACCGAACCCAAAGGCCTATCTACTACGTGAGCAAGGTCCTCCGGGACGCCGAGCTCCGTTATCCGAAGATAGAGAAGATGGCCTACTCACTAGTCACAGCGGCGAGGAAGCTTCGGCCATACTTCCAGTCCCACTCCATCGTCGTCCCCACCGACCAACCTCTGAAGCAGGTCCTCTACAAGCCCGAGACCTCAGGTCGGCTAATGAAGTGGTCCATAGAGCTGAGTCAGCATGACATCTCTTATCAGCTTCGGACGGCAATTAAGGCGCAGGCCCTCGCCGATTTCATCGTGGAGTCCACTATCCCTGAGGCCGGCCACGTCCCGAAAGGACCCCCCGTCTGGACAGTCTTTGTGGACGGATCGTCCTGTAACGAAGGAAGCGGCGCCGGCATCATACTGAACGGCCCTGACAACTTCGTCCTCCAGTACGCAATCCGCATGAACTTCAAGGCCTCGAACAACGAGGCGGAGTACGAAGCACTCATCACCGGGCTCGGACTCGCCCGAAGTACTAGAGCCCAACGCCTCCGGATTCACAGTGACTCCCAACTAGTCGTGAACCAGGTCTCGGGCGAATATGAGGCCCGAGACGAGCGAATGGCGAAGTACCTCGCCAAGGTCCGGGACCTCCTGAGCCGGTTCGAAGAGGCCACCATCGAACGAGTCCCTCGGGAAGAAAACTCACAGGCTGATGCCCTCTCCAAATTGGCTTCGTCCTCACTTCAAGGTCTCGAACAAACCGTGCTGATCGAAGTCCTCTCTAAGCCGAGCATCGAAGACGAGACGCCCGCCTCGGCGGAGTCGTTGCCAGTCATGCTACAAGACAATTGGATGAAGCCATTGATAGAATTCTTAAGGGATGGAGTTCTGCCCTCGGACCCCAAAGAGGCTTGCCGAGTCAGGACCCGGGCCGAGCGGTTTGTCCTGATCGAGGGTATCCTGTACAAACGCTCTTTCTCTCAGATAGACGGCCAACCGTACCTAAGGTGCCTCTCTCCGGATCAGGCCGAATATGCCCTGCAAGAGCTCCACGAAGGCATTGGAGGGGCGCACTCAGGATTTAGGTCCTTGGCCCGAAAAGCTTTGAATTATGGGTATTTCTGGCCGACCCTCCTTCAAGACGCCGAGCGACACGTTCGGCAATGCAGTTCCTGTCAGAGACACTCTAGCATCCGACGCCTCCCTCAGGCCAACCTCGCCTCCCTATCAAGTCCCATCCCCTTCGCAATGTGGGGCATGGACTTACTAGGGCCCTTCCCTCCAGCTCCGGGTCAGTTCAGGTTCTTGGTCGTGGCCATTGACCACTTCTCGAAGTGGGTCGAGGCCGAGCCCCTCGCCACTATAACCGAGAACAAAGTGATACAGTTCTTCTGGAAGAGCATCATATGCAGGTTCGGAGTCCCCCGTGTCCTCGTAACGGACAACGGGACTCAGTTCACAGGCGCAGCGTTCCGGGCTCTATGCGACGACCTGGCCATTCAGCAGCGCTTTTCGTCCGTCTCCCATCCTCAGTCGAACGGACAGGCAGAAAATGCCAACCGGCAGATCCTTGCAGGTATCAAGAAAAGGCTCGACAAAAGTTCCAAGGGCTTATGGGTCGACCAACTCCCCAACGTCCTATGGAACTACCGCACGAGCAAACGGACCCCCACAGGCGAGTCCCCCTTCAACCTCACCTATGGGTCCGAGGCCGTGATACCTCTTGAGGTCGGAATACCTTCCCCTCGGCTCACAGACTATGACGAAGCACAGAATGCCAGAGACCTCAGAGCAGAATTGGACTTGATAGACGAGCTGAGGGAAAGGGCATCGATTCGGCAGCAGATCTACCGAAGAAGAGTTGAATTGGCGTACAACAGGAAGGTCCGGCCCGCCAACCTTAAACAAGGAGATTTGGTCTTGAGAAAGCTAGCTATATCCCTCCCCAGTCAGAAGAACAAGCTAGCCCCGAACTGGGAAGGGCCGTACAGGATCACGAAAGTTGTTCGGCCAGGAACATATCGCCTTGAAGACCTGGAGGGCAGAGAGCTTCCGAGGACCTGGAATGCCGACCACCTCCTAAAATACCAATAAAGCGCTCCGGCGCCGCTCTAAGTAACATGGAGTATCGAGCCATTCCAGTCCTCCGACTTGTAACCCATTTTTCACAAATTGTACTATGTAAAACGGTTCGCCGTTAAATATCAATAAAGAAAGCTCTATTATGTTTGTGAATCCGCATGTTTTTCTCCCCTCTTATCACCTGCTTTTTATATTGTGATTTCAACCAATGGTTCGGAGTCCACGTTCGGCTCGGCCTCATCCCCTCGGATCGTCTCCCGACGGACCAGAGGTAGACCGCCGTTCCGAACTGCTCCCACAACCGTTGAACTACACCGATGGTTCGGAGTCCAACACTCGACTCGACTTTACCTCCTCGGCTCGTCTCCGGACGAACCAGGGGTAGATCGCCGTTCGGAATTGCTCCCGCAGCTGTTGAACTATACCGATGGTTCGGAGTCCAACACTCGGCTCGACTTTACCTCCTCGGCTCGTCTCCGGACAAACCAGGGGTAGATCGCCGTTCGGAATTGCTCCCACAACCGTTGAACTATACCGATGGTTCGAGTCCAACACTCGGCTCGACTTTACCTCCTCGGCTCGTCTCCGGACGAACCAGGGGTAGATCGCCGTTCGGAATTGCTCCCACAGCCGTTGAACTATACCGATGGTTCGGAGTCCAACACTCGGCTCGACTTTACTTCCTCGGCTCATCTCCGGACGAAACAGGGGTAGATCGCCGTTCGGAATTGCTCCCACAACCGTTGAACTATACCAATGGTCCGGAACCCAACACTTGGCTCCTAGTCCCCCTAAACTAACTTCGGGCACATAATCCGAACTCTCCTAACTATTAGCCGAAGCCCGAAGACCCACGCCTTCGGTCGGCTACCGAGCAAGTGCCTTCCCGAGCTTGTAAACGGAGAAAACACACTTTCCCCTCAACTTTCGTGCATGATCTCGATCAGACGGCTCAGATCTTGCCACCTGCGCTAAACGACAAGATAACGTTTTCTTGGGAACTAAGTCGCCTCGAGATTCGCACCTACGTTCGACGGCTCAGATCTTACCACCTGCTCTAAACGACAAAATAGCACTTTCTTGGGGACAGAGCTGCCTAGGAATTCGTACCGTACCGTGTCAGAGTCGCTAAACGACAAAATACCGTACTCGTTGGAACACGTTCGGTTCAACACTCTCGCCGAAGAAAATAACGCGCTCGGCTCAAAGACCTCGGCACGACCAACACAGTTATAAACAAGACAAATATGCAAAGCAATGAAAGGGAATTTTATTAATGGTCGGCGCATAATACAAAACATTCCATTACAAAGTGTTGGCAAACAAAACACACAACGCCCGACCTACTACACTTGTCTCTCATATGGAAACATCCTCACTAGACTGTTCGTCCTCCTCGGCTGGCAGCTCCCCTGCGTCCCCCCGGAGCTTCGCCATCACAGCCTGCAAGTGCCGAATCTCCGAGAGCAAATCATCTCGCTCGGCTATAATCTTCGACTGGTTGTGCCGAATGCATTTAACCCGAAGAGCGTTGCTGAATGCGGTTTGCGAGTCTTCATCCCCTCCTACGGGGCTCAGCTCGACGATCCTATTCTCCAAGCGTTGGATCTCGGCTTCCCGGAGATCGAGGACGGACGAAAGGTGGGCCCGCTCATTCTCAGCCCGGCGTAACTTCAGATCGGCGCTCCTAGGGCTCAGAACCACCGTCCCAGAAGTGGCCTCAGATTCGGAGTCATCATTCGAACGCTCGGAATCCGAGCCATGGATCGTCACCACGAGCTGAAAGGAAGGGAAAACGAATAACACAATTTCAATACACTGCCGAAGTCTAACACTTGAAAATTTTCCAAAAAGATTCGCATTCAGACATAATAGTGTTACAGACGGCTGAACCGACCCCACAATTAGGTTTTTACAACAACCAACAAAAATGGAAAACGACATGATCAGGGCCTCTTCGGAAGGGGAATGCTTCGGTTTAGGGAAACGCGAGGACGACGAGGCCTGCCCTCCGAGCTCGACCCTAAACCAACGAAGCGCGATCCCCCTTCACTGTTGGTCCTAACAGCGGCGCCGACCGAAGCCCCGCTCGACGAAACAGCTGCACTGCTCTGAGCATCGGCCGGACTCCGCCTGGTCATAGGCGAGCGCGTCGCAAGTTCGTAAAACGTAATCCCCCTCTTGCTCTCCTCGCGAGTGCACGACGTGCTGCGAACATTAGCTCTCTCCGGCACGGGCTTGAGCGACGCGATCTCCTCCTCCAGTTCGATAATTCTATCCCTCAAGACGTCGTCCTTCGCCAACTTCTTCGGTCGAGGGGCCCTCAACGAGCCCGAGGCGTTGGCGCTATCGGTCGCAAGCCGTCGGTAATGGGTGACCTCGATCCCCCTATCTATCGTGATCCTTCTGAGCCTGTCGACTTCGGCCGATAGCCTCTTGCGCTCGGTTGACGCTTTCTCCAGTTCGGAAGTCAGCTTCTCTCCCTCCGTCGAACGTTCTTTCTCCGCTAACTCCAAGTATTGGACCTCAGCCAAAAGGTCGTCATTCTTCTGCTCGGCGGCAGTGAGCTCTCTACGGAGACTCTCGACTTCGCCTTCGGGACAAGAAGCTGGGGGGTGCTTCCGCAGTTGCCACAGCTCGCGACAGTACCTCCGCAGAGCTGCCTTCGTCTCCTCCAGCCTACCGAGCAGGAGAAATCGATTATACCGGCTCTGAAAGAGCTCGCCCTTCGTTTTCACCAGCTCCTTCCGAAGGTATACAACCTCCGTAATCGGACCGAACTTCACCTGAAAAGTGGAGATAAATCCGATGGGACATCTACAACTAGTCACACACAAATCCGGGGCTCGACACTTGGACAAATTTTGGCCAAACAAAACATTTTTTCATTCAAGTTCAAAGAGAAAGTTCTACAACAGCGGTGGCCAGTCCGCAGTTAGTCTTACAAAAAAAAAGACAAAAAAGAAAAAAGACAACCGAGTCAGGGGTCGACCTTTTTGTCGTTCGGGTCCGTCGACCCCCCGGCCTTGTCCTCGCCATCGCCTTCGCCTCCGCCTTCGCTCCTGCTCTCCTCCTCGGAGTCGTCCTCCTCCTCGTCCTCGGCCTCGGCCTCCCATGGGTCTCCGACGGGTTCCGTCTCCCCCTCAGGATCGAGCAACCCCTTGGGGACACCCTCCTCCCCTTCCACGGGGTCGTAAAAGTTATAGGAGGACGTGTCGAAGCCTGGGTTCTTGGCGGCTACATGTTGCAAGGCTCGGCCATAGGCATCCACCATGTTTTGGAGCATGTGCTGCGCGGCCTCCTCCTGCATGGCCTTCTTCACCTTCTTCACCTTCCTGAGGTGTTTGGCCTTGATCTTCTCGGCCCTCTTCCGAGCCTTCTCCGCTTCCGACCGAGCCTTGGCCAGCTCCTCCTTCAGCTCGGCTGCCTCCTTCACCGACGCCTCGAGCTTGGCCGTCGTATCCTTCAGCTCGGCCGCCTCCTTCTCCGAGGCCTCAAGCTTGGCCGTCGTGTCCTTCGACAGCTGAATGGCATCGGCCAGCTGCTTCTCCAACCCCCCCCACTTCGGCAGCCCTCTTCGTCGAGAGAAGCAGCTCGGCATCAAGCTGCTTCGCGACCTTGACGCGCTCTGCCCTCTCCCGCTCCTTCTCCTGCTCCTTGTTCGCCAACTCCTCGACCAGGAAATTGAAGTGGCAGAGGGTCTGAAAGAGAACAACACGTTAAAATCCGAATCCAAGAACTTGGAGAAATTCTAAGGAAGAAATTTGGATGAAGAAGAGCTCGGCCTACTTACCGACATGGTATTCCGGGCAATCTGCATCACGGCGTCCCCTGCCATCCCGGCCTTCAGGGTCGCTCGATCCTTCGGGGTCGGCAGGTGCCTCACCGCCTCCATGCAGATGTTCCCGTCGCCCAAGAAGCCATCGACGTTCATCACCTGCCAGTCGGGGACGAAGATCTGCTTATGATGCTCGGTCAAGATCTTCTCCGCATCGGCAGTGAGGGGCAGAACCTGGAGGGACAGCGCATCCTTCACCCCGAACACGCTGCTCGACGAACCGGGAGCATCCGCCTTCGGGGTCGGTGCAGTGCATCCGAGGCAGGGGGATCGGAGACCACGACTCCCCCCTGCTCGGGGACCACGACCTTCGTCGGAGAGACGAGGACCTTGATCTCCCCCTCCTTGAGGACCGCGACCTTCGGTTGGTCGGTAGCCTTCACGACCGAGGGCTTCTTTGAGGCTCGGCTGTCTTGAGGCGCTGCCGACGGCCTCTTCTTCTTCTCCTGCTCTGACCTGCTCTTCGCCACCAGAGCCTTGTAATCAAGCTTCATCGTCTCTGCAAAAGCCGAATGAAAAAACTTAGAAAAATTTTCATGAACTTTAAACAAAGAGTATAAATACCAGAAGCATACGAGGGTCGATCGGACTGAGACCCCCACGGAACAGATGCTCCTCCGTAATATCTTTCCAGCTTAGCGCTGGCAGGGCGAGGAGCTTCTTCTGGACCTCCGCCTCCTCATCACTCAGCGGCGCCTCTCTCTTGGTCCGCTTGGGCAGACCTTCCTTCGCCCAAACCGTCGGTATCACCCATGGCGTCAGGGCTCGGACGAGGAAGTACTTCTCCTTCCAATGTTTGATCGAGTCCGGGTTCTCGATCAACTAAACTCCCGTCCGAGGAGAAAGGAAAAACCTCTGCTCGTCCCGCCTTGGCTGGCAAGGTCGGAAGAGACTCCGAAAGAGGAACATAGTCGGCTTGGCGCCGACCTCTTGGCATCGGAGGACGAACGCCACGACGTGCCTCCATGTGTTCGGCATCAGTTGGGCGGGACTCAAACCGTACCAGACCAGGACTTCAACCACGAACGGGTGGAGGGGAAAGCGGAGTCCGGCAATAAGGGAGTCGACCGGAAAGACGCACACGTCCGACGAGGACTTTGTGTTGGCTCGGAATCCCGGCCCAGGGAGGAGCAGTACATACTCAAGCGGGATCCGGAAACCCTCTCGGATGAGACGAAGATCGGTCTCGGTAAGAGTCGAGATCCTGTGGTCCACCTCGGACAGCTCCCTAGGCTCGTTCTCCTCCACTAGCTTAGCCGTACCTTGGGTGACTCTCTCCAAGGTATCCTCGGCGTAGTCCCGGACGCCTCCCACGCTCGACAGGGCGATAGGCTGCCGACCGAACGCCCCTGCTCTCTTCGGCGTTTCCACTATCGTGACCACGCCTTTACCCTTTCGGGACTCCGCCACGACTTCCTCGGGTAGCTCGGCCACTTCGCCCTCTTTGTCCGGACGAACGACGTCCTGCTCACTCGGCTCAACAACTCCCTTCCCTTTATCCCCTCGGCCAACGGCTTGCTCCGAGGCGGGGGTCTCATCCGAAATCTTAACCATTTTTCCTAAAAGTGAAGGGAAAGAGACTGACCTTGAAGTGACAGGTGCGGTCGGAAAGTTCGCCGGAAACAAGGAACGCTACCGCGACAGCTAGCAACGCCACCAGAGAACTAAAAACTTCGAAGCAAAGTAAAAACTGAAGAGAGAGAGTAAAAGTGAAAAGTGAGACTTGGTCTAAGGGGGGGTGAAGATTTATAGTAAAAATGGAACGTCCCTTGGACTTCCAAACGAAAGTTTGCGACTTTTGGGCTGCTCTCGAAACGTCGCGAAGGCCCATCACCAAGTTAACCAGCTCGGCTCCAGGGGATCTGAATCCGAGCTACAAGCAATCCGAACATGTCTGCAACAGGGCCCTCGGTCGGCCACCGAGCAAGTGCCTTCCCGAGCCTGCAAATGGAGAAAACACACTTTCTCCTCAACTTCCGCGCCTGATCCCGATCAGACGGCCCAGATCTCGCCGAGAACACTAGACGACAAGATAGTGTTTTCTGGAGAATGGCGCCCGTCTTGAGATGCGCGCCACCATCCAACGGCTCGGGTTGCACCACGCCGCTCGGACGCCTGAATCCTCGGACATGCCACCTATGTCTAGAGGAACCAGGAAAAATTTTGATTCAAAGTTTTAAGGCACCGCCCTCGGCGAGCACCCCCCAGGTCCCGTGTCTCAGTCGGTATTCCGCCGACCCACGGGCCCCCGTCAAAAACAGATCGGCGCTCCCCCCATCTCTGGCTCCTCCGGGATGACATCCAGAAGCCATCAGCCCGGAAGGAAGACAGAGATGGGAGGGGGCCCATCAACACTCAGAGATCAGAAGTAGCGCACCATTCCGAGCTAGTTGGTGGCAACTGGAAGGCTCGGCGTGTCAGAGGACTCTGGCAACAACGCCTTCACAGTTGCCAACAACGAGCTCAGACGGTCCGGAAGTCCGAGCCACAACACATGCTGGAGAAGCGCACCATTCCGAGCTAGTTGTTTGCAACTGGAAGGCTCGGCCTGGCAGAGGACTCTGGCAACCGCGCCTTCACAGTTGCTAACAACGAGCTCAGATGGTCCGGAAAAATCATGGTAAAGGAACGACCGCTCGTCCTTCCGAACAAGCTCACCCCTCGGATTCGGACATGGATGATCACCTCTTCCACCAGGATCTCCGCCTACCTTGACACCCACTTCGGAGCAACCAAAGAAGGCCGAAGATCTTGGTGGAAGAACGACCACCCGTCCTTCCGAAGTAACTCATCCATCGGGTCCGGACTACGGTCGTCACCACTACTACCTCGTTCCCCCCCGCTCCTGACATCTACTTTGGGGCCGTCAGGAACAGAGGGAAAACCAGGCAGAAGAGCAACCACCCCTCCGGACCTCAAAAGAGAAGCTACCCAAGGCAGATACCACCGAGGTCAAAAACTCAACATTACTGCGACTGAAATGACAAAGGGAGTGGAGTACTTATAGCCTGCCCCCAAGAACCAGCCATTATGACCCTCGGAAGTTGAAACGCCGCGTATTAATTGAGGGAGTTATCCTTAATGAACTTAGGAAGGCGGAACGCCGCGCAAGTCCCGAAGCACCATTAATACCCTTGGGAACAGAGTCATCTCGGATTGCCAAAACCACAGGCCCCCGGTCGGCCACCGAGCAAGTGCCTTCCCGAGCGTGTAAACGGGGAAAACTCACTTTCCCCTCAACCCTCGCGCCTGATCTCGATCAGACGGCCCAGATCTCGCCGAGAGCACTAAACGACAAGATATTGTTTTCTTGGGAGCTGCGCCCGTCTCGAGATGCGTGCCAACATCCAACAGCTCAGATAGCGCCACGACGCTCGGACGACCGAAGCCACACTTCCTCGATCGGCTTCCGAGCAAGTGCCTTCCCGAGCTGGTAAATGGAGAAAAAAGACACCGAGCTACTTAGTCCGTTGGATCTCTCAGAAATTCGTGCTCCCCATGATGAACGGCTCAGATTGCGCCACGTGCGCTAAAAGACAAGATAGCATTTTCTTGGGAACCGCGCCCGTCTCGAGATGCGCACCAGCATCCGACAGCTCAGATAGCGCCACGTCGTTCGGCCTGCCGAACCCCCCTACCTCCGGTCGGCAGCCGAGCAAGCGCCTTTCCGAGCTCGTAAACGGAGAAAAATGCTGCCGAGCGGTAACAGCCGTCAGATCTTTCCGAATTTCGTGCTCGTCCATGATCAACGGCTCAGATCGAGCCACGTCATCCATCGGTATTTAAATCGTTTTTTATCGTTTTATTTATTTAAAAATTGCGAAAAAATTGCTAGAAATTCGGGAAAATTAACTAAAAATTCTGGAAAATAATTGGACATTTGGGGGGCACATTTTCGAATCCCTGAACGAACAATTATTACCTAGAATGTACTGTTAAAGGTCCCCGAACAATTAGTGAACACGTCGCAAAATTAAATAAATAGTCCGAAAAATAGATAAAAACCCTCAAATACCCGATGTGACCAGAGAACAGCAAGCGGCATCCAAAAAATTACCTCACTACCCCCTTTTCTAGGTTCAAGATCCCACATTTGGACTCCGATACAACTCCACCAGCCACTAAAACAGTTAGACTACTCCTCAAAGTCTGATCACACTCAGTCTTTAGGAGTGGGGGGCTCGTGATATGGCTAAAAATGGGGTTAAATCGGGACCGTCCAGATCGAGCACGAATCTTGAAGCACAGGGGTAAAAAGGTAATTTCACATACAGATGGATCCAAAATGGGTATTGGGCCTCCTTCTCACAGAACCAACCACCCGCGAATGGACCCACTTTAACTGGGCACGGGTCCCGACCCGATACGAACCCAGTTCACCAAGAGAAGAATCAGGGCCCTTGATTTGACTAAATCAATTCAACATGCCTGATTAGCTCCCACCGGGAATCAGGGGCCAATTTCCCAAAACAGAATAGGAGGATTTCTCTCCTGGTTGTTACGCGGGAAATCCGGCCCCCTAACCGCTCCGCTGGCGACTATAAATATCATCCCTCTACCACCATGACCAAGTTAATCACTTTTTCACCACTTAAGCTCTTTCTTAATCTTTTTCTGATTACTGTCAAGAGCATCGGAGGGTGCGTCGCCGGAATTAACCCCGGTGTCTCGCACTTCCTTGCAGGTCGCGGCAGGAGCAAGAAGGCTGAGTCAACTGTTCAGGTTTCTCTCGGATTCACAAATTCTATCTGTTTACCCCCACACCGAAATCAGCGGTAACACCAGCCATTCATCTGTGTAATCTTAACGGTCAAGATTTTTTAAAATTAAACAATAAGATTAATTAATTTTTGCATTAAGATGTCAATCCCTTTAATTAAGGGATGGGGACCGCGTAATAAAAGGAATAATTATAAATTGTCTTTTTTTGTGTGCGACGGTTAAGGCAAATTTAAACAAACTGGAGAGAGAAATAATTTATTCCCGTAAAATATTGGAGAAGATTTTGTTTCCCAAATTAATAGCAACTGCAGAATCATTCACCATTTCGTTCCATACAGTTACTGTTTATTACAGTTGCTATTTATAATTATTACAGTTGCTATTTACGTGGTCATAACAAAATAGCAACTGCTGTATAATTATTACAGTTGCTATTTTGTTTTGAGTTTCTATGCAGTTGCTATTTTTGAATTGAAAATATTTATTCCCAAATTAATAGCAACTGCAGAATCATTCACCATTTCGTTCCATACAGTTACTGTTTATTACAGTTGTTATTTATAATTATTACAGTTGCTGCTTAAGTGGTCAGGTATTGCTGTATAATTATTTCAGTTGCTATTTATAGTTATTATAGTTGCTATTTATAGTTATTACAGTTGCTATTTATAGTTATTACAGTTGCTGTTTAAGTTCGAAATAAACAACATAAGTTTCTCTGTAGTTGCTATGCAGTTGCTAATTAATTGCTATGCAGTTTCTATTTACTTGAAATATTGAGTTTCTAATTAATTGCTATGCAGTTGCTATGCAATTGCTAATTAATTGCTATGCAGTTGCTATTTTGATTTGAGTTTCTATGCAGTTGCTATTTTGAATTGAAAATATTTATTCCCAAATTAATAGCAACTGCAGAATCATTCACCATTTCGTTCCATACAGTTACTGTTTATTACAGTTGCTATTTATAATTATTACAGTTGCTGCTTAAGTGGTCAGGTATTGCTGTATAATTATTTCAGTTGCTATTTATAGTTATTATAGTTGCTATTTATAGTTATTACAGTTGCTATTTATAGTTATTACAGTTGCTATTTATAGTTATTACAATTACTATTTATAATTATTACAGTTGCTGTTTAAGTTCGAAATAAACAACATAAGTTTCTCTGTAGTTGATATGCAGTTGCTAATTAATTGCTATGCAGTTGCTATTTACTTGAAATATTGAGTTTCTAATTAATTGCTATGCAGTTGCTATGCAATTGCTAATTAATTGCTATGCAGTTGCTATTTTGATTTGAGTTTTTATGCAGTTGCTATTTTGAATTGAAAATATTTATTCCCAAATTAATAGCAACTGCAGAATCATTCACCATTTCGTTCCATACAGTTACTGTTTATTACAGTTGCTATTTATAATTATTACAGTTGCTGCTTAAGTGGTCAGGTATTGCTGTATAATTATTTCAGTTGCTATTTATAGTTATTACTGTTGCTATTTATAGTTATTACAGTTGCTATTTATAGTTATTACAGTTACTATTTATAATTATTACAGTTGCTGTTTAAGTTCGAAATAAACAACATAAGTTTCTCTGTAGTTGCTATGCAGTTGCTAATTAATTGCTATGCAGTTGCTATTTACTTGAAATATTGAGTTTCTAATTAATTGCTATGCAGTTGCTATGCAATTGCTAATTAATTGCTATGCAGTTGCTATTTTGTTTTGAGTTTCTATGCAGTTGCTATTTTTGAATTGAAAATATTTATTCCCAAATTAATAGCAACTGCAGAATCATTCACCATTTCGTTCCATACAGTTACTGTTTATTACAGTTGCTATTTATAATTATTAAAGTTGCTGTTTAAGTGGTCAGGTATTGCTGTATAATTATTTCAGTTGCTATTTATAGTTATTACAGTTGCTATTTATAGTTATTACAGTTGCTATTTAAAATTAAAGTAATGATGATGTAGGTTTGTAAATATCAAAAATATTCTTATTGTGGAATACAATTTGCAGTCATAATGATCATGAAAATAAATAAACCAATCACAACGTGTAAAATTGAGTTTCAAGGGCCAAGATTTCTTAATTATGTTCAAAATGAGTCTATATCGATTCTGCAGTTACTATCAATTGCTATTAATTATTACGCGGTCCCCATCCCTTAATTAAAGGGATTGACATCTTAATGCAGAAATTAATTAATCTTATTATTTAATTTTAAAAAATCTTGACCGTTAAGATTACACAGATGAATGGCTAGGATAGGCCCTTAGGTTCTCACCCCAGGGAATGGTTCTCACCTGAACCTTTCTCTCTCTCTCTCTCTATATATATAGGGTAAAAGAGATATGAGCAACTTGCTCATTTAGTAAATGAGCAAGTGATGAGGTGGCATGCATGTGATACATTGAGTATATAACCACTTTTAAGATTTCCCAATCACATGCATGCCAACTCATCACTTGCTCATTTACTAAATGAGCAAGTTGCTCATATCCCTTTTACCCATATATATATAGGCAAATGCTCTATTGAAAACGGGTGCGTTTTCAACGGGTTGGAAAATGAAGATCTCAGTCGTTGGATCGCTCAAGATCATGATCAACGGCTCAGATCGAAACCCAATAGGCGCTCCCACTAACGGTTGTAAAAGCGAAGGGGTAATTTTGTAACTTCACGCCAAAAAATGCTTCAGACTTAGCTTTTTTTGGCGTGAAGTTTTTTTTTTTCAACAGTTTATACTTAGGCCGTTGTCGGGAACAACGACCTGGGTTGTTTGAAGTTTTTTTTTGAAGAAAATTATACTTAGGCCGTTGTTGGGAACAACGACCTCAGTCATTGGATCGCTCAAGATCATGATCAACGGCTCAGATCGAAACCCAATAGGCGCTCCCACTAACGGTTGTAAAAGCGGAGGGGTAATTTTGTAACTTCACGCCAAAAAATGCTTCAGACTTAGCTTTTTTTGGCGTGAAGTTTTTTTCTTTCAGTAGTTTATACTTAGGCCGTTGTTGGGAATAACGACCTGGGTTGTTTGAAGTTTTTTTTTGAAGACAATTATACTTAGGCCGTTGTTGGGAACTGATATGGCTAAAAATGGGGTTAAATCGGAACCGTCCAGATTTGGCGCGAATCTCGAAGTTCGGGGGTAAAATGGTAATTTCACATACAAAGTGGACCCAAAGCGGGTACTGGATCTCCTTCGCACGAGACCCAATAACCCACGAACGGGTCCACACCGATTGGGCATAGGTCCCGACCCGAGGCGAGCCCCAGACCAGCAAGAGTCAAATCAGGGCCACTGATTTGACCAAGTCAACGAGCCTGATTTGCTCTCACTGGGAATCAAGGGGTTAGTTTCCTAAACAGACTGTGAGGATTTTTCTCCTAGCAGTTACACTAGAAACCAGGCCTCTAATCACTCCCCTGGCGACTATAAATACCTCCCCTCTGCCACTGTGACCAGGTTAATCACTTTTTCACCACCTTAAGCTCTTTCTTTAATCATCACTGGTTACTGACAAGAGCGTCGGAGGGTGCGTCGCCGGAATCAACCTCGGTGTCTCGCACTTCCTTGCAGGTTGCGGCAGGAGCCAGAAGGCTTGGGTCAGCTGTTCAGGTTTTTCTCGAGCTCACAAATTCTATCTGTTTACCCCCACACCGAAATCAGCAGTAACAGATTGGCGCCATCTGTGGGAAAAACCACACGAACAGCCTCAGCCCCTTCCTTGTCGTCCTCTCCAACCATGCCTCCAAAGAAGGTCAGATCGAGAGGGTCCAACCGCGGAATCAATCCCGCCGACCCTACAGAGGAAGCCCCTGTCAATCCTATTCCACAGCCCGAACTTCCTCCACCGGCCCAGCAGGGCCAACCTCCTCTTCCCAAATAGCAACCCAACAATGGTCCCTCCGGACATAACGGTCGGAGGCAAAAGCAGCCCTTCAATCCGGACCATATCTCGGTCCATAATGAGTCCTCGGACTCAATGGCTTCTCATCACCCCGACCTCCGCAACACGATCCTGAACCGCCAGAAAGATGAAGACCTCCGCACCCACCTTGATGAGAGGCGGGCCTGAGAGGGAGCCTCCTGCCAGCATCAGGGTGAGCGGTCCCCTCAGCGCCGGGACGGCAGAAGATCTGCGGACCGCAGGGGCCGAGCGACATCTCCCGAGCGCCGAAGGAGGAGGCCGCATTCCCCCGCGGACCGGCATCATCGAAGGAACAATGACGCACCTATCACTCGTGCCGAGTTCCTACAATTTCAAGACACCGTGCTGCAGGCCCTCAACCTTCGGCAGAACATCCAAATTGCCCAGAGGGCTCCAATGCCCCCTAGGGCTCCCAGTCCTCGTCGCCGAACCCGAAGTCCTTCCCCGGCTCCCAGCCGCCAGCAGCAGCACTACAGTCCTCGCCGATCCCAGGACTACCGGCGCCGCAGTCCCCGCTCCCTTTCCTATGAAGAAGAGTCCGGGGGATCTTATGATTACCAGCGGAGGGACGATGCCCTCAACCGCCGCCTCCATGAGGTGGAGAGGCGCATTTGTCGCATGGACAGAGAGGAGGAGTCCCGAGCAGGAACCGTTCGCCCAGCAGACCCCCTTTCTCTCGGTCGATCATGGAGGCCCACATACCGAGGGGTTTCAAACCTCCGCAGTTTGAAACGTACTCAGGGGAATCCGACCCGGTTGATCACGTCGAAAGCTTCAAGACCCTGATGCTGATCCATCAAGCTTTCGACGCCGTGCTCTGCAGGACCTTCCCCACCACCTTCAGGGGGTCGGCTCGGAAATGGTATTCCAGGCTCGTTCCCTCCTCCATCTTCTCGTTCGAGCAGTTTGAAACACTGTTCATAACTCACTTCGTGAGTAGCAGGCGAGCTGAGAAGACAAGCCTCTCCCTACTGAACCTGCGGCAGGAAAGGGAAGAGAAGCTGCGGGACTATGTGAAGAGATTCACCGCAGAAGTCAGGTCTATTGCCTCCTTAGACAAGTCAGTGGCGACCGTGGCGTTCCAGTCGAACGTCCTCAACGCCAACCTCCGATCGTCCCTGGCCAAGAAGCCCCCGCATAACTTCGCCGACCTCCTCCTGAGGTGCGAGAAGTATATCCGAGTAGAGGAGGCTGAATCCCTTCCGAGCTTCGGGGGGTCCTCCTCCGGGTCGAAGAGGAAGGCGACGGGGGAAGAGGGGTCCAAGAAAGCACAGAAGGACAACGGCGGTCAGCGCCGTCCTCCCCCCAGGTTCGAGAAGTTCACTCCCCTCACCACTAACGTCTCCACCATCCTAATGGAAGTGGAGAAGGAGGGAGTCATCCCTCCAGCTCCGAGGATGCACACCCCGGCGAAGAGGAGGAACAAAGATAAATGGTGTCGTTACCATCGGGATCACGGCCACGACACGAACGACTGCCGGGCATTGAGAGATGAGATAGAAGCCCTCATCCAAAGGGGGCAGTTGGCCAAATTCGTAAAGGCTAACAATCGGGCGGATCGCAACACTCCTCCGCCTCGGGGGGCTAACAAGCGCCCCGAGCGACGCGAGGAGACACCCGAGTTCGAGGAAGAACGGGTTCTGCACCTGATCCACGGAGGCCCCATGGGAGGCTCCTCTAATTCCTCTCGGAAGGCCTTCGTCCGAGAGGTTAACCTAGCCGCCCTGGAAGCTGTCCCCTCAGCATACCATCTGAAAATGAAGTTCCCCACTCGGTCAAGAGTAGGGGAAGTCAGGGGAAGCCAAGAAACAGCTCGGAAGTGCTACATGACTTCCACAGGGGGACCAGTGCTCTCGCTCGAGACACTAGAAATCCCCGAGCCGAAAGTTCGGCCAACGTCCGAGCCGGCGGACGAGTTAGAAGAAGTGCTCTTCTCGGACGAGGACCCGAGCCGAAAGTTCCTCATCAGCAAGTCCTTGTCGACCGTGCTGTGCTCTGACCTGATTAAATGCATCCGGGATAACCGTGACTTGTTTGCATGGTCGGCCGCGGACATGCCCGGCATTTCCGAGGAGTCGCTCGTCCACCGCCTAAGTGTCGAACCGGGGTGCAAACCGGTTCAGCAGAAGAGACAAAAATTCGCTCCCGAGCGACAGCATGCCATCAAGGAGGAGGTGGATAAACTGCTGAAGGCCAAGTTCATACAGGAGGTAAACTACCCCGAGTGGCTCTCCAATGTTGTAATGGTCAAGAAGTCCAACGGCTCCTGGAGAATATGCATTGACTTCACCGACCTGAATAAGGCGTGTCCGAAAGACCCATTCCCTCTCCCGAACATCGACACTCTTATTGATGCCACCTCGGGCCATGAGCTCCTCAGCTTCATGGACGCATTCTCGGGCTACAATCAGATCCGAATGTTCCCTCCGGACATTCCTAAGACCTCCTTCGTCACCGATCAAGGCCTTTACTGCTACCGGGTCATGCCGTTCAGATTGAAGAACGCGGGCGCCACCTATCAGCGCCTCGTCAACAAGGTCTTTCAGAGCCAGATAGGCCGGAACATGGAGGTGTACGTTGACGACATGCTCGTCAAGAACGTCCGAGGCACTGACCACGTGGCCGATCTCCAAGAGGCCTTCGACGTGTTAAGAAGGCACAACATGCAGCTGAACCCGAACAACTGTGCGTTCGGGGTCTCTTCGGGAAAATTCCTCGGCTTCATGGTAAGCCAACGAGGGATCGAAGCTAATCCCGAGAAGATTAAGGCCATATTAGACATGGCCCCGCCTCGGAACATCAAGGAGGTGCAGAAGCTTACTGGTCGGTTCGCCGCTATCGGCCGGTTCCTCTCAAAGTCGGGGGAAAAGTGCCTCCCCTTCTTCAAAGCACTTAGGGGGGCTAAGGGTTTTGAATGGGGCCAACCACAACAGGAATTGTTTGACCAACTGAAGGCCTACTTGGTGAATCCCCCTCTGCTCAGCAAACCGGTCCCGAGCGAGACTCTCTTCATCTACTTGGCTGCTTCCGAGCAGACCCTAAGTGCTGTCTTGGTGAAAGAGGAGGACCGGACCCAAAGGCCTATCTACTACGTGAGCAAGGTGCTTCGGGACGCCGAGCTCCGCTATCCGAGGATAGAGAAGATGGCCTACGCCCTGGTCATGGCAGCGAGGAAGCTTCGGCCGTACTTTCAATCCCACTCGGTCGTTGTCCTCACCGACCAACCCCTAAAGCAGATCCTCCACAAGCCTGAGACCTCGGGCCGGCTGATGAAGTGGTCCATAGAGCTGAGTCAGCATGACATCTCTTACCAGCCCCGGACGGCAATTAAAGCACAGGCCCTCGCCGACTTCATCGTAGAGTCCACCATCCCTGAAGTCAGCCACGTACCGAATGGACCCCCCATTTGGACAGTCTTCGTGGACGGCTCCTCCTGCAGCGAGGGAAGCAGCGCCGGAATCATTCTGAACGGCCCTGACGACTTCGTCCTCCAGTACGCGATCCGTATGAACTTCAAGGCCTCGAACAATGAGGCGGAGTACGAGGCACTCATTGCTGGTCTCGGACTTGCACGAAGTGCTGGGGCGCAGCGCCTCCGAATCCACAGTGATTCCCAGCTTATCGTGAACCAAGTCTTGGGCGAGTACGAAGCCCGAGACGAGCGGATGGCGAAGTACCTCGCTAAGGTTCGAGCCCTCCTGAGCCGGTTCGAGGAGGCGCTCATCCAGTGGGTCCCTCGTGAAGAGAACTCACAGGCCGATGCCCTCTCCAAATTGGCCTCATCCTCCCTACAAGGTCTCGAACAGACCGTACTGATCGAAGTCCTCTCTAGGCCGAGTATAGAAGACGAGACACCTGGCTCGGTGGAGTCGTTGCCGGTCATGCTGTAGGACAATTGGATGAAGCCATTGGTAGAATTCTTAAGGAACGGGCTCCTGCCCGAAGACCCCAAAGAAGCGCGCCGAGTCAGAACCCGGGCAGAGCGGTACGTCTTGATCGAGGGCATCTTATACAAACGCTCCTTCTCCCAAATAGACGGCCGACCATACCTAAGGTGCCTCTCTCCAGAGCAGGCCGAATATGCCCTACAAGAGCTCCACGAAGGCATCGGCGGGGCACACTCAGGGTCCAGGTCCTTGGCCCGAAAAGCTTTGAATTATGGATACTTCTGGCCGACCCTCCTTCAAGACGCCGAGCGACACGTTCGGCAATGTAGCTCTTGTCAGAGACACTCCAGCATCCGTCGCCTCCCTCAGGCCAACCTCGCCTCCCTATCAAGTCCTATCCCCTTCGCAATGTGGGGGATGGATTTACTAGGGCCTTTCCCTCCGGCTCCGGGTCACTTCAAGTTCTTGGTCGTAGCCATCGACTACTTCTCGAAGTGGGTCGAGGCCGAGCCTCTCGCCACTATAACCGAGAACAAGGTGGTACAGTTCTTCTGGAAGAGCATCATCTGTAGGTTCGGCGTCCCCCGAGTCCTCGTGACGGACAACGGGACTCAGTTCACTGGCGCAGCATTCCGAGCTCTATGCGACGATCTTGCCATCCAGCAACGCTTCTCGTCCGTCTCCCACCCTCAGTCGAACGGACAGGCAGAAAATGCTAATCGGCAGATCCTCGCAGGCATCAAGAAAAGGCTGGACAAAAGTTCCAAAGGCTTATGGGTCGACCAACTCCCCAACGTCCTATGGAACTACCGCACGAGCAAGCGGACCCCCACAGGTGAGTCTCCTTTTAACCTCACCTATGGGTCCGAGGCCGTGATACCCCTCGAGGTCGGAATACCTTCCCCTCGGCTCGCAGCCTACGACGAGGAACGGAACGCCAGGGACCTCAGGGCAGACTTAGATCTGATAGATGAGCTGAGGGAAAGAGCGTCGATTCGGCAGCAGAATTACCGAAGAAGGGTCGAGTTGGCATACAACAAGAAGGTCCGACCCACCAACCTTAAGCAAGGGGATTTAGTCTTGAGAAAACTGGCCATATCCTTTCCCAATCAGAAGAGCAAGCTGGCTCCGAACTGGGAAGGGTCGTACAGGATCACGAGGGTAGTTCGGTCCGGAGCATATCGTCTTGAAGATCTAGAGGGCAGAGAAATTCAGAGGACCTGGAATGCCGACCACCTCCTAAAATACCAAGAAAGCGCTCCGGCGCCACTCTAAGTATCATAGGATATCGAGCCATTCCTGTCCTTTGACTTGTAACCTATTCTCATAAATTGTACTATGTAAAACGGTCCGCCGTCGATCATCAATAAAGAAATCTCTTTCGTATTTGTGAATTTGCATGCTTCTCTCCCCTCTTATCATCTGCTTTTTAAATTGTGATTTCAACCAATGGTTCGGAGTCCACGTCCGGCTCGACTTTACCTCCTCGGTTTGCCTCCGGACGAGCCAGGGGTAGATCACCATTCGGAACTGCTCCCACAACCGTTGAACTACACCGATGGTTCGGAGTCCAACACTCGGCTCGACTATACCTCCTCGGCTCGCCTCCGGACGAGCCAGGGGTAGATCGCCGTTCGGAACTGCTTCCACAACCGTTGAACTACACCGATGGTTCGGAGTCCAACACTCGGCTCGAATTTACCTCCTCGGCTCGCCTCCGGACGAGCCAGGGGTAGATCGCCGTTCGGAATTGCTCCCACAACCGTTGAACTACACCGATGGTTCGGAGTCCAACACTCGGCTCGACTTTACCTCCTCGGCTCGCCTCCGAACGAGCCAGGGGTAGATCGCCGTTTGGAACTGCTCCCACAACCGTTAAACTACACCGATGGTTCGGAGTCCAACACTCGGCTCGACTTTACCTCCTCGGCTCACCTCTGGGCGAACCAGGGGTAGATCGCCGTTCGGAATTGCTCCCACAACCGTTGAACTACATAATCCGGGCAATCTTGCCTAGCAGCCGAAGCCCGAAGCCCTACGCCTTCGGTCGGCTACCGAGCAAGGGCCTTTCTGACCCTGCAAACGGAGAAAACTCACTTTCTCCTCAACTTTCGTGCATGATCTCGATCGGACGGCCCAGATCTTGCCACCGACGCTAAACGACAAGATAGCATTTTCTTGGGAACTGAGCCGCCTCGAGATTCGTGCCAACATCCAACGGTTCAGATCTTGCCACCGACGCTAAACGACAAGATAGCATTTTCTTGGGAACTGAGCCGCCTCGAGATTCGTGCCAACATCAGACGGCCCAGATCTTGTCAGAATCGCTAAACGACAAGATAACGCCCCGTCAAGAGCCCGTTCGCTTCGAGACTCTCGCCGACGGCACCATGTGCCCGGCTTAAAGACCTTGGCACGACCCACACACTTACAAGCAAAATAAGGACGCAGAGCAACAAAGAGAATTTTATTAATGATCGGCACACAATACAAAGCAGTCTTTCCATAGTTACAAAGTGTTGGGAAGCAAAAAAAAATAAAAAATACAACGCCGACCCATTACACTTGGTCCTCAAACGGAAATGCCTTCACCGGACTCTTCGGTCGCTAACCCTTCCACTTCGGCTGTTAGCCCTTCCGCCTCCTTCCGAAGTTTCACCTCCACAGTCTGCAAGTGACGGATCTCATAGACCAAATCGTCTCGCTCGGTTATTATCTTCGACTGATTGTGCCGAATACATTGGACCCGAAGAGCGTTGCTAAAAGCAGACTGCGAGTCTTCATCCTCCCCTACGGGAGTCGCCTCGACGATCCTACCCTCCAGGCGTTGGATCTCAGCGTCCCATTGGCCGAGGACGGATTGAAGGTGGGCCCGCTCGCTCTCAGCCCGGCGCAACCTCAGCTCCACGCTACGAAGCCGCTCTCGGCGCTTCAATGAGCTGGACTTCGTCGCCCCTGAAATCACCTCGGTCTCAGCGCCCTCGTTCGCGCTGTCGGAATCCGAGTCATGGACTGCCACCACGAGCTGAAAAGAAGGGAAAACGAACAGCAAAATTTCAATATACAGCCGAAGCCCAACACTTGGAAATTTTCTAAAGAAACTCTCAGATTCGCATTCAGATATAATAGTGTTACAGACAGTCGAACCGACCCTACAATTAGGTTTTACAACAACCAACAAAAGTGAAAAACGACATGATTAGGGCCTCTTCGGAAGGGGAACGCTTCGGTTTAGGGAAACGCGAGGACGACGAGGCCTGCCCTCCGAGCTCGATCCTAAACCAACGAAGCGCGACCCCCCTTCGCTGCTGGCTCTAACAGCGGCGCCGACCGAGGCTCCGCTCGACGAGACGGCCACACTGCTCTGAGCGTCGGCTGGACTCCGCCTGGTCGTAGGCAAGCATGTCGCAAGTTCGTAAAATGTAATCCCTCTCTCGCTCTCTTCGTGGGTACACGATGTGCTCCGAACGTTGGCTCTCTCGGGCAGGGGCTTGAGCGATGCGACCTCCTCCTCCAGTTCGATGATTCTATCCCACAAAGCATCGTCCTTTGCCAACTTCTTCGGTCGAGGGAGCCTCGACGAGCCCGAGGCGTTGGCACTATCGGTCTCAAGCCGTCGGTAATGGGTGACCTCGATCCCCCTATCTATAGTAATCCTCCTAAGCTTGTCGACCTCGGCTAGCAGCTTCTTGCGCTCGGATGACGCCTTCTCCAGCTCGGAAGCAAGCTTCTCTTCTTCCGCCAAGCGGCCTCGCCCCACTGCCTCCAAGTGTCGGGTTTTGGCCGAGAGCTCTTCGTTCTTCCGCTCGGCGACGGCGAGCTCCCCACCGAGCCGCTCAACCTCGCCCTCAAGAGCAAAGACCGGGGGTCGTTTTTGTAGCTGCGCCAACTCGCGACACTTCGCCCTGGCCAGCGCCTTTACCTCCCCCAGTTCCAGAAATAAGTAAAAGCGCTTATCACGGCTCAGTGACAGCTCTCGCTTCGTCTTGACCAACTCTTTACGGAGGTACGAAACCTCCGTGATCGGGCCGAACTTTACCTGAAAAGCAGGGATAAATCCGATGGGACAATACACGGAAACATCTACAATTAATCACACGCAAAACCGAGACTCAACACTTGGATAAATTATGGCCAAACAAAATATTTTCATTCAAAACCGAAGAGAAAGTTTTACAAAAGCGGTGGCCAGTCCGCAGTTAGGCTTACAAAAAGAGACAAAACAACAAAAGACAAAAAGAGACAACCGAGTCAGGGGTCGACCTTTTTGTCGCTCGGGTCCGTCGACCCCCCGGTCTTGCCCTCGCCATCGCCCTCGCCTTCGCCTTCACTCCCGCTCTCCTCCTCGGAGTCGTCCTCCTCCTCGGCCTCGGCCTCGGTCTCTCCTGGGCCTTCGACACCTTCCGTCTCTCCCTCGGGGTCGAGCAGCCCCTCGGGAACCTCCTCCTCCCCTTCCACGGGATCGTAAAAACGGTAGGAGGACGTGTCGAAGCTCGGGTTCTTGGCGGCCACGTGGAGCAAGGCTCGACCGTAGGCATCCTCCATGTTCTGGAGCATGTGTTGCGCGGCCTCCTCCTGCACGGCCTTCTTCACCTTCTTCACCTTCTTCTGGTGTTTGGCCATAATCTTCTCGGCCCTCTTCCGAGCCCTCTCCGCTTCCGACCGAGCATTGGCCAGCTCCTCCTTCAGCTCGGCGGCCTCCTTCTCCGACGCCTCAAGCTTGGCCGCCGCGTCCTTCGACAGCTGAATGGCGTCGGCCAGCTGCTTCTCCAACCCCGCCACTTCAGCAGCCCTCTTCGCCGAGAGGAGCTGCTCGGCATCAAGCAGCTGCGTGGCCTTGACACGCTCCGCCCTCTCCCGTTCATTCTCCTGCTCCTTGCTCGCAAACTCCTCGAGTAGGAAGTTGAAGTGGCAGAGGGTCTGAAAAAGAACAGCACATTAAAATCCGAACCCAAGGACTTGGAAAAATTCTAAGAAAGAAATTTTGATGAGGGAGAGCTCAGCCTACTTACCGACATAGTATTCCGAGCAATCTGCATCACGGCATCCCCTGCTAGCCCGGCCTTCAGGGTCGCTCGATCCTTTGGGGTCGGCAAGTGCCTCACCGCCTCCATGCAGATGTTGTCGTCGCCCAAGAAGTCGTCGACGTTCATCACCTGCCAGTCAGGGACGAAGATCTGCTTATGACGCTCGATCAAAATTGTCTCCGCCTCGGCAGTGAGGGGCAGAACTTGGAGGGACAGCACCTCCTTCACGCCGAACGCACCGCTCGACGAACCGGGAGCATCCCCCTTCGAGGGCGGTGTCGGCGCACCCGAGGCAGGAGGGTCAAGGACCATGACTTCCCCCTGCTCGAGGACCATGACCTTCGGCTGGTCGGCGCCCTTCGCGACCGAAGGCTTCTTCGATGCTCGGCTGTCCTGAAGCCCCGCCGAAGGCCTTTTCTTCTTCGCCTCCTGCTCCGATCTGCCCTTTGCCATCAGAGCCTTGTAGTCCAGCTTCATTGTCTCTGCACAAGCCGAATGAAAAAACTTAGAAAAACTTTCATGAATTTTAAGCAAAGAGTATAAATACCAGAAGCATACTAGGGTCGATCGGACTGAGACCCCCTCGGAACAGATCCTCCTCGGTAATTTCTTTCTAGCTCAGCGCTGGCAGGGCGAGGAGCTTCTTCTGGACCTCCGTCTCCTCATCACTCAGAACTGTCTCCTTCTTGGTCCGCTTGGGCAGACCATCCTTCGACCAAACCGTCGGTATCACCCACTGCGTAGGAGCTCGGATGAGGAAATACTTCTCCTTCCAATGTTTGATCGAGTCCGGATTCTCGATCAGCTTAACGCCCGTCCGGGGCGAAAGGTAGAACCTTTGTTCGTCTCGCCTTGGCTGACAAGGTCGGTAGAGGCTCCGAAAGAGGAACATACTCGGCTTGGCACCAACCTCTTGGCATCGGAGGACGAACGCCATGACGTGTCTCCATGTGTTCGGCATCAGCTGGGCGGGGCTCAAACCGTACCACGTCAAGACATCAACAACGAACGGGTGGAGGGGAAAACGGAGTCCGGCAATAAGGGAGTCGACCGGAAAGACGCACACGTCAGACGAAGACTTTGTATTGGCTCGGAAACCCGGCCCGGGGAGGAGCAGTCCGTAGTCGGCAGGGATCCGGAAACCCTCTCGGATCAGGTGAAGGTCAGTCTCAGTAAGAGACGAGATGGTATGGTCCACCTCGGACAGCTCTCTCGGCTCATTCTCCTCCACCAACTTAGCCGTGCCTTGGGTCACTCTCTCCAAGGTGTCCTCGGCATAGTCGCGTACACCTCCCACGCTCGACAGAGCAATGGGCTGTCGACCGAACGCTCCTGCCGTCTTCGGCATTTCCACGATCATGACCACGACCTTACCCTTCTGGGACGCCGCGACCTCCTTAGGCAGCTCGGCCACTTCGCCCTCTCTATCTGGACGAACGGCGTTCTGATCGCTCGGCTCCACTACCTCCTTCCCTTTATCCCCTCGGCCTACTGCTAGCTCCGAGGCGGGGGTCTCATCCGAGGACGTGATCTTAACCATTTTCTAAGAGAGAAGGGAGAGAGACTGACCTTGAAGTGATAGGTACGGTCGGAAAGTTCGCCGGAAACGAGAAACGCCTTGCCGCGTCAGCTAGCACCACCACCAAGGAGCTAAAAACTTCGAAGGCGAAAAGTAAGAACTGAAGAGAGAGAGTAAAAGTAAAAAATGAGACTTGGTCTGGGGGGGGGTGAAGATTTATAGTAAAAGGGAACGTCCCTTGGACTTCCAAACGAAAAAATGCGACTCTTGGGCCGCTCTCGAAACGTCGCGAAGGCCCAACACAACTACCTTCTTCGCCAAGACAATTAGCTCGGTATATCGGGACCAGGAGCCGAACCATACGCCATCCGACCACGCCAGCAAAGAGACCGGTCGGCTACCGAGCAAGTACCAATCCGAGCTGGCAAACGGAGAAAACTCCCCTTCTCCTCCAACTTCTCGTAAAATCTCAATCAGACGGCCCAGATCTCGCCGAGAACACTAGACGACTAGATAGTGTTTTCTCGAGAAATGTGCCCGTCTCGAGATGCGTGACGCCATCCAACGGTACCAATTGCGTCAACTCGCTCGGATTGCCTACACTTCCTCCATACCTCACCTCTGTCTGAAGAAGCCAGAAAAAATTTTTAATTCAAAGTTTTAAGGCACCGCCTTCGGCGTGCCCCCCAGGCCCCATGTCTCGGTCGGTATTCCGCCAACCCACGGGGCCCGGTCAAAAATAGATCGGCGCAGCCCCCCATCTCTAACTCCTTCGGGCCGACAACCGTCGGGAGCCGTCGGCCCGGAAGGAAGACAGAGATGGGAAGAGGCCCATCATTTCAAAGCTGCTGCAGTCCCTCGGTTCCGGACTAGGGTCATCACCTCTTCTACCATGATCTTCCCCGACCCTGACACCCACGTTGGAGCACTCAGAATCGGGTGAAGATCATGGTGGAAGAACGACCACCCGTCCTACCGAAACAGATCGCCCCTTCGGATCTGGACTTCGGCGGTCAACCCTTCGGCCCAAATCTCCCCTGACCCTGACACCTCCATCCGGGCCGTCAGAGTCAGGAGAAGATTTGGGCGGGAGAACAACCACCAGTCGTCCCGAAGCAAACCCTCCCCTCGGACCAGACTTGAGTCATCACCTCTCCTACCGTGATCCTCCGATTCTAACACCCACGCCGGGGCCGTCAGATCGGGAGAAGATCACGGTAGAAGAACGACCACCCGTCCAACTGAGGCTCGTCCCACAAATCCGGACTCCGGTCATCACCCCTTCTACCAGGATACCCCCGATCTTGACACCCGGATCGGGCCGGTCAAAATCGGGTGATGATCATGGTGGAAGGGTGACCACCCGTCCTTCCGACGTAGCTCACCCCTCGGCTTCGCACATGGATCATCACCTCTTCCACCATGATCTCCCCCGACCCTAACACCCACGTTGGAGCAGTCAGAGTCAGGAGAAGACCATGGTGGAAGAACGACCACCCGTTCTTCCGAAGTGACTCGCCCCTCGGGTCCGGACTATGGTCGTCACCACTACTACCTCGTTCCCCCCCGCTCCTGACATCCACTTTGGGGCCGTCAGGAACGGGAGAAGAAAAGGCAAAAGAGCAACCACCCCCTCGGACCTCGAAAGACAAGTTACCCAAGGCCAATACCTCCGAGGTTTGATACTCTAACATTGTTGCGATTGAAATGACAAAGGGAGTGGAGTACTTATAAGCTCTCCTCCAAGGTCTAGCCATTATGACCCTCGGAAGTTGAAACGCCACGCATTAATTGAAGGAGTTATCCTTAATGACCTGGGGAAAGTGGAACGCCGCGCAAACCCCGGAGCACCATTAATGCCCTTGGGAACAGGGTCGTCTCGAGACAGATTGCGCCACGTCGCTCGACGTCCCGAGATCCCATGTCTCCGGTCGGCTGCCGAGCAAGTGCCTTTCCGAGCTCGCAAACGGAGAAAACTCACTTTCTTCTCAACTTTCGCGCACGATCTCGATCAGACGGCCCAGATCTCGCCGAGGACACTAGGCGACAAGATAGTGTTTTCTTGAGAAGTGTGTCCGTCTTGAGATGCGCGTCATCATCCAACGGCTCAGATTGTGCCACGTCGCTCGACTTGCCGAGACCCCCTGTCTTCGGTCGGCTGACGAGCAAGTGCCTTTCCGAGCTCGCAAACGGAGAAAACTCACTTTCTCCTCAACTTTCGCGCTTGATCTCGATCAGACGGCCCAGATCTTGCCAAGGACACTAAACGACAAGATAGTGTTTTCTTGAGAAATATGCTCATCTTGAGATGCGCATCATCATCCAACGGCTCAGATTGTGTCACGTCGCTCGACTTGCCGAGACCCCCTGTCTTCGGTCGGCTGCCGAGCAAGTGCCTTTCCGAGCTCGCAAACGGAGAAAACTCACTTTCTCCTCAACTTTCGCGCATGATCTCGATCAGACGACCCAGATCTCGCCGAGGACACTAGGCGACAAGATAGTGTTTTTTTGAGAAATGCGCCCGTCTTGAGATACGCGCCGTCATCCAATGGCTCAGATTGCGCCACGTCGCTCGACTTGCCGAGACCCCCTGTCTTCGGTCGGCGGCCGAGCAAGCGCCTTTCCGAGCTCGCAAACGGAGAAAACTCACTTTCTCCTCAACTTTCGCGCATGATCTCGATCAGACGGCCCAGATCTTGCCAAGGACACTAAACGACAAGATAGTATTTTCTTGAGAAATGTGCCCGTCTTGAGATGCGCGTCATCATCCAATGGCTCAGATTGTGTCACGTCGCTCGACTTGCCGAGACCCCCTGTCTTCGGTCGGCTGCCGAGCAAGTGCCTTTCCGAGCTCGCAAACGGAGAAAACTCACTTTCTTCTCAACTTTCGCGCATGATCTCGATCAGACGGTCCAGATCTAGCTGAGGACACTAGGCGACAAGATAGTGTTTTTTTGAGAAATGCGCCCGTCTTGAGATACGCGCTGTCATCCAATGGCTCAGATTGCGCCACGTCGCTCGACTTGCCGAGACCCCCTGTCTTCGGTCGGCGGCCGAGCAAGCGCCTTTTCGAGCTCGCAAACGGAGAAAAAAGACACCGAGCTACTACAACCGCTGGATCTCTCAAAAATTCGCCCGCATCTATGATCAACGGCCCGGATCGATCCACGTCATAAATCAGTATTTAAAGGCATTTTTTATCTATTTTAATCGATTTATTTATTTAAAAATTGCAAAAAATTGCTAAAAATTCAAGAAAATTAACTAAAAATTCTGGAAAATAATTAAAAATTCGGGGGTATATTTTTGAGCCCCCGAACGAACAATTATTGCCTAGAAAGCACTGTTAAGGCCCCCGAACGACTAGTAAACACATCGCAAAATTAAATAAATAGTCCGAAAAAATAAATAAAAGCCGTCAAATACTCGAGATGGCTAAAGAACAGCACGTAGCATCAAAAATTACTTCACTACCCCCTTCAAGATTCAAAGTCTTCCACTTGGACTCCGATACAACTCCACCAGCCACTAAAACAGTTAAACTACTCCTCAAAGGCTGATCACGCTCAGTCTTTAGGAGTGGGGGGCTCGTGATATGACTAAAAATGGGGTTAAATCGGAACCGTCCAGATTTGGTGCGAATCTCGAAGTTCGGGGGTAAAATGGTAATTTCACATACAAAGTGGACCCAAAGCGGGTACTGGATCTCCTTCGCACGAGACCCAATAACCCCCGAACGGGTCCACACCGATTGGGCACGGGTCCCGACCCGAGGCGAGCCCCAGACCAGCAAGAGACAAATTAGGGCCACTGATTTGACCAAGTCAACGAGCCTGATTTGCTCTCACCGGGAATCAAGGGGTTAGTTTCCTAAACAGACTGTGAGGATTTTTCTCCTAGTAGTTACACTAGGAACCAGGCCTCTAATCACTCCCCTGGCGACTATAAATACCTCCCTTCTGCCACTATGACCAGGTTAATCACTTTTTCACCACCTTAAGCTCTTTCTTTAATCATCACTGGTTACTGACAAGAGCGTCGGAGGGTGCGTCGCCGGAATCAACCCCGGTGTCTCGCACTTCCTTGCAAGTTGCGGCAGGAGCAAGAAGGCTTGGGTCAGCTGTTCAGGTTTTTCTCGAGCTCACAAATTCTATCTGTTTACCCCCACACCGAAATCAGCGGTAACAGGAACAACGGCCTAAGTTATTTTTTTTATAAAAAAAAAAATCAACCTAGGTCGTTGTTGGGAACAACGGCCTAAGTATGTACAGTGTTTTTCCAAACACTTGTACATACTCAGATCGTCATCTCCCTCACAACTCTTTCTCTCTCTCTCGCTACTGAAGCTCGAGAAACCCATTTCTCCAAACCCTAGCTCTCTCTCTCGATCTGAAAACCTTAGCTATCTCTTGCTCGTTGATTCTCACTCAATCTCTCCCTCTTCTCACACTCTTGCCCTCTTCTTTTGAAGATCCCGATTACAAAAAAACCTTAACCCATACGAAATCTCCCCAACCCTAAAACCCTAATTCTAAAGAAATTAGCCAAACCCTACTCTCCTTTTTTTTCTCTACAGCAGCGCGCAAGGGCCTCCTCTATCTCCTTTCCGAATACCCTCATTGTGAAAGGTATTAATTTTTTCCTATTTTAGTAGATCTAACTAGTTTAATTGATTGAAATTTTTTATTCAATGTTTGAGTGTACAATTTGTATATTATGCATAGGTATTTATAGATTAGGTAATTATAGTTTGATTGTCGATGTAGATGTAGTATTAGTTGTTGTTCATTGTAAGAAATAGCGCACAAAGAGATCCAAAAATTATGCAATTTTGCGAGTACGTCAGGCTCGCCACGCACAAGCCAACGTAACTTGTAGAAGTGTGTTTGGATTCACGGTTTGAAGTGTACGGCCATGTATCGCTTTCGAGTATTTTTTCGTGACTGAAAGCGATACATCGGCGTAAATTGCAAAATGTGAGTCGAAACTCACCTCTACAAATTTTGTTGTCTCATGTGTTTTACGTCCGTCATACTCCCAAAGTTTCGAAGTTTTTTAATCTCGTTTGTGTGGATTTCTACCGTATATCAAAAACAACAACAATTAATGTTTGATTTCTATCGAGGGACTTTTCACTAGGAAACGACATCCAAAAAATAAGAAATTTTGCGGTCATATTGGGCTTACCGCTCGCTACCAAACGACACTTGTAGTTGCGAGTTCGGACCCACGGTTTGGGGCCTACGTCAATGTATCGCATTGTTGGCATTTTTCATGAATGAATGTGATACACGTCCGTATCTTGCAAACCGTGGGTTGGAACTCGCTTGTACAAGTTGTGTTGCCTTATGTGCGGGGCACCCGACCCAATCACAAAGTTTATTTTTTTATTTTTACCATCAATTGTGCGGTTTTATCATGAATTCTGTTATGTTTTGAGTGAGTTTTCAATAGAGAACCCACTTGAACAATTCGTAATTTTGTCAGTAGGTCGGTCTCGCCACTCACAAGTGATAGCAACTTGTAGTTGCGAGTTGTCACCCACAGTTTTCTATATGTGTCCGTGTATCGCATTCCCCTCATTTCCAAGAGTGAAAGCGAGCGAGACACAACCGTATCTTGCAAACCGTGGATCGGAACTCGCTTCTACAAGTTCGGTTACTTTGTATGCAGCAAGCTGGACCCAATCGTAGAGTTTCGTAATTTTTTGACGTCATTTTTGAGGTTTTGTCACTTAGTTTGATTCGTATGTATATATATCACAATCGTTTGTTAACAAGCTGTTTTATATATGGTGTATATTAATTTATCAAAAATATATTTTTTTCCCCAGATGAACAACGATACAGAGAGTTCTGCTGTCGGCGATAATTTTGTGCGGGTAAAACCAATCATTGATTTCATGCCGTTAGTCGAAGAACATCTAAAATCAAAGTTAGATATGACGTTTCCAACTTTAGTTGAGGCAGAAAATTTTTATTCGTCATATGCTCGTTGTGGGGGTTTTGCAATGCGTAAGGGTGGTAATAAATTAAAGTGAGGAGTGGAAGTAGATAAGTCATATATTTGTAATAAAGTCGAGTCGTCGCCGAGTCAACATAGTGATGGTAGACGAAGAACAACCTGTAGAACGGGTTGCAAGGCTTGCGTTCGTGTAAAATTGAACGAAGCAAGTAATACGCGGGTGTTGTATTCATTTCATGAAGCACACAATCACAATTCACCTCACCTGGTGGAAGGCATTTTTTGCCTCGAAACCGTTCTGTGTCAAATACGGATAAAAGGATAATAGATCAATTCAACCAAGCTAATATCCAGACATGTCGACAAATGCTCTTCTTCAAAAGTGCTAGTAGTGGTCACGATCAAGTAGGATTCACCGAAAAAAATGTTAGAAATTTACTTAGAGATTCGCAAGAAACATTGAAAGGACATGATTCTACAATGCTAATTGATTTTTTTGAATCTAAGAAATAGACAAAGCCTTCATTTTTTAATGACATTCAAGTAGATCCCGAAGGGCGGTTGTTACATTGTATGTGAGTTGATGGTATTTCTAGGATGAATTATCAAGAATTTGGCGATATACTTTGCTTTGATGCCACGTACAATACGAACCTGTATGGAATGTTATTTGTTCCCTTTTTTGAAGTGAATCAGTATTAGCAATCGACTTTCTTAGGAGGTGGGTTCATTCCAAATGAGACGGCATCTTCGTTTGAATGGTTCTTTGAAAAGTGGTTAGGGGTTATGAATCGTGCTCCATCCAGTATCGTCACCGATCAAGACCGTGGGATCGCCACCGCTGTTAAAAAAGTTTTCCCCCATACTCGGCATCGTTTTTGTATTTGACACATAATGGATAAGTTACCACAGGAGATGCGTATGTCGAACGATGTCGACAAGTTTAGGAAATCTTTGAAGAATGTCCCCTACAATTCCGAATATGTACATGAATTTGTAGAAAAATGAAATTTATTGATTTCGCAATACGGATTAGACAATAACAAATGGTTGAACGATCTATTTGATATCCGTTAAAATTGGGCACTCATCTACGCTAAAGATTCTTTTTGGGCCGGCATGTTGAGTAGCCAACGGGTTGAGTCATCGCATTTTGTCTTGAAGCATCATACAGATAAGAAATATTCCTTGCATGAATTTGCCGTCATCTTCGACTGTTTTTTGAGAAGGCAAAGACACGATGAACTGAAAGAAAATCATCGTAACCGTGAGAAGAGACCGAAGTTGAAGTGCGAATGGGCTTTGGAGGCAAAAATGGCGAAAACATATACTTTGAAAATCTTTTACAAATTCCAAGATAAAGTTGCAAAAAGCTTCATGTGCAGTGTGACTTTCGTTGGCGATCTTGAGACACCAGATAGTTCAACCTTCCATATGATACTCTGTGAAGAATCAGAACTGGCTCACCTTCTTCAGTTATGCAAAATCAACGAAATTATTACATGTGCATATCACTTCTTCGACTTCGTTGGCATTCCTTGTAGGCATATTTTAGCCGTTCTTCAGTTCAGCCATCACACTTCCCTTCCTGATGTATACATCAAAAGAAGCAAACTATAAAATTGTCGGACTACCGTCGCCCTACTAATTATGGTACATTTTGCTGCTAATTGTAAATCGGTTGTCGCTGATAACAACTTATTTTAGTGTGCCTGCTAGTGTAAATGTTTGCGTGCATATGTAATTACCTTCTGATGGTCTTCTCGTAATTCCACCAATGGGCAGAGTTGAAAATCAGCACATCAGCATCCCTCCATTTGTATGACATCCAATCTATGGAATCCAATTTAAGTGTCATCTTCACTTTTTCTGGAACACCAGCTGGGGCTCAGCTCTGGGTTACCAAAAAGGGGCTTCGGTAATACTCTACAGTGCAGTTGTAATCCACAAACATGAAAATCAAGAAGCCCCTGTGCTTTGTTCTGGGGCTTCCATTTACTTCATAGATTGATTTCTTTTCAGGAACAACTGCTGAAAGCATGCAGAGAAGTGACTCCCACTGGTTGTGTCCAATAGAATCTCCTACAAATACCACGCGTTGGTTTCACAGTTGATCAAGCATATCGGTTTTGCAGTTTCTTAAGCATCTTCTTCACATCAAATCTTATAAGTATAAAATTGAAATATTTCAACATATAAAACTTCATAATTTTCTTAAATGAAAGGATGGTATGCAAAGGAGAAAATATTATTATCAAACATCAAACTGATTTTTTTGAATGAAGTGAAAGACCTTTTGAGTATTTTTTGGGGGGGAAATCACCATGCATGACTTAAATTGGTAGCACTACACATACGGAAAATACATGCTCATAATTCTTCGAGGACAAGAGTGGCGCATCCCCTGCTCTCGCATTGGTTTACCATACAAATAATTTTGGATACATTCTCTGGAGTGTTTTCAGACTTGAAAGTCTTGCATACAACTCAAAATTAGCTTTATGACACAACAATTCATCGTATGGCATCACCCTTCATTTATCCCTTTGTGCATTGCATCATACATGCCTTTTTCATCCTATTGTTTTGAGGGGAAAAAATACATTAAAAAAGAAGACACTACAAAATGGGCAACATCATGATGCATTTAAGAAATGGGCAGCGCACATACTGGCTAATTCAACCAATAGTTATTAGAGAAAAGACATAATAGCATTAGAATTTCGCAACAACAAACAGTAATTCCTAATACACACAGCTATAAACACAAGTACATAACAAACAGGTACTACAAAATCTTTCGAGCTTTTCAACAATTCTACCATCAAGCCAACTTTAACCAACTTTAAAGAAATCCAAATGCGCCAAATTCTTAACTTCTGTCAACAACAAGAAACCCATAACAACCTATTCATGCATCACTCTTCTCACTTCAAAATCAAGAAAAACCCAACAAAAGTTATGGGCTTTTTAGCGCATTCCTAATATAAAAAGAACTCATAAAACCTATTCATGCTCTTCTCACTTCAAATCAACAAAGCCATTAATCCTATGCCTGTTCTACCACAATCCAATCACATTACTTTTATATAACCAATCATTCCATAACAAAAACATAAGAATCAACGGAACGAGACAAACCTCGGCAAATTGCAATGGGAAGGCTGCCACCTCCACTTCTCATAAAACCGATCCGACCGACCATTCTCAGTGCACCTAAACCCCTCATCCAAAAAACACATGGTCCTTGTGTTGGAATTGAGTATACATTCAAAACACTCCTCTTGTTGACAATATTGTCTTATGGCCCAACGGTTAAAGTTTTGAGTTCACAAGAGGTTGGAGGTTCAATTCCCACATTCCACATAATATATATATATATATATATATATATATATATATATATATATATATATATATGACCTGGCCGGGCCTTAGGGGTTTTTGAGGTCTCTTGAAAAAAGAACAGAATTCTTTTTTAAATTTTTTGAACTGACAACTTTCAAACATTTTTTCCAATTAATAATATTTATATATCTATGACCTGGCTGGGCCTTAGGGGTCTTTGGGGTCTCTTGAAAAAAAATACAGAATTCTTTTTAAAATTTTTGGAACTGTCAATTTTCAAACGTTTTTCCCAATTAATAATATGACTAATTCAAGAGATAAATAGGCTTTATGTTATAACCATTTAAAAAATTAAAGGATCTTCATTATGTAGCCATTTTTTTATTAAATGCATACAATATTTATTCCTTTATGGTCACTCATTATAAAAATGTATCATTTGTTTTAAAGTAATAGAAAAACAACCAGTCATTCTCTTCTTCTAATCAATTTTGAGCGATTTTTGCCTTGGTTTTTGTGGTGCAAATTGGTACGTGCTGTTATTGGAGCATTGACAGCACTGTAGACAGAAGCTCGTTGTATCCCGAGAGAAGTTTTTGGTGATCAACGATTCATCTTCAGAATCGGCCAAATAGCTTCTTAAAGAAGGTGCAACCCACACCTCGAGCCACTTTTCACTTTCCTCCTGTAGCAGATCAAGTCCAGAGCCATTCTCATAAAGTTTATTTGGTGTACTCAGGTTTAACCATTTTTCTTTAACACCTTGGAATCATACAACAGGTACATCTCATCCCAGACCCACTTCCCTTCAAACAAATCACACTCCACGTCCCCTTGTATAAAACTACTTCTCACTGTCTCCACCCCCCACCCGTTGTAGGCCCCACCACCCCCATTGCCGCCCATCCCCAACCTCCTCCCATTACTGAGGTAGAAGAAGAAAAACACCAAAAGGATCAAGAAAACATCAGCTGTAAGCGTGAAGAACCCCAAAACCCTAACCCCCTCAAAGGGCTTGAACCTCCTTACCGGGGATTTAGGGCTCGATTCAGAAGACGAGATCACCATCCCCAAAATCAAGAAAGCAAGCAAGCAAGCAAACAAACAAAGCAACAAGAAGAAAAAAAAGCTCCCCTTTTTATGCCCCAAAATTGGAAGAGAAAGGCTAGGGATTGGAAAGGGGAAAGGTAGAGTGAGGGTAGGGGAAAGGTAGAGAAGGGGAAGGTGATTGATTTGAGGTGCAAGTAAAGAAGAAGAGAAAGAACCATTAATGAGCCATTCTCATATTCTCTCTCTCTCTCTCTCTCTCTCTCTCTCTCTCACTGTTAGGTACTTATTTTTATAATAATTTTGTTGTCTTTGTCTTTGGCCATGGCGGATTTGAGAGGAGGAGAATTGCGGCGATAGAAAATGAAGGAGAGAATGGGGGTCAAGGTTAGGGTTGGATTTATATGTTCTGAATCGTGAAGTAATCAATGGCTAAGATCTAATTATTATATATATTAAATTAACGGTCTAGATTAGATATGTAGATCTAAATAAAATAAATTAGACGGCTCAGATCAAGTTGTCGAAATTGATGGTGGCGATCGTCTATGAACAAAATTTTTGTGGCTTTTAATAGAAATAGAAATAGATTAGAAAAAATGCTTTGTTTTTTTTTTGAAGGAAAAGGTGGAATAAGACCACCCTGTTTCATTAATGAGAATTAACCAAACAAACCCAGAGTACTGGGACAAATTACAATCTACAGACAACAAAATAAAATATGAAGTAATATAACCAATATATACAATCAGGGCTCACTCTAACACCCTTTCAAGTGGGCCACAAAAACAAAAAACTACAACTAGGACGAACCGGCTACAGTTTGTCCCCGACCTCCACCAATCATGTACTGGACCCCAGCTTAGGCCCAATCACATAGCGAGTACCAACTAATTGTATGTACGTCACGTAAGCTTCGTGCACCGCCTCCACGACGCGCGCACACCCACCTGAAGCGAATCACGTTGGATTTGGAAATTCGCCAGTCTCAACCTTCTCCTCCCCCTCTCTTACACCCTCTCCAACATACTCACTCTCTGCCGAGTCACCACCAAAGTAGAGCCGTGGAGAGGATACATTCACCTCTCTCACGCTTTAGCTCTCACGAGCGATTTCTCACTAAGCAAAACTGTCACTAACTCTAACCACAGATACAGTCTAAGAGAGCAATGAAGATGGTACTCACCTCTCTCATGCTTATACTCTCTCAGGTGATTTCTCACAAACACAAACAGACACCTGCATAGAGTAGTGAGAAGCAACATCTTTACTCACTCACTCTCTCACACACTCTCTCTCTCACGTAAAACCCAACCAAATCACAACAAATTTGAAGAATCACCTTCACTTCTCGCCCCTACGGGCGGTGGACATTGTAGATTTTAGGGTCAATGATGAGGGCGTAGTGGCGGTGCTGTTGCAAAGTATGTGGCAGTGTATTAAAGAAGGTCGAGTTCAGGGTGTGACTCCTCTACTTCCGACCAAAAACACAAACATCTCCCCTCTGTGCACCTCATGGGGGGACCCCTCCTGCAGGCCCAAGCCCCACCCTGTGCAGAAACGATCATGGGGGGATCCCATCTTCGGGCCCTAGCCCCACAACTATACTACACCTCATACTTCACACCGAATCAAATCCAGCTCAGACACCTCCTCCACCTTGTTCTTCACATCCTGGGCGCTCCGCGACAGTTGAGACAAACACCCTGAAAGCTGAGACAAGTGAGCGCCCATCACGGAGGGACCCCATCTTGGGCCTAAGCACCACAATCAGTCTCATGGGGGTAAAATACTAGTATGTAATAAGCGGTCTCATGGGGGACCCCATCTTCGAGCCTTAGCCCCACAACCGAACTACACTGCAAACATCACCACTAGACATACAACTAAATACCCTGACGTCTCGCACTACGACACAGCCAAGCACACCCCCGACTTCTTCACACGGAAAGAAAAAAATTGCCAAGCCCTATCGACTCCTCCTTTGTAACTCCTATTTCTCATATTTGTATTTTATACTGTATTTTGCCCATTAAACTATTTTATCTAATTTGAGATCCCGTATCTTGTTTCCATTCCAATAAAATCATTATTTTTGTTCGATTCAATTTTTGGTACCTTTGTCTAATTCAATTGTGTGTGCTCTTTGTGTCATTCTTCATGAAGAATTGGCTGTTTCTTCTCATTCATCTCTTTATTCCCCATTTTAATATATTTTGACTAATTCTCTAGTTGGATCTCACTCAAAACGGATACTCTAAAACCCAAAACCCAAAACCCTAACTATATAAACCCTAACCTACCCTAACCCTAACCCTCATTATACTGTTTAAACCCAAATCATACCGCCGCTACTCTTCTCCTTCTTCATCCTGTCTCCTTCTCCTTTCGTCCATGGCAAACCCATTTCCTTTCGCCGTCGCCGCTCCCTTGTCCCCTCCGATCGCCTCCTCCACCCTCGCATCGCCTTCCCACACTGATCATCTTCGCCAACCACCACAGAAACACCCATTGCCATTGTCCCTGTCCTTCCGTCCACACCCAAACCCATTTCGCCTCGCCTTCACTCCATCGCCTTCACCTTCAAACATCACCTTCGTTCGTCCTCGCCTCCACTTAACACCACCACCGCAGCACCGTTCGCCATCAGCAACCGCCAACACCTCCGAACCATCCCCGCTCTCATCCTCCCCTGTTTTCGAAACTAGAAACAGAGCCCACCGCCGCGCCATTTTCGTCGCCGTCGTCATCGTCGTCAGCTTCTCCCCAGTCGAACCCAGACGTCATCGCGAGCCCGCTGCGTCACATCACTGCAGTCGCGCAAGCCTGCATCGTCGCTCCTGTTCGCTGCTATCGCGAGGAAGAAGACGCCTCGCCATTGGTTCATTTCGCTGTTTCCTGTTCGGCCACAGCAGATCCGGTGTTGCTGTCCCCTGTTCGGCCTGATCCAGTGTGAGGCGTGTTTTGATTCGCTGATTCCGTTGTCCCGTGTTTTGCCGCGCCGGATCTGGAGATTGCTGCCCGCTGTTCTTGGCGGATCTGGTGTGTGGGATTTTCGCTCTTACTGTTGAATTCTTACACGTGCTTCACACGTGCTTTTGAGAGATTTTGCCCAGAGTTTTTCGATACTGTTTTCCTCAATTAGCGTATCTAATCATCGTCAATTAAGGCAAGTATTCCTCTTGTACACATTTTTGTTCTAGTACAAGCATTCCTTGAAAATACTACAAATGGTTAGAAATTGTGACTCCTCCTTGACCGTCGTTGTTGATCAAATATTAAACCTCCTCAATTTTATAATTTTAAGAGTCACAACAATTTCATTGTATTATACTACAACTACTTGGATTCATTTTATCCCTTGAACACATGAATACATGAAATTAAGGAACCCTAGATTTGTAGACATATGTTATATCTTGTATGTGATGAACTTACACCCATTTGAGTTGAGAAATAAATATTACTTGCTGTTTTGATAACCATTACCCCGTATT
The DNA here is from genome assembly GCA_017893485.1 of Hemerocallis citrina. Lineage (NCBI taxonomy): Eukaryota > Viridiplantae > Streptophyta > Magnoliopsida > Asparagales > Asphodelaceae > Hemerocallis > Hemerocallis citrina. Next base: position 85,860,753 of record CM030358.1, read on the forward strand.
TATATCACACATTAACCTAGATGCCTAATAACAAATTTTCATGCAACCTAAACATGTAAGACATTCCCACATGTTGCTGTCCTAGATATTACTATGATGTTTTGATCCCTTTAACATTAGAATCTGAACCCGAGCCCTGAATAGTAAGTGTAGCTCTGGATGTCTAAATATCGATAGACTCCAGAATTTTTGGATTCCGAGTTGCGGTCTAGGAGATATCATAGTTTTACTTCAGCTATGTCGGTAGACACAGATTCGCAAAACTACTGCATACCTTTAGTTTGCGAATTAATTTAACCATGTTAACAGTAAGCGTTTGACTTGAAATTTTATATGCTGTTGCTGGACACCCTAGAGAACCTTCCCAAATTTTCTTAGAATTAATTAATAATATTGCAACCCTGGTTCACATCTCTAAACTCAAATACACAAATTCTGCATGAACACATTAGCGGTATAGTTTGCTGTTTTGACACATGTTCCCACAACTTCCATGTAACTTAATTATATGTGTTGGAACCGTGCAGGAGTCTAGTTTCTAGACCTCCTGACTGATCCACTTTTGCTATCTCGTAGCAATGGAAATCACAGTTTTGGTACAGCAACATCGTGCTGTCCAGACTTGAAATTTTCGTTGTTCATGTTATTCTTATTCACGTCGACCCTCAAATATGCCATATAAATATCTCAGACTTGTCCCATGTCCATAATTATGATTTCTTGACTTGTTTCACACACTTGCATGCTTGCTTGATAAAAATTAATAAATGTAACAAGCCGGGATTTAAGGGAAATACTATGGTAGTGGACAATATAGGTAAGTGTACCCGGAAGGGGGCCCATGTTTCCCAAATACTTGGTTCATAAACTTGTTGTATCTTGATCGATTCATGGAGTCAGTTACTTGGCTCATGAACTTGGTTGATTCATGAACCCACTGTGCGGTTCTTGAACTTGTTAGTGGATTCACGAACTTGCTTCGTGAACTTGTTATTTATTTTCCGATTCATGAACTATGGCTTGCTTGATACTTGATACCTGAGTATGCCGCCCTATAGACTCCATTACTAGGTCTAAACGTAACTGACTTGCCTGTAGCAACCATGTAGTAAAAGTATGGATGCATGAAGTGCTACCTAGATAGTAATCACCACAAGACTTGAACATGAAACTTGAACTCGATACCTGTTTACTTAATACTTGGTGACATGATACATGAAACATGATGCATGAGACTTGAAACATGAAACTTGAACTTGATACATGTTACTCGATACCTGACAACTTGATACTTGACACTAGACTTGACACTTGTTACATAACACTAGACTTGAGACTTGTCACTTGATGTTAGATACCCCTACAGGTTCCCTTGTCACCTGCTTCACCATTAGTATTTGTTGTCCAGGCTTTTTACTAAGATATCCCTCTTGCTAGTTGGTTCTTGGTTTTCCACTACTTGTTGTATCTATGTTATATTCTTGATTCCAATTCTTGTTCCACATTACTTGTACTCGTTTTTATTATTTGTGGCCCTAACTTGCACTAATGGTATTTTCTCTTATTTTCTCTATGTTTCCCTTTTTTTTTATTAATTATTAGCAGACATTGGAGACATGAATCGGTGAGCAGACGTCCTAGGCCTTGCATGGGAAAAGCTTTCTTTAATCATTTCGTTTTGTAATTGAGTTTTTTCATTTGTTGTTGCTTAAGACTTGTAACGGGCTGATGTTCCCGAGTTTTAACTTGATCCAGATTTAAAACTATTTAGATATTATTATTGTGTTTCAATTGTTTCTGTTGCTAATAAATTATTTATGCATGCTTGGTTATATATCTCTCTCATGTTATATTCTTGTTGTGATGCTGGGTCGATCCTACAGCTTATGAATGATGTTAAGATCATTCGCTGGGCTTCATCACACGCTCGTATTCCATGTTTTTGGGAAGCGGGGCGTGACAAGGTTATTAGTGGTATCAGAGCTCAGGTTTGGCTAATGTGTTAGTTTGATAAATACATTAGACATGCTTGACTCAGTCAGGATTGACTCAACGTTAAACAGTCCATGCAACCACATGAATAATTTGATAATCAACTCGATCTGGACACAAGTCTTATCCCATCCATTTTGATCCCTTCATATTCAATTCTTTGATTCATTGCTTCCTTCCATCTCTTACAGTCATCCTTATTTGTTGATTCCTTATTGGGTACAATTTATTCCTTCCGTACCCATATTCTTTTGATTCCGGTGCAAGCGATCTCTTATTTTCTGCTTGCCTCGTTAATTCCTTCTTATTTCAACTCGTGTGTCGTTCATTGCTTTCCCTGCCTTGCATTCATTTTTATTTGTTGATTTATTTTGAGTATCATGCTAGTTATTTCTTCCCTGCAATATTCTCTTCAATTCCGATCTTACACCTCGTCTTTCTTTCACTACTAAACGGAATGTCTATAGCGGCGTTTTTTTTTTGTCTATGGTGGCGCTTATAAACGCCGCCATAGATGGTAGCGGCGTCATTATTATCGCCGCGCGTACCACCGTTGTATCGACCGTCGGGACAGACCATAGGTCTATCGCGGCGCTTTCCTAGACCGCCGTTACAGACCATAGGTCTCTAACGGCGCTTCTTAAAATGCGCCGCTATAGGCATATGGCCTGTAACGGCGGTCTAGAAAAGCGCCATTACAGGTCGTACGCCTATACCGGCGCTTATAAAAAATGCCGCTATAGATATAGATCTATTACGACACTTTTTAAGACCGCCGTTACAGTCTGTAGATCTATTACGGCGCTTGTTTAAAACGCCGTTACAAGTCGTAGGTCTATTACGGCGCTTCATAAATGCCGTGATAGACACATGCGCGTATATTTTCTAAATCATTTCGATATGCTATACCGGTGTTCCTAAACGCCGAGATCGGTTCGTTTTTTTTTTTTAATAATTCGCCACGATTGGTGAATCCTCCCGACATATTTATCTCAAAACGGATTGATAGGGGATTTCGGGTTTTTTTCCACTATTTAAAAAATGTCACAAATTCAAAATATTCATAGTCATATCAAATTTGAACGTTCAAATCTTAAAATCACTAATAGCAACATAATAAACAACTATATAATCATAGACCACAATAAACAATAATTATTTGTCTAAAAATGGCCATATGAAGAGTTAGAAATATACTTGTTATACATCAATTTCTTTAACAAAGCATAAATTCAGTTTCGACAAAATATAAAAGGACTAAAGTCCAAATTTAACTCAACAATAGCAAAGTCTACTGAAGCGGCTCGGCATTGCTTTCATTCCCATTGATATTTCGCCCAGATGTATGTACGTGACTAGAAGTCGATGGAATTCGCTAGCTCTGCATAATTCACAATAGTGTCATTTATTAGATTATTCACTACACTAAGCACCACACCAGTAAAATGCAATAGTTAAATTTCATACTAATATCATAAAATATTGCTGAATACTTACAATTCCATGTATTGGATTGTTAGAGTTCTGGTTTTGTTGGGAGATTAAAGAAGCAATACATGATTATAATGAAAAGACAACCTATTTAAAGAAGCAATACATGATTAACTACTACTTTTGAAAAGAAGCAATACATGATTAAAGAAGCAATACATGATTAACTACTACTTGATTAAAGAAATACATGATTATATACTATTAAAAGTGCAACATAAATAGTAAAGCTTTGCAATCATGAATTTCATTATGTGCTCCTTCCTAAACAGATCATGTTCTTGACTAATTTTAGGAACTCAACGAGCAAAACCAATGAGATATTTAGATCCAAACCAATTGCAAATAGATTTCTAATATGAACAAATCAATAGTTGTGTCGACAATAGCAAGTACGATATATAAAATTAGGATATTTGTTAGTGTAAAAGTATTGTTAAGAGAATGCAGATTAGATTCCACAAAAGTCCAATGGAAGAAAATGACAGTATAGAAAGGGCAGTAATAAATATTGGTAATAGTTGAAAGAGCTTACAGTTCTTGCGTAATCAGATGGGGTTAAGCTCAGTTCTGCACCTGCTTCAACTTCTCTGATGCCTAGAAGAAATATTAGGAAATGAAGTGCTGGGCATTTCCATACAGAGAGCAACTTAAAACATTCTTATCCAATAATCAAAAATAGAATATTCCTGAATATTTATTATTGATATGCACATGAGATACGTAGGCACCTTGTGGACAATATCAATCAACACAAGGCTTGCATGCTCATTCCGATGCACTGCTGATAAATTATGTGTGAATGTGCCTCGCATTTTTTAGAAAGAAAGAATGGGAATAGACACTGATCTAGGATACGAAGTATTTATATGGAAATCTTATAAACATTATGATACATGGCATACCGGCACAGAAAAAAACTAAATACTGCATAGAAGTAGGATACATTATTTCAAATACGTTTTTTAAACACAAGTATCTAACAATAACATGTGTTCAACATGACTTGACACAATTCAAGTAAAGAGCTCTGTTTTTTTTCTTTTTTAAGCTGCTATGTATTCAAAATTTTATTTCTGTAGATTAGGTTCTTTTCAAATCAAGCGATATTATGTGATTGGCGGCCTATTTTGGCAGTATTTCTTACATATCCTACTTGAGTTTATACAAATTTGCTAAATTCATGAATATTTTGTACATTATTCATTTGTCAATCCTTGTTACAGTGATGACCCACCAAAGCCATCCAAGTAGTCCCCTATGAAACATTAACTATACAATACACAAATAGTAGGGTAATGACACTACCAAAGAACAGGTTAGATCACCAATTTCTCACCAATAGTAGGGTATCTATAAACATCAACATCAGTTTGGAATCTTTGGATACATCGGAAACCAACCTTAACTGAAGAAACATGTGGTGCAAATGCATTTACTATCAAAACTATAATCAACAGAAACAGTAATGCTTAGCAATCATGAATTTCATTATGTGCTCCTCACTAAACAGATCATGTTCTGAGTAATTTTAAGGAACTCAAAGAGCAAAATTGAGATATGTGGTTTATATTTGTGTAGATCCAAGAATATGCAAACAGATTTTCAATAAGAAGAGATACAGCAAGAACGATATATGCAATTAGGATATTAGTTGGTGAAGAAGCATTATTAAGAGAACGCAGATTTAGTTTGAGTTCCAAATATTCGTAATTTAACAAGTACATAAGTCCGATAGAAGGAAATGGCAATCTAGAAAGACAGTAATAATTACTATATTCTTAGTACATATTGACAATAGTCGAAAGATCTGCTTACAGTTTTTGCCGAAGCAAGCGGGATTCAACCCACTTCTGCACCTGCTCCAACTTCTCTGATGCCCCAAAGAAATATTAGGATATGAGGTGCTGGTCATTTCAATTCAGAGAGCAAACAAAAACACTCTAATCCCAGGATCAAAAATAGAACTTTCCAGAAGGTTTATTATAGATATGCACATAAAGAGATATGTAGACACCTTATGCATGATATCATGCATATCAATCAATGCAGGTTTTGCATGCTCATTCCAGTGCATTGCTAATAAATCCATGATTAACCACACAAACAACAAGAAGTAGTTCATCATGTATTTCTTTAATCAAGTATTTCTCTGCCATGACTAGTTAATAATGGAAAGACAACCTAGTTATAAATCAGTACGAAAAATACCTTACTTTATACAGTAATTTTATGAAGTATTAAGTATCAGGAATTATATATACTATTTCTCAAGAATACATTGATTATGCAACATTTTACTGACAATATACAATAACATAAAAGTGGCACCAGTGCAAAACATCATAAGATTCAACCATGGGGCTTCCATATCTGAAGGAAGGTAGTTAAATGCTATAGTTTTGTTCTCTTTTATGGGAATGCATTCAATAGCATTAACAATAATCATAATTACTTACCTTTGTTGGACACTTTGTCTCAGCAAAAGTCTCTGCAAGCTGAGCAGCGTCTGTATTGAAAGTGACTCCTGATGAGCAACAATAACAACAAAACATCTATGTTACACCATAAATCTAACGCAATATATTTATGACGATCAGTCTGAATAAATTGGTTACCTCCAATAATAACCAGGCCGTCCAATCTCAGAGCTAGACAAGCTGCTCTTGTAGCATTCACTTGTTCAGTCGTTCTGATTTGATCAACTGTCTGGCCAAGTAAATCAAATCCACCTTCATCAAAAGCTCCATAAGCTATTAGTAAATCACAAAAAAAACAAAATAAATAAAAAATAAACAGAACACCGTAGATATAGAACTAGAGAAGTATGTAATCACTAATTGTCCATATTTATCATCATTTATCATTCAACTGCATTATATAGATGAACATGAACAAGCAACTTCTTTATCAATTGTACTCCACACAAACAACAAGAAGTAGTTAATCATGTTGGTTTTTATGAAATTATTGAAGTTATCTACTGATTTGTTGTTACTTTGGATTTAATAGGATGCAATTTAATTGTCTGTTGATGAAACCTATGTATAGAAGCAGTCTAAATCTAGGGAGATACATAAATTAATTAGTCTCCTTCCCCTTGTCACAATCGCATCTCATTTTATATCACAATGTTAGCATGCCAACACTCCAATGGAACAAAACTGAAAACTAAGTGCAATGTTTATCAGATATGGAGGATATATACCTCGATATGTATCAGATCATCTTGCAGCTTCAATCACTCACTCATCAACAAAGGTTTCCCAGTCGGACGCCTTCACCTAGGCCAGTCATCAACTCAAAAGAGGTTCAAATTATGGTACACTCACTATCTCATTCCTTAATTAAGATTATATATATGAAATTCTCTATAATATAATTTTCATTCCCCTTTCAGTTACAGATGTGCAGGAACTTAATTCTATGTATACTCCTCTATACAGGTACAACATGAACGAACGGATCAAAAGAAAATTAGGTAAGCGTTCGAATTTTTTTTTTTTTTGGATATAATAGATAGAGCCAAAAAGAGCAGAAGCCAAAATCTAAATAAAACTAAAATACGTACATACAGAATTGAAACACAATATCATGCAGCATCCTTATCAGAATATAAACAAGAAGAAGATGATGAAGTCGATCTTTGGATTGAACGAACACACTCGTCCAAAACATTGTGTTTGTATTTACCTTGAATCTTCATTTTCCTGTGATATGCCATAAAATCATGATAGCAAATCTTACCATCCTATGGTTACTAAAAGTTCTAACTCTCTTCCACTAAAGAACCTTTTTAACCTAGCTAGCCTTGAATTAGCTAAGTTTTAGATGTTAATTTGTATCAGATTTTACAATGACAACAATCACTATTGCATTTTACAAGTAACAACCATTTATCAGTCTAGTTAAAGAGACTCTTACTACCATACTGAGTTGCTGCTACTCATTTAGTTAGCAGAAGAAGCTTTGTATCTATGAAGCACCGATACGGGTACGACGATACGCGTACGGGGACACGGGTACGGGCGATACGCCAATTTTCAAAAAAGTAGGATACGGGATACGGCGGGGATACGTCTCTCTCTCTCTCTTTCTCTATATATATATATATATATATCGAAAAATATGAATAATTACACATAACTAAATTATATCTCTTGTTAATAAGGAAATGGTAAATATCTTTCATTAAACGTAAATAAGATAATCGATAAAGGCTACAATAATTGTTCATAAGCATAAACAATAACATAAGTAAACAAAGCAAGTTCATAAGCAATATAACATTAGGAGACAAATCAAATAGTGGCACAAGTTTCAGCCGTATCAAATAATTGGATAATAAAAAAGTGCAGGATACGGGAATGTACAGGATACGGGAACACGAGTATCGGATACGTATAGGCTACGGGGACGGCACCCTCCGTGAAGTATCCGTGCTTCAGAGCTTTGTATCCATGGCTTGGAGAGAAGAAAAGCTTACTTAACAAGAGCTGATCTTCTGAAAAGAAGAAGACTTGACAAACCTACTCTCTTGTGTATAAAACGGTCCTTAGTTACTTTTTCTATTAAATATAAATAATAAAACTTCTCAAATTATGAATCTTGGAATAAATGTGCCCTAAATTTATATTCTCATTTATCACAAAGCAAAGGTCTATCCAACTCTCCTCAAATCGCTCTTTTTTCAATCACAATTTGTCTGTGATTTTCCCATTTTTATGTCTTACCTAGTAGTAAAAACTATCTTTAAGTCGCTTACTTTCAAACTTTTTTTTTTGTTCTTAATTAGAACCAATAATGTACATTGTAAAATTTGGAATTAACAGTTACATGTCTCCAATTCAAATGAGGGCAATTAGGAAGATGATCGATCGACAATATCCAAAGCAAGTAAGGTGCATGCTGTAAGCACAACATGCTTACCTAATATAATAATCCCACGTATTTATCTACTTCCAATTTCCTGAATTGTTAACAAATGTGTTCTAACGGAAAAAGAAAAAAAAATACATTCCAAATAGGGGTGCCTTTCATTTCGACTAGTTAGGAGTTGATCATATTGCCCATCCAGATGCAGAAAGGAAATATACAAACAAATAAACAGTTAAACTGTTTGTTAGTATGTGCATGTGTGTGTATGTGTAGAGAGAGAGAGAGAGAGCTAACATATCATTATGGTAGGAAATCCTAATTAGATCTTAGTGGGAAATTGCCTTAGAATTTTAGATCTTAGTTAGCAGACTAAAAAACCATTATGAGGCCTATAGGTATCTCAAAGATTAATCATCAGCACTCCAGTAATTAGCAAATATTTGAAAAATATTTCGACGGGTAAATTCTTGATAAAAAATCCAAACTAGTTTGCATTAATACGGTGATGATCATATAACATACAAAGATATGTGAAAGGGATAATGAAGTTTTTATGCTGGTACCGACAAAGCAGTAATGGATAACTCTATGTTTTACTGTACAAGACCCCAATCAAGAATTAAAAATAAAACACTAAATTCTTTATTATAAGGGAGAATACAGAAATTATACAATGATGAACATTCGTTGTGAATACTTACAGGCATCACAATCGGTAAAAAAAACTCACTTGGAAGGTAAATTTTAGGTTACAAAGTTTGTGAAGGCATAACTTACAGCTTATTCCATTAGTAAAAATAGTTTATATTTGTTCATGAACATGAATGGTACTACCAACAAGATTTGAATGGTTTCACTGAGATGCACACAAAAAAAATCTACACCTATTAACAATAATCACAATCACCTTCTAAAAATCATACCCTGCTTCTGCTATGTATCAAATCAGAGTCAAATATGACAATTTGTTTCAATGTATATATGTCGGCCCTCATCTTTTTCTCAAATGTTAACCTTATCAGTGAACTTGGCATGAAAAATTTGCTGAGTGCGACCTTACTTTACTGAGTGTGACCAAAATAAAAGATGGGAAATCCTCCAATTTCATTACAAGTTAAAACGTAGAACATGAAACTACACAAAATACCTCATGATACACTAGCGAAATCTATGTATACACACCACTGAACCCAGCAAGACAAAATCAAACCTCATTATCATGTTCAATATAAATTTCTTTTGTTGTTCTTGTTGTTAGAATAACGAAAACTACCTATGTTATGAACCACAAAAGATGAGAATGGTGTCAAATTTAAACATGATTGGTCCTCTATGGGTTAATTTAGAAGGTGAATAATTTTGGCATTCGAGTTTTTGAATACAAACTGACTAATTCAAGTAAAATCCATTTGTTCCTGCACTTCTAACCACACAATTTGTTCATTCAAATGCTAAGATATCATAATTATTAAAAATGATAATGCAAAATTTTCCATTTCTTCTCCAATTATCTTCTAGTATAATCAACCACTATCAAGCTTCATAACCTACACCATTCATAATTAACAACATCATCAACCTTCTCACTAAATTAGAACAAAAAATAAGTAAATTTTATAACATCCCACTCCAAATTCTATAGAATTATATAAAAAGAAGGGATTTTGACAATAACCCATTTCAAATTAACCTAAGTTAAACATCAACAACAACAAGGGATTTTGACAAAAGTAAATATAAACATCAAATTAAGCAAAGTAAAAACAAGTAAATATAAACATCCCACTCCAAATTATATAGAATTATACAAAAAGAAGGGATTTTGACAATAACCCATTCCAAATTAAGCAAAGTTAACAGAACCCTAATCCCGAAAAAATGAAAGTGACATCAGAACTAAGAGGATGTGAAATGTACCAATCAAATAGAGAATGAATCCACACGGAGCTTCTTCTTGAATGGAGAAGGGCGACTGGCAATACTTCTGAATACGACCTAGACGAAGCCGAATGGGGAGAGGGGAAGATGGCGCCGAACGGGAAGAGGGGAAGATGGCGCCGAATGGGGAGAGGGGCGACTGGTCAGAGAGAGAGAGAGAGAGAGAGAGAGAGAGAGATTTTGGAGACGGGATAGTGGAGCGGCGCGTGAGTAGTTAGGATTAGAAGTTTTCGTTTTGGGGGGAAATGAAGAATGGAGCGGTCGTTTTTGGGGGGAAATGAAGAACGGAGCGGGAGGACGCGTGAGTAGTTTAGGGTTAGAAGTTTTCGTTTTGGGGGAGAAATGAAGAATGGAGCGCTCGTTTTTGGGGGAGAAATGAAGAATGGAGCGCTCGTTTTTGGGGGAGAATGAAGAACGGATCGATCGGGAGGATTAATTCGGCAGGGTTGGGCTATAACGGCGGTGACTATAAAACCGCCGTTATATATTATATATATAACGGCGTAATATAGCGCCGCCGTCATAGAGGCCCGTTATTAAAAAATATATTATAACTAGGTTTGCCCGTTGACACGTGCCTACGGCACGTCTTCGAAACGGTACACCTTATTTGATCATATAAAATAGTTTTGGATGTTCAGCAAATTAATTGAAGTAGCAAACTTATTATATGAGAAACTTTTGGGGATCCGGCAAAAAACATATTATATGGTTTTTTTTTATTTTTATTTTTTTTTAAAGTTTTTGTTTTTTGAGGTTTTTAATTTTTTAAAAATTTTAAAAATTTTTATTTTCTTAATTTTTTGAATAGAATAGGGAGGGAGGGAGAGAGGAAATATAATAATTAAATGAATATAGTAGTTGTTTTGGGTGGATGATTTGAATTTAAGTTTTGGAGGGAAACTTTTGGAAGGGAAAAACATGTTTTGTGAGGTTAGATCTGGGCCTTTAATTTTTTGGGAAATTGAAGGTGAGCCACTTGATAGCTTTCTTTGTGTTTTATTATATAGATGACTATCTATCGTGGTGTTTGGGCATAGACGCCGGGATAAATATGCCGTTATATCCATTCCGATTAGTAGCGTTTTTTCGTATTCAATTCCTTAATTTTCTTTTGTCCCTTCTAGTCATCCTTCTCTTTAACTTTTATTGGGTATAGATTCATTTTTCTCCTACCTATTTTTCTCCTTATGATTATTTTCCTCGAATACTTTCTGTATTTTGATTATTAATTGTTATATTTATTTTCGACCTTCTATAAAAATGTCTCTCAACAAAGATTTTGTTATTCCGAACAATGATGTATTTTAACTTCACCTTTCATTTTTGATCGACTATATATTTCTATTGGATTATTTTGATAAGACAAATTCTTATTTTGTTGCATAATGCTGTTGTTAATACTATTATTATTATTGCTATTATTTCCATTATCATTACTAGTATTATTATTATTGTTACTACTATTGATATTCTTATTGTTATTTTCATTATTTTATTATTATTGTTAATATTAAATTACTTCCACAAAAATGTTGGGCTCAAACTATATCTCGTCTTGCATTATTACTTTTACTAGTGTTGTTGATATTTTAATATTACTGTGAATATTATTATTATCGTTATCATTTCTTTTGCGATTACTGTTGTTATTATTGTTATGATCATTGTTATGATCATTGTTATTCTTATTGTTATTAGTATCGATATTTTGTTATTATTATTGTTATTGGTATTATTATTTTCATCGTTAATATTATTATTATTATTAATTTGTTTTGAGCCTGAGCATGCTCAATTTTATATACATTTCACAAATTCGGTGCAACCTAATGTCGAGATGGCAAATATGCAACTCGATGTCAATGGAGGTAAGTTGCAACTAGATATCGGGGAGGCAAAATGTGCAACCGATTATCTAGATGGTAACCTGCAACCTGATGTCGCGAAGGTAAACATGCAACTTGGTGTTAAGGAGGCAAGATTTTCTATCTATTGACTAATTGATATTTCAAGATTCTTTACTTAAAGATATATTTTCTTTATGACATTTTGTTTATATAGTTACATTTTATGCTTCCATACAATTGGAACTAGTATAGTTGATTTTACTCTATTTTGTGTATAAAATCATTATTGCTATTATTATCATTATTGCTATTGTGTCCGTTATTACTATTATTGGTATTGTTATTACTATTGCAGTTATTGTTATTGTTATTATTATTTTTGCTATTATTGTTACTGCTATTTTATTATTGCTGATATTATTACTATTATTGCTATTACTTTTATTATTGTTGTTGTTATTTTAATGCTATTATTATTTCTATCATTACTGCATTATTTTCATGAATATGTTAAACTCAACACTGTCGTGTATGTATTGTCATTATTTTTGATATTTTTATTATATTATATTATTATTATTACTTGTATGATTATGATGATTCTGATTTCTGTTATTATTATTGTTATTATTATTATTTTATTATTATTACTAATTTTATTATTATCATTGTTATTATTAGTTTTATTATTGTTATTGTTATTCTATTACTATTGATATTATTATCATTGATATTGTTGTTGTTATTATTTCTGTTAAAGCCATTAGTTTAGATCTGTATTATATCTTTTAATTATTTAGATTGAAGCTAAATCTTTATATTCACTTTGCATTATTGCTTATCTCTATTTGGGGCCATATTCTCTTTGATCTTGGTGCCTCATTCTTTTCTATCTGCTCGGATCGTCGCTTGGTGTCACGTGGTCTACAACGACATGTCTGGAGCTTGGAACGTCACCATCAGAGTGTTGCAATGGAAGCGTGGTGGACCCATAGCCCACAGGTCCCAGGATCCTATTATTGCTTCTCCTTCCTTGCATTGTTTGCTATCCTCTATCTCTTGCATTTGTTCTCATCTGTTGACTCATTGCTTGGTTCATCTTTTCCTTGTCCATCCTTCCTTCGATTCTAGCTCTTTCTATTCTTTCATCTCCTTGCCTTGTTATCTTGCAAGTCTTGTGGTGTTCTTCTTCGTATTTGATACCGGTTATTTCATTCTTGCATTCCATCTTGCCATCATGCCCACATTCATTAAATCCTTCCCTGTCTTTCCTCTCCTTGATTTCAGTTCTGTCTACTCCTTATCATATTTGTTATCTTGTGTTATTTCGTTCCTTTTGATATTGTTTAATTTCTTCCATGCCTTCCATTTGACCTCATTGTTATCCACTTCCTTATTCTTCTGGTGTTGCCAGTGCTTGTTCCTTCCTCTTTAAATTCTCTGCCTTGTTACCCCCCAGTTTGCTTAGCCCTATCTTATGTACCGCCTAAGCAAATTTCGAGGACGAAATTTTTGTGTAAGGTGGGTAGGATTTGTAACTCCTATTTTTCGTATTTGTATTTTATACTGTATTTTGCCCATTGTACTCTATTATCTATTTGAGATCCCGTATCTTGTTTCCATTCGAATAAAATCATTATTTTTGTTTGGATCAATTTTTGGTACCATTGTCTAATTCAATTGTGTGTGCTTTTTGTGTCATTCTTCATGAATAATTGGCTGTTTCTTCTCATTCATCTCTTTATTCCCCATTTTAATATATTTTGACTAATTCTCTTGTTGGATCCCACTCAAAACGGATACCCTAAAACCCAAAACCCAAAACCCAACTATATAAACCCTAACCTACCCTAACCCTAATCCTCATTATACTATTTAAACCCAAATCATACCGCCGCTACTCTTCTCCTTCTTCATCCCGTCTCCTTCTCCCTCCGTCCACGCCAAACCCATTTCCTTTCGCCATCGCCGCTCCCTTGTCCCCTCCGATCGCCTACTCCACCCTCGCATCGCCTTCCCACACCGATCATCTTCGCCAACCACCACAGAAACACCCATTGCCATCGTCCCTGTCCTTCCGTCCACACCCAAACCCATTTCGCCTCGCCTTCCCTCCATCGCCTTCTGTCACGCCCCGCTTCCCAAAAACATGGAATACGAGCGCGTGACGAAGCCCAGCGAATGATTTTAACATCATTCATAAGCTGTAGGATCGACTCGGCATCACAACAAGGATATAACAAGATATATATACAACCAAGCATGCATGAATAATTTATTAAGTAACAGAAAATAATTTAAACATTAATAATATCCAAAATATTTTCAATGTCGGGAACAAAAGGTAAAACTCGGGAACATCAGCCCGTTACAAGTCTTAAGCAACAACAAATGAAATAACTCATTTACAAAACGAAATGGTTAAAGAAAGATTTTCCCAAGCAAGGCCTAGAACGTCTGCTCACCGATTCCGTCAGGTAGATCTCCTTGGATACCTGTAAGTTGCTCATCTAAAGAGAGAAAAAAGAAAGTCCTTAGAGTAAGTCGTGGACATGCAAGTGGAGAAACAGAGAACAATGGCAATAGTGATAAAGCAATGAATTCAATAAACGGTGAAATCAATAGTGTGAATAATGGCAATAGTGGTAAAGCAATGAATTCAATAAACGATGAAATCAATGGTGTCGAACAGTGACAAAGCAATAACAGTATAATATGAATAAACGATGAGTTCAATAGTGTTGAACAGTGTAAAAGCAATAATAGTATAATATGCAATGACTATAACTTATTACGATAACGATGAACAATATCAATAATGGCAATAATAACGATAACACTGTTCGATAAAGATAACAATATGCAATGATAATATGATGAGAGCCTTAGGTCTATTATTCATTTTTAAATTCTAGTTAATGCACGTACTACTGTGTCCCATGTGTGCCGTACCACAGGTTCTATGCATACAATCAATTTCGTTTAGACTAAGGTGGTAGATTCTATAGTTCATGTACTGGGTATGATGACGATAACGATAATAACAATGGACATGTGTAATTTCTTACACAATGCCGATAACGATAAAACACTGGACATGTGTAATTTCTTACACGATGCCGATAACAATAATATTCACTGGCCATCATCCGAGTACACTTACTATATTGTCAACTACCCTAATCAACCCTTAACCCCGGCTTTGATTTATTTCCCTTATTCAATTAACACACAATAATGCAATTAATAAGGGACGCTAGAAAAGGTGACAAAACAACCCTAGGATCATGCAATATACTCTATACAATTAAATACACTAAATATAACATTATAAACACAATTGTACATTATAAAACATAGAATCCCAATTCTGGACAGCAGTAGGTTACTGTACCAAAATCAGAATTTTCGTTGCTACAGGATAGCAAATGTGGATCCGTCAGATGTTCTAAAAACTAGACTCCTGCCCGGTTCCAATGCATACTTAAAAGCTACATTCCGACAACGATAGCTAGGCGAAATTCAATGTTCTTTACAGATTTTAGTTTCTGGCTGGGTGTCGATGTTGTCTAATTTCAGTTGTAAGGGCAGTAAATAATCTTTATAAAAATCAGTAAAAATAATTTTTATCACCCTAAACATGTTATCTACAAATCTGGAATTTATCTTGGCTATATTTGATCATTAGTTTACTAAATTTATTAGCCTAACATGGTATGTATATAAATCTGAATTTACAGCGCAGCTGTAGCAAAAGGGTCATAACTCGGGCAATATAAGTCGGAATTCGAAAATTATGGTGTCTATTGACATCTAGACAAATAGAGCTACGTTTCATCTTCAGGAAGTTTCTGATTTTAATGAAGTTATTTAGGTCGAAACAGTACAATAAGATTCAGGTTGGCGTAATTTCCAGAATAGTAAACATGTTCATTTTGGGTAAAACGGTTAAAAGTTAAAAATAATAAATTGGAGTTTAATAATCACAATCACAGTGAGTCATTCCTATGTGAACATGGTATTAAGGTAGATGATATCCATAATTCTACTAATTACAATTCAACTAATTTTCCAATTGCAATCACATAAACAAACATCCCTAATATACAATCTACAATAGTTGTCTTTAATGTCATGATATGAAATGTGACAATAATTTTCTATTCTTATATTCAATAACTATAACTATATAAGTGTATGTAAGATCCTTATACATTAGAGGCAAAAAGAATGCACGAAGTTGAGATTACCACTTGGATTCGCTCGTATAAATCCGTGGCATCTCAACGTTAGATACATTTTACGATATTCAATAGGATCCACTTGCGGAATTCAATAAAAACATCGAATATGATACAATAAATATTCGATAAGAAATGACTTGCCTTTTTGACGATGATTAGATCCGATTGTTGAAGAAAATGGGATCGAAAAATTCCCGAACGAAGTCTCCCAAGAGCACGTGTGAAGCACGTACGAAAATCCAACAGTAGAGTGAATTTCCCCAAACCAGATCGCCCCAAAACAACGAACAACATCTCTCGATCCGGCGCGGCAAAACACGGAACACCAGATCCAGCGAATCAAAATCCTCCTATGCAGCGGATCCACGCCAGAACAGGAAACAACGGATTTGGATTCGCTGTGGCCGAACAGGGAACAACAATCAGATCTGGGCTCAATCGCACGGATCTTGATGCGATCCGATGGTTGAGATTCAATCCCGCACTCTCCTTCTTCTTCCCTCCTTCACTGAAACAGAGTGCGAGAGAGAGAAGGACCACGGCGAAGAGAGAGAGAGAGGACGGCGTCGGTGGGGGACTTCGGCATGGCAACGCGAGCGGCGACAGGCGGCACAGGCGACACGACGATGGAACTGGCAGCGCGGCAGAGATTGACGAAGCTGCGATTGCTGCTGGCTGACTGGGTTCGCGACAGGGGAGCGAAGGCCAGGGGGATCGTCGGCAGGGCTGGGGAGCAGTAGTCGCGCGGGAAGCTCGCGATGTCGAGGCGAGGGTCGCGCTGCAGTCTGGAGCATCGCTGGCACGGAGGGAGGGGGGTCGTCGGCGGGGTGCTGTAGGTGCAAGAGATGTTGCCGCGCCTGGGTTCGCAGCATTGGTGTTGTTGCTGTCGTGCGGCACGGCGTGCTCACTGGGGGCATCCCGACGATGAGTGGGAGGACGGAAGAGAGGACGAGCGGGAGATGGAGGCGGGAGGACGGAGATGGGCTGAGTTGGGTTTTGTTCGGTTTGTTTGGGTTTTAATCAGAGAAGGGGAGAGAGAGATATTAAAGGTATAAAATAATATAATAGTAAAGAGTATAGAGATAGTAGGGGGGGAGTTACGGATTGTGGAGATTGTGGGGATTGTGGGGAGTGATTAGGAGAAATCATAGGGATTAGTCCGTTAGGGAGAGATTGGGGGTAGTTTGGGTTATTGGGTTTGGGTTTAGATGGATTTGGATCTAATTAGAGATGGGTCTTGGTTTTGGGTTTAAAAATCCAATAGAAGATAATTAAATAGAATAGGCTTTATGAGATATACTTATATATACACATATACATTAAATCATGAACAATTAAAACTAATAGTAATAAAAATAATAATAACAATCTCAATAGAAATAATAATACTAATAACAATAATAATAATTATAACAAAATATATATTTATCAAAATAACATAACGACAACAACACATTTAAATTTAACTTGAGTAAAAATACAAATAACCGGTCAAATAGAAATAGAAATTAAAACATGTCATTATTCGAACAAAATATAGGTTTCGATTAGAAAACGCTTTAATAAAATATCTGAAACAAATTTCAAAACAAGGTGAATCTATAATTCGTCAAAATACAAGAAATATTCAGAAAATATGTATTTGGGAAAACAGGGCTTACACCTTTGCCTTCAAACACCACCTCCGTTCGTCCTCGCCTCCACTCAACACTACCACCGCTGCACCATTAGCCATCAGCAACCGCCAACACCTCCGAACCATCCCCGCTCTCATCCTCCCCTGTTTTCGAAACCAGAAACAGAGCCCACCGCCGCACCATTTCCGTCGCCGTCGTCATCGTCGTCGGCTGCTCCCCAATTGAACCCAGACGTCGTCGCGAGCCCGCCGCGTCACATCGCCGCAGTCGCGCGAGCCTGCACCATCGCTCCCGTTCGCTGCTGTCGCGAGGAAGAAGACGCCTCGCCATCAGTTCGTTTTGCTGTTTCCTGTTCGGCCACAGCAGATCCGGTGTTGCTGTCCCCTGTTCGGCCTGATCCAGTGTGAGGCGCGTTTTGATTTGCTGATTCCGTCGTCCCGTGTTTTGCCGCGCCGGATCTGGAGATTGCTGCCCGCTGTTCTTGGCGGATCTGGTGTGTGGGATTTTCGCTCTTACTGTTGAATTCTTGCACGTGCTTCACACGTGCTTTTGGGAGATTTTGCCCAGAGTTTTTCGATCCCGTTTTCCTCAATTAGCGGATCTAATCGTCGTCAATCAAGGCAAGTATTCCTCTTGGACACATTTTTGTTCTAGTACAAGCATTCCTTGAAAATACTACAAATAGTTAGAAATTGTGACTCCTTCTTGACTGTCATTGTTGATCAAATATTAAACCTCCTCAATTTCATAATCTTAAAAGTCACAACAATTTCATTGTAATATACTACAACTACTTGGACTCATTTTATCCCTTGAACACATGAACACATGAAATTAAGGAACCCTAGATTTGTAGACATATGTTATATCTTGTATGTGATGAACTTACACCCATTTGAGTTGAGAAATAAATATTACTTGTTGTTTTGATAACCATTACCCCGTATTTATATCACACATTAACCTAGACGCCTAATAACAAATTTTCATGCAACCTAAACATGTAAGACATTCCCACATGTTGCTGTCCTGAATCTTACTATGATGTTTTGACCCTTTTAACATTAGAATCTGAACCCAAGCCCTGAACAGTAAGTGTAGCTCTGGATGTCTAGATGTCGATAACCTCTGGAATTTTTGAATTCCGAGTTGCGGTCTAGGAGATATCACAGTTTTACTGCAGCTGTGTCGGTAGACACAGATTCGCAAAACTGCTGCACACATTTAATAGTTTGCAAATTAATTTAACCATGTTAACAGTAAGCGTTTGACTTGAAATTTTATATGCTGTTGCTGGAAACCCTAGAGAACCTTCTCAAATTTTCTTAGCATTAATTAATAATATTTCAACCCTGTTTCACATGTCTAAACTCAAATACACAAATTCTGTCTGAACACATTAGCGGTGTAGTTCGCTGTTTTGACATATGTTTCCACAACTTTCATGTAGCTTAATTATATGCGTTAGAACCGGGCAGGAGTCTAGTTTCTAAACCTCCTGACCGATCCACTTTTGCTATCTCGTAGCAACGGGAATCACAGTTTGGTTCAGTAATGCCGTGCTGTCCAGACTTGAGATTTTCGTTGTTCATGTTATTCTTATTCATGTCGACCCTCGAATATGCCATATAAATATCTCAGACTTGTCCCATATCCATAATTATGATTTCTTGACTTGTTTCACACACTTGCATGCTTGCTTAATAAAAATTAATAAATGTAACAAGCCGGGGTTTAAGGAAAAGACTATGATAGTGGACAATATAGGTAAGTGTACTCGGAAGGGGGCCCGTGTCTTCCAAATACTTGGTTCATGAACTTGTTGTATCTTGATCGATTCATGGAGTCAGTTACTTGGCTCATGAACTTGTTTGATTCATGAACCCACTGTGCGGTTCTTGAATTTGTTAGTGGATTCGCGAACTTGCTTCGTGAACTTGTTATTTATTTTCCGATTCATGAACCATGGCTTGCTTGATACTTGATACCTGAGTACGCCGCCCTATAGACTCCATTATTAGGTCTAAACGTAACTGATTTTCCTGTAGCAACTACGTAGTAAAAGTAAGGATGCATGAAGTGTTACCTAGATAGTAATCATCACAAGACTTGAACATGAAACTTGAACTCGATACCTGTTTACTTAATACTTGTTGACATGATACATGAAACATGATGCATGAGACATGAAACACGAAACTTGAACTTGATACATGTTACTCGAAACTTGACAACTTGATACTTAACACTAGACTTGACACTTGTTACAAGACACTAGACTTGAGACTTGTCACTTGATGTTAGATACCCCTATAGGTTTTCTTGTCACTTGCTTCACCATTAGTATTTGTTATCCAGCCTGTTTACTAAGATGTCCCTCTTGTTAGTTGGTTCTTGGTTTTCTACTACTTGTTGTATCTCTGTTACATTCTTGATTCCAATTCTTGTTCTACATTACTTATACTCGTTTTTACTATTTGTGGCCCTAACTTGCACTAAGGTCATTTTCTCTTGTCTTCTCTATGTTTCCCTTTTTTTATAATTATTAGCAGACTTTAGAAAAGTGCTACCTGCTCGAATCGGTGAGCAGACGTCCTAGACCTTGCATGGGAAAAGCTTTCTTTAATCATTTCGTTTTGTAATTGAGTTATTTCATTTGTTGTTGCTTAAGACTTGTAACGGGCTGATGTTCTCGAGTTTTAACTTGATCCAGACTTGAAACTATTTGGATATTATTATTGTGTTTCAATTGTTTCTGTTGCTAATAAATTATTCATGCATGCTTGGTTATATATATCTCTCATGTTATATTCTTGTTATGATGCTTGGTCGATCCTACAGCTTATGAATGATGTTAAGATCATTCTCTGGGCTTCGTCACGCGCTCGTATTTCATGTTTTTGGGAAGCGGGGCGTGACATCCTTCTAGCACTCCCTCTCACCCATAATCAGTCTCCCACACACAAAACAGAGCTCAACCAAAACATACCCCAATGAAGAGCACAAACTAATCACCTCTCTCACATACTCACCCACAATCTCATCCACAAATTGAACCCAATCAGAGTACTCTCTCCGCTCAAACAATAGATTCCCCATGTTGATCGAAAAGTGTGGTATGTCGGCATCTCCAACTCCTCGACGTGGAAAGCATAGATCGTTGGCATCTCCAACTCCTCGATGTGGAACTCAACCAATGCGGTGGATCAACAGTGAGGCAGCGCTGGAACGGCGGGGGTGAAAGAGTATTTGAGGGATTAGGCCGGATTAGAAGTAGCCACCGCATCGAAGGCGCACTGGATCTGGATGGCGACGACAGCGAACGACGATGTGGTCGATCTGGGTCTTCATCGCCGTTACCGATGGCGGCAGAACTGGGCACGACGAAGGAGGTGATGGCGATGGTGGGGCCAGGGGACGCTGCGTTGGCATCGAGTAGACGCCACCGTAGCGGTCGTCGACGGAGGTGATGACAGGATGAGGGTGACCGATGGAGACGAGGTGGAGAGGGTGAGAGGGAGGGTGACCGGTGATGGGCTTGGCAGCGATGGGGACGGCGACAAACCCTAGCCGCCGTCCCCTAGCGTTGAGAAACTAGGGTTTGCTTTTGGTCCTTTCTGTGCATACAGTGTTTGTAACTTGTTTTGATTTTGATGTTTTTGGCCTTTGCTTCTTTGGGAAAAAAAAATGCTTTGTTGTTATTGCTGTTGTATATAATAGATTTAGTCTAGATGTGCATGTTGGGCAATCTAATTTAATTCAGAAAACTTCACTTGAACTGAAAAAGAAGGGTCAAAATCTGGCCCAGCCGGCCAGCCCAAGAATAAAACTTATACCCGAAATTGATTCGAATTCGGCCAAATTGTGAACCGCACCGAATTGTAAATCCGGGTTGGATGCCACACTTCCGAAACCGAACCTGCAGTTTTAACCAGCTGGGTTCTTGAGAAGTAATTAGTACGCGTATTACGCGGTTTCAGGTGGCATAATTACGCTGTCTTAAAACAGTTTAATAATTACCGCCCAATCAAGTATAAATACCCGTCCTTTTCTCCATCAAAAGCATCGACCAAAATAGGCCACACTATTTGGAAAGATCCAAGGGTGTCAAGCGTGCCCTTTCAAAGATCATATACGCGTTTCTGTATATATCGTTTTACCTCTATTGAGAAAAAATGCTCGCTCCGACCTTCAATATTCGGGTAATTTTGTCGCTCTTTTTTCATCAATTTTTCTTCTTCTTCTTCTTCTTCTTCTTTTCCCCTTTTAAATTTCTCTAACAATTTGTCCAATATCCTCTCAATTTAGTATCGAAAGATCGGAGCAGCTATCGAGCGTCTGTTGGATTCGACATAACAGGTACTAAATTCGATTATAATGCAGAATCGGTAGGAATTCTAAGGTTTTACTGCCAGTTCTTGAAATTAGGGTTTTAGTTTTGAAATTTGCAGGGTTTTTCAGTTCTTGGGATCTGAGGGAAGGTTTTTTTTTTGTACTGTATTACGAAAACCAATGTGAATTGGTGTATCGTATTATCTGCATTATTAATTGAGTGATTAGTGTCAGCAAATTTATGAATTTTATAATTGGTGGAAATTTATGAATTTATCTAATCTAAGTGTTATATGGGTACTCATGTTATCTTGCATCCTGATTATATTCTTATTTTAGGACACAAAAGGTGTTTGTGAAAATGCTCGTGAGAAATTTCGGTAAGTGTGTTTACTCGAAAGACAGATATAGTCAGCTAATTCTCCTCATTTATTAAATTAGTATTATTAATTCATTATGTGCATGATTTTGACTCAATCGAATCATTCAAATTGCGTTCTTGGCAAGTCAAGCAACAAATTTTGGATGGCTTCATGCAGGATTTATTTATTCAGTAAATCAGTTTTAATGACTGAGCTCCAACAATCACAGTCATACATTATAAATATGGAAGGGGAACATCACGTCTTTCTAGGCATAATGATTTCTTAGCAGGAAATTGAAATAGATGAATATAAAACTTTGTCAGTTGTGAAACAGGGACTCTGCTGCTTGGAGTAGTAAAAAAGTAATAAAATTCCACCTTCATATAGTACACGATAAAGGCTTTTCTAGACCTATCAAGAGCATTACGTTCTGGCATTGATGCGATCTGCATTGTGACTGAAATTACACTCACGTAATGGCTGGGTCGAGACGCGATCCGCAACATACAAAAGTAAAATGGATCAGAGGTATGCTGGCCGTTGATGACTTTACTTTCCTTCTGTTTTTCTCTCCTATCAGATTACACTAATATGCAATTTATGAATGACCTGCAAAGGCATGACTGGAATTAACAAAGTCAAGAGAGCAACGGTATGCCTAACTGACAATCTGTTTACTTATGTTTTTCTCTCTAACCAGATTGCACTAATATGAGACTTGTGAATGACTTGCAGGTAGTTATCCTTGAATAGTAAGGGAAGATGAGGTCCCTGCTCCCCCGTATCCTAAAAACCAAACCAATATTCAACTTGGTATGTTTTTCTTTGTACACATTTCAGATTTTGTTATGGAAGTTCTCAATATAAGCTCATAATTAAAAACAAATTCCATTTTATCAATTCTGATATTTAGGATATGTTTGAAAATGCAGTTGTGATACATGCATGCAGATCAATTTTTAGTGAAAGTGGGGGTCTGAAACCTGTAGGTTGTATGGTACCCGTCTACATAAGATATAGCTGTATGATCTTTTATCTTTGTGTAAATGGGTATATGTGTAGTGTGTATAGGGTTGACAACTGCGTCTGGTCAACCTGTGACCCGCCCGCTTTCAACCCGAACCAGTTTGATCCGGTCCTGGTTCAGGTCAAACCCGCAATCCTAATCGGATCAAATCGGGTCGAGAAAATAGCAAAAAAAAAACCCGCTCGATCTGGCTCGTTTAACTCGTAACCCGACACAACTCGACCCGCAACCCGGTGGGTCCCCAATGGTCGACCCGGCGAGCCAACCCGCCAGGTCGAACGTTAGACCTGTCTGGGTCCAATGGGTCTAAATGCAGCCGTTGCTGCTGCAGCTGCTGTTTGTTGCTATTTTTTTTTATTTTTTATTTTTGGTTTTTTGGATTTTTTTGGGGTTTTGCCTATAAAAACCCCCATAAATTCACTCATTTTTTTACATACACTCTCTACTCTCCATCTATCAACTCTCTTACTCTTTCAACTCTCTACTACTACTACTACTCTCAATCTACTTCAACAAACAAGCAACAAAGAAATGAAGAATTTCGATCATGTCGAAAATTGAAGTCTACTACCAACTCTCCCTACTCCTCAAATTCGTGTCGAAGCTCACTCTCTCTCTACGACTCTACTACATATTTTCTCAAGTGAAGAAGCTCAATTGCTTGAATTCTTGCCGTCTAATCAACTCTCTTTATTATTTTCTCTTTCAACTCTATATTCGTGAAGTACGGTATCAAAATTTCTCAATTCTCTCAACTTTTTATTATTGTTTTAGTTTTAGTTTTTTAAGAAAATTTTGTTGTTTTTTCACTACTCTCTCTATTCTTCCTCCTATTGTTTTTTAGATTTTATTTTCACATAGACTACTACTACTACTATCTCAACCGAATCAACCCTCCTATATTGTTTTTTTTTTTCACTTACACTATTACTACACTACATTTATCATATCACGACCGTGAGGTAGCGACTGTAGTCAAAGTGGACAAGGTTCCATTAGTTCATCTCGTTGGCCTCCAATATTCCCATAATTAGAGACCGAATATAACCCTAACATTAATATAGATTATGAAAGTGTTCCTCCACATGATTATGATCCCGACACACAACATAAAATGCTAGTTAGTGACACAAACACATGACACACAATCCGCACAACCCACTTGTAGTAGAAAACATAGATGCCAAACTAGTGAAGTCCACAGATTTTATGATTTTATCCCAAACGAGGACAATCCTAGCATAGGATGTAAGATTTGTAAAATATGTAACGCCTATTACAAATGGAAGAAGGGTGAGGGGACGGGTACAATTAGTCGAGTTGACACATTACAGATTTACACTCCGAACTAGTACAAAACCAACAAATCAAACAAAAGATCAATCCGAGGACCGGGCAAGTAGATGTGCATAGCTATGATCCCGAAATTATTTGTCGGGAAATTGCTAGATTAGTTATTAAGGAAGAGTTACCATTTTCTTATTCTGAGAGTAGGAACCTAGATGTCTTTAACCGAAATGCATTAAATCCACATTTCAAAAGAATTCCTAGAAACACACTAAGGCTGATTGTTTTAAACTTTATTTCGAAATGAGAGATGCTTTAATTGTACTTTTGTATTCTTTAACTTATAGAGTATCGTTAACTTCCAATTATTGGAAAGGTTGTAACGATATTCCGATGATAGACATAACTTATCATTGGATCGATAGTGATTGACTCATTCACAAGAGAATCATATCACTTGCTGTTTTGCCGTACCCCCATAGTGGTATGGTTATCATATTATTTACGGATTTTAGAAGTTTGTGATTTATTTCATGTTCGCGATAAATTTTTTCGATTAGTTTTGATAATGCCTCCAACTGTACTAGTTCGATTAGTATATTATAACAACAACTAGCTCCTCAATGTCTTGAAATTATTCATGTTAGATGTGCATGTCATATTCTTAATTTATGTATACGAGATGCTATGAAAGTATCCGATCCATATGTAAATGCAATTAAAAATTGTGTACATTTCATTACTTTGAGTGATATTATGCTTCAACAATTTAAAGAATGGTGTAATCTTAAGGGAGTACATTTTAGAAATTTTAATGATGTAATCTTAAGGGAGTACATTTTAGAATTTTTTTTAGATATGTTAAACACTGATGGAATTCTACTTTCGACTTATTAAATGTTGTTACTCAATACAAAACGGTTATAAATGATTTTTGTCTTGCAAAAAATATAGAAAACTTTGAAATGACTCCCGAATCATGGTATTTTGCCGAAAGTTTGTTAAATTTTTTGGAACCTTTTAAAACTGCAACTGTGAAGTTTTCAAAATCTTATGATTCCACTTGTAGTAGTATTTTTATTTCAATAATTACTATGATGCAAACTTTTCAAGAAATGCTTTCCGACTTTACATTAGCTATATTGTTGTTCTTGCATATGATACTTTTTTGAAGTATTTTAATCATCTTCTTATATTGTATTGTATTGCTACCATAATAGACCCTTATATCAAATTAGTGGGTACGAAGAGTTTGATTGAAATGTTTTTTAGTTTACTTTAAGAAGACTCAATATGAATATAATTCAATAAATTTGTTTGATTTTCTAGTTTTTATTACAGTATTTGTATGTTATGTTGATTGTTATAAAAAATTATTCAAATTGAAATGAATAATATCTACAATTTTGTTTCATTCTTAAACATGTTCTACATTTATCTATTTTTTTTTTTAGAGTTCAAGTGTAAATAAATAAATTTTAAAAAAATTGAAATTAACTGGGCCAACCTTGCTCGGCCTGACCTGGGTCGGTTTAGACCTGTAAGGGTTCGCGGGTCGGATTGGGTCGACGTTTTGGAATTCAAATCCGGCCCGGGCCCGGGCCCACTCATTACCCAGCAGACCCGCTGGGTTGGGGCTCGAACCGGACCGCCTGGCCCGAATGTCACCCCTAAATGTGTAGGAAAGATGTAGGATATATTTTGCTCCCAAAGGGACACTATATGTTTAAATCTCTTTAGACACAAGAAAACAAAGTCAATAAGTGAAGTGTCGATTAAAACTAAATGCGTATTTGATCTTTTTCACCGGAGAGCTCAACAAATGAGGGACATAGAGATTAGTACATTTTGAAGTTTTGGTGATTGAGAACACTCCATGACTGACATATCATATTTACTAGGCCTATGGAGACTCGGTGATTATTTGTAAGCATACGGATCTTTTTTATTGCTAATAGTTAAATGACACGTGAATTGTACTGGACCTCTGTTTTAGTCTTATATTTAATATTTTTAATGTCCTAAAGATTATTATTATTAGTTTATAATTTACTTCTTTATTTTTTTCATTTGCAAATCAATGACTTCACTCTTTGTAGAGTATACTTCGGAGTTGTGTGCTTTTCTGCAATACAAGTGTAGTGTTTGGTATGCAACACTGTTAATGTTTTTTATTATTAATGGAGCAGTTTGATGCCTTCTATTATTCTCTCGCTAAAGACACTAATAAAGTTGGTATATCTGTCTACTTCACCGCGAAGGAACCTAGGTATGTTGAAGTTTTCTTTTAAATTTATATTTATGAATTTTGGTATGTTGATGAAGAAGGAAAGTGTGACGTGAGAGATGATAGGTTTAAGCCATGGTTGATCGTTATTTAGAGGTCTACTCCATGATCTTGTTATAGAACTACTTATTAGGGACTGTTCAGTAATTTAATATAGAGTTCGTTAGCTGAACCAGTGTCACAGTTGGTCTAAGGAGTGAATTTATGCATGCCAATTGTTTAACAAATTTCCACCAACAGGTTGCCATCAGCATATTTTCCATGCTACTTATTGTTTCAAGTCTGTTTATTGTCAATGAGAACCTTGTGCTTTATTAACCCAAAATTTGCGTTATTTTGGCCAATAACTTCAAAAATTGAAAACAAGTTTTGGTTTAAATGGTATCAAACACATTTTATGGCCTGTTACTTGGTGAATTTGAATGTTTTTCATTTGTATGACTTGTTAAATGTTTTGTTATGCCAAGCTATTGTTATTTACTTAATCTATCCAGAGCATTGTGTTCAGGTACTGGTGCGATCCACATTGAGACTGACATTACATTCAGGTAATGGTTGCATTGAGACGCCATGCGCAACATACAAAAGTCAAATGGATCAAAGGTATACTGGGTTGATCACTTTACTTTCCTTATGTTTTTCTTTCCAAGCAGATTGCACTGATATGCAATTTATGAATGACTTGCGAGTAGTTAAGGTGTGACCGGAACGAACAAAGTCAATAGATCAAAAGGTACTCCTGACTGACATGCTGTTGACTTATGTTTTTCTTTCAAACCATATTGCATTAATATGGGACTTGTGAATGACTTGCAGGTAGTTATCCTTGAATAGTTATGTGGTCTTTTGTATGCGAAGGGAAGTACCAGGGCCTTTTCTCTCTCATGCGGACTTCTCCCAGTATGGTACAATCCTTCTTTATCAATAATTAGAAAATGTCTTGTTTTTTTGTATCTATTTATTTTTAAAATCTCAACGTAAAACTGTAAATAATTCCATTTTATCAATTCTTATTTTTAGGATATGTTTGAAAATGCAGTTGTGATAAATGGAGATTGCTTTTTAGTGAATGCGGTGTTTGTGTTAAATGGTTCTTTGGTAGTATGTAGAAAAGATATAGGACAAATTTACATCAAAGTTACACTGTATTTTTAAATTTCTTTAGACACAAGAAAACAAGTCACAAAGTCAAATGTTGAGTAAAACTAAATGTGCGTTTCATGTTTTTCATCGGAGAGCTCAACAAAATGAGGGATATAGAGATTATTACATTTAGAAGTGTTGGTGATTGAGGTCACCCCATGACTGATAGATATGTTTACAAGCTGCCTCAGAAGACTTGGTGTTTATCTGTAAGCATACTGTTTTTTTTTTTGCAAATGCTCATAGTTAAATGACCCACGAACACATAGTGCCTCTGTTTTTAAATTTTTAATGTCCAGCAGATTATTATTATTATTGTTCTATTATTTATTTATGTATTAGCTCATGTATAAATCAACGATTTCACATTTGGAGTGCTAATACAGGTGTAGTATTTGATATGCAGGCCTGTTAAAGTTCTTTATTATTAATGCAGCAGGTTCATACCTTCTACTGTTCTCTCGCTAAAGACACTAATAAAGTTGGTTTATTTGTCTATTTCACCGAAGATGAACCCAGTTACGTTGAAGTTTTCTTTAAAATTTATATTGATGAATTATGGTATGTTGATAAGGAAAGTGTGACGAGAGATGCTAGGTTTAAGCCATGATTGCTCGTTATTAGAGATCCACTCCATGATCTTGCTATAGAACAACTGATGTAAAACTAACCCTAAAATAGAGAATTTCCAAGATTCTTAATGGATTAATTTTACTAACACGTAGGTGCGGATCAAAGTTGGAAATTTTAAACAATTAATTAGTTGGATGGATTTTCAAGAACTGAATCACGTTAACAATCCCAATTAATAATTCACTCTACAATCAATAATTAAAGCCCCAAGTGTTTTTAGCAAGTAATCGGTTCAATATTGATTCGTACTCTACTCAAGCATGTGGAACACTCAATCTCAGTTATTTTTGTGGACGACAGGCAAATCAGGTAATATAATAGATAATAGGGCAGTAGAACACAAATATTTAATAGTAGAAAGAATATACCGAGTGCAAAGAAACCAGCGTAGATCTCGGAGTTGGACAACAACTAAGAACACAACACTTCAAGAACAGCAAAGGCAGCAAGAGAGAGGAGCAGCAAGGGGGTCTTGCCGCTGCTGTCGGAGCTGATGGCGGCACTGAGGAGGGGTCTGCCGGCGGCGCTGAGGAGGAACGTCGCGACGGGAAGGGAAACCAGGGAACACCGAGGGGGTCCGATCGGTGTTGATGGGGAGACAGGGAAGACGGCAGGGTGTTCGGGGTTGGGCAGCGTGGTCGAGGGTGAGGTTTGTGGTGGTCGGCAGTCGAGTGGTGCTCGGGGTTTCTGGCTATGGCGATTGTCGGGGGGAGGTCGATCGGGGTGTTGCGGTGACTGTGTGTGGGTGATGGAGAGGAGCACGGGAGGTGCAAGTAGTGCTGTTCATCGGTGCGAAACCGAACTGAACCGAAAATAACCGAACCGAACCGAAATTTTCGGTTTGGTATATTTGAAACCGAAATCCGAACCGAAAATGATAAAATTTGGTTTGAACCGAACCGAATTTTAACCGAACTAACCGAACTTAGGTTGGAATAATTTAGATGGCATCCTGCAGACATACATTCACTGACCCTATTAAAGAAACAGTGAATCTTCTCGTCGAATTATTGCTTTGCATGTTTCTGTCAGTAATCTCACAATAGATATACAAAATTAAAGGAACAAAATGTAAGAGACCCAAGAAAGTTGTCAATAATCGTTGAACAATTTAGAACATGAGACAAAACATGCTATGCATTCTTGTATAAAGTTCCACATAAGAATCAATTGATCAGCTGCAAGCAGTCTCAAAAATCACTAGTAATAAAAGAAATGATGAACACTGCAATTGATGTTAGTCAACAGCTAAACTTGCCTGTCATTAGAATTGCAAAAAACCACTCGAGTTTCAATCATTAACTATCTCAACTACAATGAAAATGCACGTTTTTTTGCACCGACTTCCGACTTACAATGAAAGATTTGTATAGAGTTACAACTGCAGTCAAGGGAATGCGACAAAATATATATTACAATCCCTTGCCCACTGCTACTCATTCAATATTACCATCAGATGAGAGCAAACCATACAACACACATTTTCAATAATTTACACGCAAAACCTACTAGGCAATATACAAGACAGACAGGATACTTATTCCAACTATACTGGCTTAATTTCATTTGTACATCATCGCCACCTCTAGCAGCTTCATTTGTACATCATCGCCACCTCTAGCAAACTCACATTCTAGGGGTATAATTTATTTTAATCCAAAAAAAGTTCGGTTTTTTGTTCGGTTCGGTTTATTTAGAAGCCAACCAAAAACCGAACCGAACTCTCTAAAAAAACTTCGGTTTGGATCAAAACCGAACCGAAAACCGAAAAACCGAACCAAATTGGTAAATTTCGGTTCGGTTCGGTTCGGTAATCGGTTTTAATCAAAGTATGAACAGCCCTAGGTACAAGTGGTGGTGGTTGCGGTGAGATGAGGTAGGAGGAGATGGGTCGGTGAGCAGGAGAGGAAGGAGGGAGGTGAGAGAGAGAGAGGGGCGGCTGGTGATGATGAGGTAAATAGTTAGGGTATTCTTTTTTGGTGATTTGGGAAATTAGGATTTGGGTAATTTTGTTTGGTAGATTTTTTTAATTTGGGGTAGATTTTAGAGTTTATCACAAATCCTAAAATTGTATTAGGATTTATCACAAACCCTAATAATTTGGATCTCACTTGTATTACACAAAGAGAGAGAGGAAGAGCAAAAACTCAACACAATTTTTTAAATCAAGAATAGCATACTTTCTCATTAATCTCAAGACCTATAAATAGGCTCAAAATACATCTTGATACAAATCTCAAAATATTCTCAGAATCTAAAAAAAATACAAAAAAAGATTACATATGGCTATAATTGCCAGAAACAAATATGATACTGAAATAAAATCCTAAACTAAATAAGCAGCTGTCCTAGACGACGCCTACGCTGATAGAAACGCCCGAATCGTCTTGAACCGATGTCCTCATCATTCTCCCTGGGTGGGAGAGGGCTCGACGCAGTCGAGTCAAAACCAGTCCTCCTGTCATAGTGCTCTAAAAGGTCTAGATTCAAGCGCTGGAGCTCTCCACGATCTATCCAAGTGTTCTCCGACTCCGGCTTGTTTTTCCAACTTACCAAATATCTATGAGTACCACCATCTCTAGTAGAGATTATCTGATCATCTAAAATATTATCCAATTCTTCTGTCGATGGGTAAGTAGTATCTGGTAGTGGAGGTAATGGGGGAATCTTATTATTAGGCTGCAGGGTAGGCTCATCTATAAGAGGATTTCTAGGGTTAAATTCTGGGCCTTCATAGGGTACTAGATCCTCAACATTGAAAGTTTTACTGATGCCAAAGCCTTCGAAGAGGTCAACAACATAGACATTATCATTGATTTTATGAAGAATTTGAAATGGGCATGCAGCACGTGTATTCAATTTCTTAACGGATCCCGCTGGAAACCGTTCCGGACAAATCCGAACCATCACTTCGTCACCCACATTAAAAGTTTTAAACTTCGTTCTAATATCAGCTCTTAACTTGCAGTTAAAATTATTTTCAATAATTTTCTTGGAAATTTCTCTATGTAAGTCATGAATGCGGGATGCAAATGCAGATGCAGACTCGGAGACTCGGTGATGTTCTAACATGGGGGCAAGATCTATGGGCTGCCTAGGACGATAACCGTGTACAACTTTATGTGGACTCATGCCAGTGGTTCTATTCCTAAATGTGTTATAAGCAAATTCAGCAACCGTTAATTTTAATTCCCATGTTCCCAAGTTCTCTCCCACAAGAGTACATAAGAGATTGCCAAGACTCCAATTGACAACCTCAGTCTGTCCATCTGTCTGTGGGTGGAACGCTGACGAAAACTTCAATTTTGTACCTAACTTGTGCCATAGGGTCTTCCAAAAATAACTCGTGAATTTCATATCCCTATCAGACACAATAGTTTTTGGCAACCCATGTAGCTTCACAATGTTATCAAAGAAGATCTGAGCCACACGGGATGCATCAAAAGTTTTCGAGCACGGGAGTGAGCCATTTTAGAAAAACGGTCCACGGCGACAAGAATGGAGTCGTGTTTCTTGTGTTTTCGGTAAGCCTAACACGAAATCCATACTCACGTCTTCCCAAAGGCGACTGGGAACAGGTAATGGAGTATACATGCTTGTGTTCTGTTTTTATTGCTTGGCAAGTTGACAGGTGTGATATCTGTTAATAAGTCTCACAACGTCTCTCTTTAGCTTCGGCTAGTAAAACCTATGTTCCACAATATCAATGGTCTTGCTATGTCCAAAATGTCCAGCAAGGCCACCAGTGTGCGATTCCCAAACAAGATACTCTCGTAAAGATGTACTAGGAACACACAGTTTGGAGCGATAGAAGAGATAATCATCTTTCAAGAAATAATCATCTATCACTCGAGTTATGCCATCCCTCAAAGAAGTGTAGATCTCGTGAAAATCTGGGCAGGAGGCATACTCATCTCTCAATCTCTCAAAACCAATAATTACGGTACACAGTGTAGATAAGATCATGTGACAACGACTTAGCGCATCCGCGGCCTTATTATCAATCCCTTTTGTGTGCCTAATGGTATATGAATATTCTTGTAAGAACTCTACCCATCTAGCATATCTCGGATTCAACTTTTGTTGAGAATTAAGGAATCTTAAGGCCTCATGGTCTGAAAAGATAACGAATTCTTGCGGCAGGAGATAATGTCGCCAAAAGCGAAGTGACTGAATGACCGCATAGAACTCCTTGTCATAGGTGGAGTATTTTTGTTTTGCTTTGTTCAGCTTTTTACTGAAATAAGCAACAGGATGACTCTCTTGACTGAGGACTCCACCTATACCAATACCAGAAGCATCACACGTTACGTCGAAGACTTTAGTGAAATCAGGCAACCTTATGACAGGTGTTTGAGTCATTCTCTTTTTGATCTCTTCGAAGGCTTTCGTGGCTTCTTTCGACCAGACAAACTCACCTTTCTTCAAACAGTCGGTTATCGGAGCCATGATCGTGTTAAATCCTTGCACAAACCGACGATAAAAGGTGGCAAGGCCATGGAAATTCCGCACATCACGATTATTGCGGGGCCCAGGCCACTTTGTAATAGTTCATATTTTTTCTGGGTCAGCAGATACTCCTCCGGCAGACACAATAAATTCCAGAAAGATAGTCTGATCGGAGAGGAAGGTACATTTGGTAGGATTAGCATAAAGTTGTTCCTTCCTCAAAACATCGCAGACCTGTCTCAAATGGTCAAGATATTGCCCAACGGATCGGCTGTAAATGAGAATATCATCAAAGTACACCACAAGGAACTTGCCCATAAAGGAACGGAGTACTTGCGTCATGATTCTCATAAACATGCTCGGGGCATTTGTCATTCCAAATGGCATGACCATCTATTCGTACAGGCCATCCTTCATCTTGAAGGCAGTCTTTCACTCATCACCAGGACGAACACGTATTTGGTGGTAGCCACTTTTAAGATCAATCTTGGAAAAGATTGTGGCACCAGACATCATGTCCAACATGTCATCCAAACGAGGAATGGGAAAACGGTATTTCACCGTGATCTTGTTTATGGCACGGCTGTCCACACACATACGCCAGGTTCCATCTTTCTTTGGCATCAATAGAGCAGGAATATCACAAGGACTTAAGCTTTCTCTGATGAAGCCCTTTGCCAATAACTCATCAACTTGCCTTTTCAACTCAGCATGCTCTGTCGGATTCATCCGATAATGTGGCAAGTTAGGAAGACTCGCTCCCGGAACCAGATCAATAGCGTATTGGATGTCACGTAATGGGGGCAACTGGTTGGGGAGGTCAGTAGGAAACATATCTGCAAATTCTTGTAGGACAGGAGTAACTTGGGGCAGGATGAGTGATTTAGGATCTTTAGGGACTTCTCTTATTGTGAGTAAAAGAATGGTAGCCCCTTTGTCAATTTCTTTCGTAAGTTCCTTTTCACCCATATACGTTACCTCCTCGCCCTTTCTCGAGGGAGCCGGTGTTGTTTCAGCTGGACTAGTTTGTGGTCTCACGGGTATGAGCTTTATTTTTAGTCCATCGTGCTGGAATACACATTGGTTGGATCGACCATATATGGTCACATCGTGATCGTATAACCAAGGTCTCCCTAAAATGACTTGACCCACATCCATTTTGAGCACATCACACCAAATTTCCTTTGTAGGCTTTGAAGTCCACAGGGACTAAGCATCGATGTGTTACTTGGAGTGCTGTTGTATCAATCCAAGATACTTTGTATGGGCGTGGATGGGGTTCAGCTTTAAGTCCGGTCTTCGCTAAGACCGCAGAAGAGACAGCGTTGACGCAGCTCCCACTGTCAATAATCATCTTGCAGTTTTAGCCACCTGTAGTCGTAAAGGTATGGAATATAGCAGTGCGCTTCCAATCATCTTATTCTTTTGGTTGGGATAAAGCACATCTGACTATATTCAAGTGAGGTGATTGGATAGACCGAATACAGTGAAAATACTGGTCATCCTCTTCTTCACCGAAGTCATCGCCTTCAATAGGCTCATAAGAAAACTCATTGTCAGAGTCGTCAGCAATGACAGCGGTACCCGCTACTATATTGATCCTACTGGGGCTGGGACAGTTGTTAGCAATATGACCATATCCCTTACATTTATAGCACTTAGTGAGAGAGTCAATCTTAGTGTAATCTCTTTCGGTGTTCTTACCCTTATGTTCATCTCTATGTGAATTGAAATTTGAATTAGGTTTGTTGGGGTAAGATTTGTTGGGGTGCTGAGA
This sequence comes from Hemerocallis citrina, assembly GCA_017893485.1. Taxonomy (NCBI): domain Eukaryota; kingdom Viridiplantae; phylum Streptophyta; class Magnoliopsida; order Asparagales; family Asphodelaceae; genus Hemerocallis; species Hemerocallis citrina. Next base: position 85,896,083 of record CM030358.1, read on the forward strand.
GGGAGGCTTCGGTCTAGGTGGGTCAGTAGAGGTCATTCTAGAGGAATGATCTCTCGAGTTGCTGGACCTAGAATGAGAACTAGCTTTAAGGGAATTCGTATCGAGGACTAGGGCATAGGCTGCCGCTATTGAGTCCACTTTCTATAGATTAGCTCGTTCCTAAGGTCAGCTCGTAGTCCAGCTCTGAACCTAGAGAGAGTTTGTTCGTCACTCTCTTTACCTAAAGCATTGCACCGAATAAGGAAGTCATCGAACTTATCAACATATTCTTGTGTGGATTTACTTCCTTGATAAAGTTGGTTCCATGAATCTAGCAATCGGGTATGGAACGATAACGGTACATATCTCTTAGTGAGCTTCTTTTTCATGGCTTTCCAAGTGGCTATGGGTGCCAGGCCTCGGTCTCTGCGGGCATGTTCAAGATTGGTCCAGTGTTGTTGAGCTTTACCCATCAATTTCATAGTGGCAAATTTAACCTTCAGGACTTCGCTCATATCAAACTTCACAAAGTAGTGGTCCATGGCACGGATCCAATCGAGGTAAGCTTGAGGTTCCATGTGGCCTTCAAACTGGGGAACGTCAGCCTTAACGTTCTTCTTATATTGTTCGTCAGGGTCACGTTCTTGACGTTGATCGTCACGAACATTCCCTTGAGGGATCTGACGATTGGCATGAAGCTCAGGGACAATGGTTTGATTTAACTTCACTTTCTCAAGCCTTTGATTGATATTGGCAAGAGTTGCTTGGATGGCAGCTAGGGCAGCGGAGATATCAGGGTTGTCCATTTCAGGTCGGGAAAGTCTAGGGTTCCTAATTGGGTGATTTGGAAGGCATAAGAAAGGCTCTTCAGGATCTGTGATGGTGCTGTGAAGATGCATTCACCAAAAGTGGAAACTAGGGGTCGTGTGTGTCCTAATTTTTTTTATTTTTTATTTTTTATTTTTAAATGAATCTGAAATGACCTAAAATAAAAGAAAGAAAAAATAAAAGATTATACAATCCTAAATGAATGCAAAATTGATGTCTACGATGCAAGAACTAGGGTTTTAAGAACTTGGCTCTGATACCAAAATAATGTAAAACTAACCCTAAAATAGAGAATTTCCAAGATTCTTAATGGATTATTTTTACCAACACGTAGGTGCGGATCAAAGTTGGAAATTTTAAACAATTAATTAGTTGGATGGATTTTCAAGAACTGAATCACATTAACAATCCCAATTAATAATTCACTCTACAATTAATAATTAAATCCCTAAGTGTTTTTAGCAAGTAATATGTTCAATATTAATTCGTACTCTACTTAAGCATGTGGAACACTCAATCTCAGTTATTTTTGTGGATGACAGGCAAATCAGATAATATAATAGATAATAGGGCAGTAGAACTCAAATATTTAATAGTGGAAAGAATATACCGAGTGCGAAGAAACCAGCGTAGATTTCGGAGTTGGACAGCAACTAAGAACACAGCACTTCAAGAACAGCAAGGGTAGCAAGAGAGAGGAGCAGCAAGGGGGTCTTGCCGCTGCTGTCGGAGCTGATGGCGGTACATGGCGGCGTTGAGGAGGGGTCTGCCGGCGGCGCTGAGGAGGAACGTCGCGACGGGAAGGGAAACCAAGGAACACCAAGGGGGTCCGATCGGTGTCGACGGGGAGACAGGGAAGACGGCGGGGTGTTCGGGGTTGGGCAGCGTGGTTGAGGGTGAGGTTTGTGGTGGTCGGCAATGGTGGAGTGGTGCTCGGGGTTTCTGGTGATGGCGATTGTCGGGGGGAGGTCGATCGGGGTGTTGCGGTGAGTGTGTGTGGGTGATGGAGAGGAACACGAGCGGTGCAAGTGGTGGTGGTTGCGGTGAGATGAGGTAGGAGGAGATGGGTCGGTAAGCAGGAGAGGAAGGAGGGAGGTGAGAGAGAGAGAGGGGCGGCTGGTGATGATGGGGTAAATAGTTAGTGTTTTCTTTTTTGGTGATTTGGGAAATTAAGATTTGGGTAATTTTGTTTGGTGGATTTTTTTAATTTGGGGTAGATTTTAGAGTTTATCACAAATCCTAAAATTGTATTAGGATTTATCACAAACCCTAATCATTTGGATCGCACTTGATCACACAAAGAGAGAGGAAGAGCAAAAACTCAACACAATTTTTTAATCAAGAATAGCATACTTTCTCATTAATCTCAAGGTCTATAAATAGGCTCAAAATACATCTTGATACAAATCTCAAAATATTCTCAGAATCTAAAAAAATACAAAAAAAGATTACATATGGCTATAATTGCCAGAAACAAATATGGTACTGAAATAAAATCCTAAACTAAATAAGCAGCTGTTCAAGACGACGCCTGCGCTGATAGAAACGCCCGAATCGTCGTGAACCGATGTGCTCATCGACAACTTATTAGGTACTGTTCAGTAATTTAATATGGAGTCCATTAGCAGGTTAACCAGTGTCACAGTTGATCTAGGGAGTGGATTTATGTATGCTAGTTTGACAAATTTCCATTAAGAGGTTGCCATCAACATATTTTTAATGCTACTTATTGTTCTAAGTATGTTCAGTGCCACCCCAGCATTAACTACATCTGCTCGATATATCCCCAAGAACTGCTATTCAGCATGAAATTTCTGTGGCCTAAATGACCCTGACATCAGTCATTAAGAACCATGTTATGACCTGGAAAACACCTGTTAATCATTATACTGCATTTTGTCACAGAAATATGTTGGCTATACAATGTGAAGTGCTAGGTACTCCACGATATTCTCAATCTAAGCTTATTAAAATTCCATTTGGTCAATTCTTATTTTAGGATATATTTAAAAATGCAGTCGTGATGCATGGAGATCGATTATGCTGAAAGGAAAGCACATTTCCGTTCGTTCATTAAGTGCCTGTAGGGAGACGCGGCCCACAACAAACGAAGTCAAGGTTCAAATGCAGAAACTTTCTACTCAGTTATATAAATTGTAAGTGCATAAACTTTTAGCTAATATGTATATGCACCATGCACATACATATGTACACTAGCAACCCACTTTGGGATTATTTGGAAGGAGTAAGAGCATGTGTAGTCGTTATTGCCAATTTTTGCAAATTTGGCTTATAGCAAATAGCAAAAATAGCTTTCGTCGTAGTCGTTGTTAGCCAAAATTTGACCGGATGGTAAATTATCTTCCGTCCGACATTATTAAAAAAATAGTTAAAATTTTTTTTAGTTAACAATGATAGTGACATTTAAAAAAAAAACAGAAAATCCAAAAAAAAAAAAAAAACCCACCAGCCTAGGACGGTGTATAATACATCGGCTGTGGATTTTTTTATTTTAATTTTTTGATTATGGGACGGTAGATTATCTACCTAATCTACCGTCCCTAAAAAAAAAATTTCTTAAAATGTTCGGACGGTGTATAATGTCCCGTCCTGTAAATTTTTTTTAGAAAATGTTGTGCGACGATGTATAATATACCGCCCGTTCATTTTTATTAATTTTTTTTTCAGACGGTAAATTATACTTCGTCCGATCTTCAGACGAAATATAATGTATCGTCGGGCTATTTTTTCCATTCATCCAATTCGTTTGCCAAATATAGCTCGCTATTGTTCCCCAAAAGCCAAAATTTGGCTAATAGCCAACGATTGCAGCACCCCTTCGAGCCAAATTTTGCAAATTTTGGCTAAATAGCCAAGGACTACAGATGCTCTTATTTGGAAAGTGATTGATCATCAGTAAAACAATCAAGGATTTTCCTTTGTCAGTAAACTATTTTGGTTTGTAATGGTTATGTTGGTTTTGCTGTGATTATATATAAGCAGTTTCAAGTTTTAGTTTAAAGCTGAGCCACCTTTATTTTCCTTCTGAATTTTAAAACATTTATGTAGCTGATATTTCTAGGGCAAGTTTTCTTTTGCTTATTATTTGTTTTCTTTGGCTAAACACCATTGTCAATGTGTTCAAAGTTTTCAGAGGGCAAAGAGAAGCAGAGAAGTAAGCGAAAGATGGAAGTTTGAAGAAGAACAACTATGTAGGTATATTTTATTGACTAGTTGTTACTGTCTTCACACACTAACAGACACCTGACCGTCTCTTTCTTCTTTTTACTCTTAACAGCTAATCATAGCGATCAGTTAGGTTGACAACATGAGCATCACAGAATTGGTCAAGCCCACTGCCAAGAATTCATGCATTCTTCTATGTAAACTAGCCTGAAGCAATGTGATGGCAAGATGGCATGTAATCTTTTTTTTTTTCTCAGTATGTGCTTTCTTTTGTTTTTATTTAGCTGCTCTTTGCATGTTCTTACTCTATATCATCCCAGTCTTCCACTCATGCAGATTGTTTTAACTTCTGTTAGATTCCCTGCTGGGTTGCAATGAGGGGAGCTCGCGGAAGGAAGAAGAAATCTTGGTAAAGAGGTAAGATGATATTATTCGATGTAGGGAACTAAACTCATCTATTATAAATTATATTTTAATGTTAGCTTTGGATCCTGGATTTATTAATTACTGAAAAGGATAACTGCCTGCAGTAGAGAATATGTTTCTTGATTTTATCTACTATTCCAGTTTGTTTCAGGATCTGAATGTGCTTTTAATTCATCTATATTTGAAGATTCAGGTCTCAGTGTGCTCTGAATCTATTTAATGATTGTCTCTGTTGGTAGTTCTAGTTTAGATTTAAAGTTGCGCTTAAGGTGTTTGATGCTTTCCTTCTGCTTCTTAGCATGTAAATACTAATATCCTCTAGCTAGTGGCATTTAGTTCGAGTATCTCTATTCTCTTGTTCTTGTCTTGTTGTATGACTAGATATCATGCTGTTATGATCCTTTTTCTGATGAGACAAGTTCTTAAGGTGTTTGATGGTTGCCTCTATAAGTGGAGGCTTGGAGCAAGGCGTCCACTTTGGAAATCTGAGGTTCGTTCTTGACACTAGGGTTTTAGTTTTGAAATTGATTGGGGTTTACACAATCGTATTGGAAATCTAGGGTTTGTTCTGAAATAGAATAGTCAATGTGAATCATCATATCATATTATCTTCATTGTTAATTGAGAGTGATTAGTTTCTGGAAATTTAGGAATATTCTGTGGTTTTGTCTAATCCAAGTGATAAAGGGGTATATTCATATTTCTCATGTTATCTAGGATTAGTGAGAAATAAGGCTCACAACATTTTTATTTTTTGCTTATTTTAGGACACAAGGTATTTGTGAAGATGCTCAAGAGAAAATTTCGTAAACTGTCATTATTCAATACACATTTATAGGCAACTATCTTTCCCAATTTATTAGATTAGTCATTTTAATTCATTATTAGCTTCATTTTGACTCAATTTAATATATTTTTTTTTTTTGGGGGAAAAGACTCAATTTAATCATTGAAATTTCTCTTTCAGATGTTTGCTTTGGCCAGTCCAGCAACGGATTTTGGAGAGCTTCTCCCCTGAATTATTTATGGATATGGAAGGTAAAAGTCAATCTAGGATCTGTATGTATAGGCTCTCTATGTTTATTATGTGTTTGGATGCAAAGTTTAGGTAGGGATAGGAAGGGATGGAGGTTGACAATATATATCTATATAATAAAACACAAATAAAAGCTATCAAGTGGCTCTCTTTCAATAGTAAGGAAACCAATAGTTCGATCAATAAGCTCCCTCCCCCCTCCGAACAAAAATAAAATAAAATAAAATTTTATTTATTTAATTATTTCTCTCTCTTTCTCTTTCCTATTCAGATCAGTTTGCTCTCTCTATTCTCCAAACCAGAGAACTCCAATTTCTCTCTTTCTCCCCCTTAGGATTTTTAAGCCGCCAACTTCAAATCCCTAAAACCATTTTTTAAAACCTTCTTTGCTTTCATTCCATTGGCGAAGCCTCCATCGTCCTCTCAAGAGCGAATATCAAAGCAAATTCAAATTCAAATCCAATGTCGAACCCCAATCAAGAGGTCGTCGCCGATATCTGATTCGCTGCTGATTCCGTATTGACGACTCCCTTCCACCAAATCGAGCGCGAATATCAAGCGTCTTCGTATCGGCGACTCCCCTCCATCTAATCGAGAGCTTCTACATGCGATGCGGCAACTCTAATTTTATCTCATTAACCGAATTTTCATTCTAATTTTTAATTTTGTGTGTGCAGGGGATTACTCAGCTTTTTGCTGACTCGAATTTTGTGTGTGCATGAGATCTAAGTTTAGAGTGTTATGATTATTTTATTTTGGGTTTAAATTTTTTTAACTTGGTGATTTATTTGATATGATGCTTTCTCATATAATATGTTTCATACTCCAATTAATTTGCTGGACCTCTAAAACTATTTTATATAATCAAACTAGGTGCACCGTTCCGAAGACGTGTCGTAGGACGTGTCAACGAGCAAACCTAGTAAGCTCAACCAGGTATATATACTAGGTTTGCCCGTTGACACGTGCCTACGACATGTCTTCGGAACGGTGCATCTGGTTTGATTATATGAAATAGCTTTAGAGATCCAGCAAATTAATTTAGTAGGAAACATATTATATGAGGAACCATCATATTTACCTTTAAGCTCAATCATCGCCTTTTTGATCATTAGCTTGAACTTACCTGGAATGTATATAGTTTGTTAGAAACACTACATAGAGTTTTTTTTAACTTTAGCATCACTTTTAGATACTCGTAATAGTTATGCAAGGAAATGATCATATAGGTTTTATAGAGTTTACTCTGATCTCATAACCATTATGAGCATGTCTAAATATAATGGTAACCCAAGTGCAGGTGTGAAGGTATCTACAATACCAATAATCTAAATATTTGTTTGTCTGAAACTTAGTTTGATATTAAAATAACTCTTATTATTATTTCAACTAAAATGTAATACATGAAGTTCTTAAAACTCTAATCCAAGCTAATCATTTCTTTTATTTCCACTTTGTTTTCCCATTGCACCTTTATAAAAAATATCAAAATGGAATAATAACAAATTTACTTTAGCTGTCTTTCTTGAGTGGAGAATTTGCACCCTTCACAGGTAAATTCTAGTCATCCCAAACGTACACTAAAAGTTCGTATATGTTATGTTATCCATGGTTTCTAATAACCAGTGAAGGGAACACTTCACGATAGTATATTCTCTTGTAGTAAAGAAATTAATGTTGCATATTTGCCAAATTATTTTAGGTTGTTGATCAGCTTACCTGTCCTGCTATGGTTTGGAAGCCCAAATTGAGGCCACCAAATAATCCACCTCTCACTTGCGTACACCTTAAATCAAAACAAATAAAAAACTCATCAAATAAATCACCAAATTAAAATTTTTTAAACCAAAAAATAAAACAATCATACCTCTTTGAACTTAGATTTCATGCACACACAAAATTCGAGTAAGCAAAAAAGTGAGTAATCCCCTGCACACACAAAATTAAAAATTAGAATGAGAATTCGGTTAATGAGATGAAATTCGAGTCGCCGCATCGCATGTAGAGGCTCTCGATTCGGTGGAAGGGAATCACCGATATGAAGTCGCTTGATATTCGCTCTCGATTTGGTGAAGGGGAGTCATCGATACGGAATTAGCAGCGGATCAGATATCGGCGACGACCTTTTGATTAGGGTTCGACACTGGATTTGCTTTGAGATTCGCGCTTGAGAGAACGATGGAGGCTTCGCCAATGGAATAGAAGCGAAGTTTTAAGAAAATGGTTTTAGGGATTTGTAGTTAGCGGCTTAAAAGCCCTTGGGGGGAGAGAGAGAGAAATTGGAGCTTTCTGGTTTGGAAAATAGAGAGAGCAAACAGATCTGAATAGGGGGGGGGGATTTGAATTTGAGTTTTGGGGTGAAAAATGTCTTTTGGGAGCTTAGATCTGGACTATTGATTTCCTTACTATTGAAGGAGAGCAACTTGATAAATTTTCTGTGTTTTATTATATATATATATATATATAGGGAAAGCTTCGGTTGAGCACTACTCTAGTGCTCACCGCGTGAACACTAGGCCTTCGGGCGTTCATATCGAAAATCCGAACCGTTCACATTGATCTACACATCTAAATTAGTCTAAATATGTAAAATCAAATCATTTAAAATTCATTTGCCCATTCATTGAAGTGTTACAAAATTGTATGGCTGAAAATCATTGTTTTTATAGTCACATGATGGATGGGCAAATGAATTTCAAATGATTTTATTTTACATATTTAGACTAATTTAGATGTGTAGATCAATGTGAACGGTTCGGATTTTCGATATGAACGCCCGAAGGCCTAGTGTTCACGGCGGTGAGCACTAGAGTAGTGCTCAACCGAAGCTTTCCCTATATATATATATATATATATATATATATATATATATATATATGTATATATATACACACACACACTCTTGGATAAATGGACAGGGTCAAACAACTCTAGCCCCACAAAAATATATGTGGATAACAGAATTAGAAGAATACGCTACAAATGTACAACCATTTTACAAGATGTAAAACTGAAAGAAAAATTAAGTAAATAGACAAATTGACTCCAGAATAACAAGCAGATCAGTGATCTGCCAAACACGACTGAACAAATAGCCGAGCAGGGAGGCAGTAGAAGCGCCAAGGAGTGTACAACCTAAATACAAAGCCTCCAAATTCGAAATGTCGGCGCTAGATTATAGAAGCCACCAAGAGCAGCGCACACGACATTAGACGATTGTAGCAGCAGTACATAGTAATCATAGCGCGAAGTAGTAAAGATGCACCATACCAATTGAGCAGATGAATGGAACAGACAGGTAGCGAGGACAAAAACATTCCCTCACAGCATCAGAAGCTGCAACCAACATGGTAGGTAACACACAAGGGGAAGACAAAAGAAATCGACAGACTAAACAACAGACGATCCAACCTGCGAGGATCGGAGAAATGGACACTCGTACATAAGATAAAGACAACATCATAAGAGGAATAACAAGATACATAGGGAATGAAGATAAGCGGTAAAGGAAAATAAGATAGGTGTAGATAAAGTTGACTAGATGAAAGAGGATCCAAAGGACCAATGAGAACCACATCAACACAAGACTCTCACACAGTTGTAAGCTAGCCAAAGAGGAGGAGGCTAACAACTGAAACCTGCCAACCTCCTAGAAAGAGGACATCACGAAAACATACTAAGTGCGAGTACAACCTCAGCATGAGAAAAAGGGTGGAAATCCAGAGAAATAATAGAGAGCAGAGCTATTATAAACAAACCCAAATAACATAGAAGTTTCACAACATAGTAATAAACTATGAAGCTTGTAGCCTGCAGGCAGAACAGAGGAAATGTGTGCACAAAAGCACCCAAAAACACCCTTTAATAACTTCCAAGTACATCAGCAGCACACAACAAAACAAGAGAAAGCAAAGCAAAGTGAAAAGCATACAGGTATATCGCAAAGCTAACCTAAAGAGACCAAAATAACATAAAAGGTCACAACATAGAAATAAAGTAAGAAGCTAGCAGCATACAGTCGAAACAGAGGAGATATGTGCATAGATGCGCCAAAAAACACCCCCTAATAACATCAGAGTACATTAGCAGCCCGCAGCCTAAGAAGAGAGTGGAAAGCAAAGTCAAAAGCGCACGGTGAGGCTAGCCAATAACTAGATCTGCAAAGGAATTAAAAACATCGTCATACTAGGACATGTAATAAAATTAAGGGACATAAGAGACAATTCCGAGATGGTAATAAGAGGACACAACATTATGAAGACAATTTATGTGAAACTGAGCCATTTTACGATGAGGGAGAATGCTAGTCCAAAAGTTAGTGTAGAAAATAAGATCGTCTATTAGACAATTAAAGTCTATGGGATCGCCAATGTCCACACCAGGAGGACACGGAGTAGGGATGGCAACCGGGCATATTGACCCGCGACCCACCTGCGACCCGCCCACTCAAATCCGGCCCGCAAATAGGCAATTCAGGTATGGGTTGAACCCACGGGTCGATCCGAGTCGAAAAATTAGGAACTCCAACCCGCTCGATCCGACCCGCGAACCCGTTAACCAAGTTAAACCTTCCCGCAACCTGCAACTCGACCCGCGAGAGCAGGTCAAACGTTCGACCCGCAGGTCGAACGGGCCAAATCGAAAAAATTAGAGCCAACGGCTCTGTTTTCGGCTGTTGGGCTTTTTTTTAAAAATTTCCCCCCTATAAATACCTCCTTAATTCAATATAAAAATTTCCTCACCTTACTCTCTTACTCTCTCTACTACTACTACACAGTTCATTCTCAATTCAAACAAATTTTTTCAACAAAGAAGCAAGCAACAAAGAAGTGAAAATTTTCGATCATATCAAATTGTGTTGATTCAACTCTCAACAACGTCTACTTCAACTACTCTAACAAAGAAACTCTCCCTCTCTCTCATTCAACGACTACCGGTCTACGTGACGTCGTGATTACGTCTAATACATTTGTCTACTTTTATTTTCTCTCTCATTTATATATTCAATTATCCGCAAAGTACGATATCAAAATTTCACAACCTTCCTATTGTCTTGATTTTGTCGTAGTTCTATTTTTTGTACCATATTTGTTTGTTGGTTTTTCGCTTTTCTCTCTATCAATGCTTCTATTGTTTTTTAGATTTTATTTTTTAACATAGACCTCATATTTTTTTATTTTGTATTATTCTACATACACTAGTAACACACTAGTAATCGTTTTTTTACATACACTATTACCATGTCTAGATCACGAGATAGCGACCGTAGTCAAAGTGGACAAGATTCCATCGGTACTTCACGTCAGCCTCCAATAGTCCCACATGTAGAGTCCGAATTTGTACCGAATTTCATGGTAGGATCTAACGATGTCCTTCGATACAACATAGAAGAACAAATGCATAATGTTGACACACAAACACAACAAACCGAACCTACTAGTGAAAAATTAGGGGGGAAACAAGTGATTGACACTAAATTTTATGACTATATCCCCGATGAGAATAATCCGGGTGTAGGACATAAAATTTACAAATATTGTGACAAGAGTTACAAATGAAAGAAGGGTGAGGAAACATGTACAATTAAAAGACACATTTTAAATGTACAAAAAGAATTAGTACAAGACCAACAAGGCCAATAAAAAATCAACCTTAGGACCGGACAAATATATAGACAACCTTATGATCCCAAACTTGTTCGTCAGGAAATGGCCCGACTAGTTATTAAGGATGAGCTACATTTTTCCTATTCCGAGAGTATGAATGTAGAGTCTTTCAATCAAAATGTACTAAATTCACATTTTAGAAGAATTCCTAGAAATACTTTAAAGTTCGATTGTTTTAAACTTTACAACGAAATAAGAGGCACTTTAATTGCACTCTTGTATTTTTTAACTTATAGAGTATCGTTAACTTTCGATTGTTGGAAAGATTGTAATGATATTCCGATGATGGGCTTAACTTGTCATTGGATAGATAGTGATTAGATGATTCAAAAGAGAATCATCTCACTTACTGCTTTGCTGTATTGCAACACGTATTTTAGAAGTTTGTGTTTTATATCATATTCGTGATAAAATTTTTACTATTAGTTTTGATAATGCATCTAACAACAATGCTTCGATTAGTACATTAGAAACACAATCAGCTCCTTCATGTAATGAAAATTTTCATGTTAGATGTGCGTGTCATATTTTAAATTTATGTATACAAGATCCAATTGAAAGTAGCCGATTCGTATATAATTGCAATTAGAAATTGTTTACATTTTATTACTTTGAGTGATCCTATGCTTCAAGAATTTAAATGATTGTGTAAATCCAGGGGAATACATTTTAGAAAATTTCTTAAAGATGTTAAACACCGATGGAACTCTACTTTCAATTTATTAAATACTAGGTTTGCTCGTTGACACATGCCTACGACACATCTTCGGAACGGTGCACCTGGTTTGATTATATAAAATAGTTTTGGAGGTCCACCAAATTAATTGAAGTAGCAAACATATTATATGAGAAAGCAATATATCTACCTTTAAGCTCAACCATCGCCTTCTTGATCATTAGCTTGAACTTACCTAAAATGCATATAGTTTGTTAGAAACACTGCATAGAGTTTTTTTAACTTTAACATCACTTTTAGATGCTTGTAATAGTTATACAAGGATATTATCATGTAGGTTTTATAGAGCTTATTCTAATCCCATAATCACTATGAGCATGTCTCAATACAATGGTAATGCAAGTGCATGTGTGAAGGTATCTACAGTACCAATAATCTAAATATTTGTTTGTCTGAGACTTATTTTGCAATTGAAATACCTCTTATTATTATTTCAACTAAAATGAAATACGTGAAGTTCTCAAAACTCTAATCCAAGCTAATCATTTCTTTTATCTCCACTTTGTCTTCCCATTGCACCTTTATATATAAAAAATAAAAATGGATGAATAACAAATTTACTTTAGCTGTCTTTCTTGAGTGGAGAGTTTGCACCCTTCACTGGTAAACTCCAGTCATCACAATCCTATATATCCAAACATACACTAAAAGTTCTTATATCTTATGTTATCCATGGTTTCTAATAACCAGTGAAGGGAATACTTCACGATAGTATTTTATCCTGTAGTAAAGAAATTAATGTTGCATATTTGCCAAGTAATTTTAGGTTGCTAGTCAGTTTACCTGTCTTGCTATGGTTTGGAAGCACAAACTGAGGCCACCAAATAATCCATCTCTCACTTGCGTACACCTTAAATCAAAACCAATAAAAAACTCATCAAATAAATTACCAACTTAAAATTTTTTAAACCCAAAAATAAAACAATCATATCTCTCTGAACTTAAATTCCATGCACACACAAAATTCGAGTCAGCAAAAAACTGAGTAATCCCCTGCACACAAAAAATTAAAAATTAGAATGAGATGAAATTAGAGTCGTCGCATCGCATATTGAGGCTTTCGATTTGGTGGAAGGGAGTCGCTGATACGGAGTCGCCGATACGGAGTCGCTTGATATTCTCGCTCGATTTGGTGGAGGGGAGTCACCGATACAGAATCAGCAGCGGATCAGATATCGGCGACGACCTCTTAATTAGGGTTCGACATTGGATTTGGATTTGCTTTGAGATTTTGAAATTTTCAAATTTTCAAAATTTTCAAATTTTTCAAAATTTTCAAAATAACTAAAGATAATTAAATAGAGAGAGAGAGAGAGAGAGAGAGAGAGAGAGAGAGAAATAATTAAATAAATAAATGAATTGTTTTGGGGGGATTTGAATTTGAGTTTTGGGGGAAAACTTTTGGGGGAAAATGTGTTTTGTGAGGTTAGATCTAGGCCTTTGATTTTTGGGAAATTGAAGGAGAGCCAATTGATAGCTTTCTGTGTTTTATTATATAAATTGTTACTCAATACAAACATATTATAAATGATTTTTGTCTTGAAAAAAAACATGGAATTTTTTTTAATGACTCCCCAATCATGTTTTTTGCCGCATCTTTATTACGATTTTTGGAACCTTTTAAAACTGTAAATGTGAAGTTTTCTACTTATGATTCTACTTCTAGTAGTATTTTTATTACAGTCATTACTATGATGCAAACTTTTCAAGAAATGATTTCGGACAAATACATTAGCCATATTGTTGATCCCGCTTATAAATTTTTTAAAATTATTTTAATCATTCTCTTATGTTGTATTGTATTGCTACTGTTATGGATCCTCGTATCACATTAGCAGGTACGAAAAGTTTGATTGAAATGTTTTTACTTTACTTGGAGATGATTCTGAATATGATTGTAATGAATTTTTAGTTGGCTTTGAATCGACATTGAATAACTTGTATAATTATTATGATAGAACTTTTGCATCTAGTTGTACAACTAGTATAGTTACTTCTTCTTCTTCTACTTCTAGAGGTAAGGGTAAGAGTACATTAGAAGATATCATTGCTAATATACTTGCTCGTATTCAATAAAAAAATCGAGGACTAATGCACCTAATGGATTAAATTGATATAATCAACAAGATAGTGAGAGTTCTAAACTAAGATTGAAGTGATACAATGGTGAAAAGAACATGAAAATCTTTTTCCTATTCATTCACATTTGGCTAGAGATCTACTAACTCCTCCTGTCTCCACAGTTGTTTCAGAAAGTGTTTTTTCTAAAAGTGGCAGAATTCTAATTGATTCTAGGAATCGCTGGAAGCCGAATTCGTTGGATATGCTAATGTGCATTGAAGATTGGATGAATGCTGAAGACATGACTCAAGGAAAATCGGTATCTACATCAACAAGTGGAAGCAACTCGCCTGAAGTCCAAAAACAAGATTAGAGAATTTAGGGCGATGAGATCCTAGGTTTAGGTAAGTAGAGGTGCACGACAGTAGTCCAATGCCCTCTCTTCAATCTAACTCTATGCTATCTCAAACTTTAGATTCTGATTATTCGTTCATACATGTAAATGTAGAATTGCAAATCAAGAAATATTGTATGTCCTTTATGAGTTTCTATTACTTGTATTTGTATGTAAAAAAACTTGTAAAAATTTATTGTAGTTGAAATGAATGATATATGCATTTTTTTCATTCTTATACAGTTATAATTGTTGTAATTTTTTTTTGGTAAGTGAAATTGTAAAATAATAATAATAAAAAAAATGTTAACCGAGCCAACCCGTGACCCGGCCTGACCCGAATGGGTTCGCTGGTCGACCGGGTGGAAATTTTGGATTTCGAACCCGGCCCGGCCCGGCACGGTTAAGCCCGCGATCGGACCAGAACCCGCCCTAACTTGGCTACAACCCGCACGGGTCCGACTCGACCCAGCCCGGTCGACTCGAATGCCACCCCTAACACGGAGCCCGGATTATCCTGGACATGTCAAGCGTTTTTGTAGATGGACCATAATGGAAAAATGAATGGGCAATTAATAAATAAGTGTCTGGCATTCACATGATCGGTGATGCATAATATGCATTTTTGGTCAATAGTAAGTTGTTTTTTTTATTTTTTTTAGAATCTATACAGTGAGAAGTTTATTATCAATAGCCAACCGAGAGAGTATTTTGACCTTAAGAGAAGCACAACATTTCCAAATTAACTTGGAGAATGGAGAAGAAATACCACCAGAATTTAGGAAATTTTAACTAGACTTAACCGAGTAGGATCTGGAGGTATTCCATTTCCAAATGACATCATCTCTAGGGTGCCAATGGTAGGTTCCAAGTAACAAAAGCAACTAGCAATGCTGCGGAAAAAGGTGTAGGGGAAGAGATCTCCGGAAAGTGATATTCCAATCCCTAAAGTTATTATGGAGCACTAGGTACTCGGTGACAGTAGCTGCCTGGTTGGCAGCTAGGTGATAAAGTTCTGGAAAATTGGAAGTTAACTGAAGTGTGCCGATCCAAATGCCGGTCCAAAATTTGTTGGTCAGACCTGAGCCACAAACTTTTAATAGCCCGTCACTGAATGGTTCAATCACTTTCCAAATACCTTTTTAGAAAGGCAAGGCAGAAGATGAGAGAGAAGGATGAAGTTCCCAAACTTTGTGACAGCGGTGATACTTATGGGAAACAAGATGACACCAAGATAAATCTTCATGGTTGAGAATTTTTCATAACCATTTTTCAAGAAGAGTTAAGTCTTGGTTACAAAGAGAGATTGAGGATACCCATACCACCTTCGTGCTTGGATTTGCATAAAACTTTCAAATTGCACAAATGTTTATCCACCTTGAAGGTTGAGTATCCGGTCTAGAAAAAATTTCATCTGATTTGATCGATTCGCTTGATCACCTAGGCGGGAACGTAAAAGAGTGACATCATATATAAAGAAATGGAAGTAAGAACAAAATTAATAAGAACAAGTCTGCCACCTCTAGAGAACAGGCGACCTGACCAAGAGTTGAGTCTAAATTTGACCCGCTCGATCATAGGGATCCAATCAGTTCTCTGCAGTTTGCCCGATCTTAATGGGATGCCAAGGTAAGAGATAGAAAATGCGGCTAACACACAGTTAAAAAATTGGGCAATCTCAAGTTGGCGGTTCTCAGAGCCACCCAACCAGATAACGAAAGTTTTATTGAAATTAATCGATAAACCAGAGGCCTGTTCGAAGATGTATATATAGAAGGAGCTTAAGATTTCGGAGGGTAGTGTCGTTCGGTTTAGCAAACGGATTAATGTCATTCACGTATTGAAAGTTAAGAACCTCCCGAAAACCGCAAAAACCACCCCCTCAATATTGAAATTTATAATGAAAATCAATGAATAAAATGAAAATTGTATGTAATGTTGGAACATTGCACATCGGATTATCATGTCCGATATTTCTGTCTCTCTCTCTCTCTTTGAGGATGGAAGCGGTAATTGCCTTTTTTTCTTCTTCTTCCAATTACAGTTCCCACTTCCATCAATTGCATCTCTACATTTGCTTACAATGTTAGGATCACATGCATCTTTCTTTTCACAACATTTACACCTATCTCTCTACTTCTATGTTCATCAGAATGATTTATTTCCCGACAGTTAAGAAGCCCCACTTTCGAAAACACAATTGCTTCACTATCCTTCCTTTTTCAACACTTGATCCTTCTCAAAGCAATGTAAGCCAAAATCCTGTACCCAAAAAACATGGCAACCAATGCACCAATGCTCATTCCGATGCTCACCTGCCTCTCAATCTCATCTTCTCCACCTCCACGCCTATGTCCATGATTCAATAAGCCCAAATAGTATTCCATCTCATCTCCTCTATATTGCACTCCAATGAGTAACCTATAGGCGTAGAAAGTGAAGGAAGTGTATTTCATCCATGTCATGCAGCTCGGTACATGTTGTACATAGAACCCTGAGGTCAAAAGGAATGCGAGCATTGTCACTGTAACTACTGTCGAAGCTTGCTTTGCATCCATAATGGCAGCACCTAGAACAAGCCCTAGCCCTTGAGCTACAAGTATGTAGCCTAAAAGCACTGCAAGGGTTAGCAAGAAGGCCGAAATCTCTGGTCTGAGCCCGGTCATCCAATACAGAATGACAGTGAATACTGTTGGGAGGATGAGCTCCATAGGGAGGTCGCCTGCCATTCTGGCCATGAAGTAGGATGAGAGTGTGTACATTCCCGAGGCACGCTCTTTTATGAAGATGGCGCGTTCCTGTGGAAAGGCGAAGACTGCGTTGAAGGAGGCAAAAACGCCCCAGAAGACGGAGACAAAAAAGAGAAGACCAAGGCGATCCTGGACATTGCGGATGCTGGAATGAGCCCACATGGATCCGGCTAACAAAGCGGCCGCAATGACCTGGAATACACGAAGGGAGTTGAAGGTCTCGTGACGCCGCTCCTTGAGGCTTCTTTGAAGGAGGATGCTGAACTGAGTGAACCAGCTGATGCTGTTGAGGTCCTTTCCACTTGATTTTTGGCTCCCTGATTAATTAACAGGTGTTAAATAAGTTTGATATTTCGCTGTATTTATTTACTTTTTAATATATTATTTTATTGGGCTGAAGTCTCATGACTCTATCCGCGTTATCAAAAAAAATATGTAATGAAAAAATTTACTAATTCTGTCCTCAATTTAGGTCTTCTTAGTCAACTAGGAATTATGCAGCTAAGATGGAAATTTTGTTTTGGGACTTCAGTTGTTTGTGCTTAATATAGTCCTAATTCTTTGACTCTCTGTCCCAAATTAGTATGGGCGTAAATATCGATAAACCTTACACCAATTTACGGACAACCTTATCTAACGCAATGCTATGTAATCTCCAGTATACTTTTATGTGAACATAGACAAAAACATTTAAGATAGCCAAACCCCAAGATTTAAGACAGTGGATTTGTTGTTGATATTTTCTTTGAATACCCTCTTTTATAGGAATGATATAAAATTTTGTTCCCTTTTTTATGACATTGAGTTTATTATAATATTTATAAAGAAATTAAATTCCTTTCCAATAATGGCACTGAAATTGTTTTCTTTTTGAAGAAAGGCAATGAAATTGTTGCAGATTGATTAGTACCTATGGATTCTCCAGAGGCAGCAGCAGCAGCAGTTGCTGCTGCATTCACGGAAGCAGCAACGGAGGCTCTGACAGTGGGACCCAGCACTCTATTGTAAGATGAAACCAGAGATTGCTTCACACTTGACTTCTCTGCTTCTCCATTCTGCACTATTTGCACACATCCTACATTTTGCAGTTTAAACCCTTGTCAATTCACATATTTGCATATTTCATTCTTGAACAAGGAACAAAAAAATGTATATTTCTAAAACATCTAAACTCCACTTTCTTAGCGTATTTGATTAGAAGAGAATATCAGAGGAACAGAACAAAAAAAACCCAAAAGAAAACACAAGAACTCATTATTGTCTAACTTTCCAGGTGTTAAAGAAAGCAAAATTCATAAACAAGGCTACCTACTTTTTGACGGATACTTCATACTTGTCACTCCCCTGTCCGTCTCGAATATTATCTTCTTTAGACAGTCATTGATCTCTAAACTAATCATTAGATCTGGAACAGCTCCTTCCCGATGTGTTTCTCTAGTGTTACTAAAATCAATATTTTGTTTAATATATTTCAATTTATAAATTTCTGAAAAGATGCTGAAATAAGCATGATATGAATATCAGATATCTTTTACTTATTACCGACAGTGGAACTTTGGTATACCCTAAAACAAATTCTAATATTTATACGAAACATACTGGGTAGCAACAAAGTGAATGCGCGAGCGATTATGTTAAAGAGTTTCCTCTGCTTTCAGTAAAAGAGACTGGACACTAGCACAAAGGTTCCTTCGTATACATACTACATTCACTATAAATTTGCATTTGTGACATTTTGCAATAAATAAAGCTTAATTTGTTGTTTGAATCTTGTGACTTTTTAAATTATTACTACCTAATTTCCAAAAAGGAAAAAGAAGTAAAGCAAAGAAAACAAAGAAAACAAAAACACTCTTACCATTCGCAAGATCCAACATGAAGTCAGCAGGATTCACATGGAACTTGGGTGTAAATCCAACTCCCTGAAAGTAATCCATTGCATCCCTCCCTTTCCCAAAATACACACAGTTCCCTTCCGAAAGCAGCATCACTGAATCAAACATCTGGAACACTCTGCTCGACGGCTGGTGCACCGACGTAATCACCGTCCTCCCTTTCTTCGCCAACCCTCCCAAAGTGCTCACCAACCTCCCCGCCGAAGTCGAATCCAGACCCGAAGTTGGTTCATCTAGAATTAGCAAGCTCGGATTCACCAATAACTCGTGACCTACAGCAACTCGCTTCCTCTCACCTCCCGAAATTCCTCTTACGAAAGCATTTCCTACTACTGTGTCGGCACACTTAACTAGACCTACTTCATTAATTACTGATTCCGCAGCTACTACCTGTTGCAGAGAATTTTTTTTCCTTATTAGACATAATTAAATACAACAACAAAGAGTCTGCATGGCAAGCAAAATTTGAACTCAAAATCTTTTTTTGTTTAGAGGCTTTACTGCTATGTTACAACAACAAATATTCAAAGCACGGACCGTACCTTTTCGGATTGGGTTACTGTCCTTGGTAACCGCAGCATGGCGCAGTAGACCAGGGTCTCCCTGACGGTCAGGTGCGGGTATAGAAGATCGTCCTGGGTAACAAACCCAACCCGTTTAAGTACAGGCTTGGTTAACCTTGTCCCGTTCACAAGAACCGACCCGGAGTACTTGGCCTGCAACCGGCCAGCTAAGATGGTCAACAGCGTCGACTTGCCGCTTCCCGATGGACCCAGAATGGCTAGCATCTCACCTGGACAAACCTGGCCTGTAATCTTGTTGAGGATGGTGCGTTCGTGGTGGACGGCCAGGTCCGGGTTTTGGTTGTTGAGGACCCGTTTCAAGTTGCAGGCTGGTGTCGCGGGGTCGAACTTGATCCGGTACGTAATGTCTACGAATTGGAGGGTGATGGGAAGGCAAGGGGAGGAGATCAGGGTATCCATTTTTGTGTGATTGCTTTGGGAGTCTTCACAATCTAATGACATTTTTAAAACTCTTTTTTTTTCCACTTTTTTCTTTTGTTTTTTTTTTTTCTTTTTCCGTTTGGTATGAAAAATAAAATATACGCGATGAGTGAACGAGAAGAGGAGGGAGGGAATGAGGAGGGTATTTATATAGAGGGGGAGGGGGGGAGGGAGTGGGACCCACTGTGAGAATGAAGCAGATTAGATACTTTCATGATGAAGAAGAGGGACCACGAGGGTTGATAAACTATTTGCAAAGAATTTATCTATCGAATCAATTTGTAATTTAATTGTCAACTTCTGTTTAACGCACTTTACAAATTATTTACGAAAACACAAATTATTCTCGAATTATTTACAAATTAAACGAATTAATCGCTAAGCTTGTTATTATTTTTTATATCTATGAATTTAAATATATATTTACTTAGGTAATGGATATGAAGATGCATTAAAATTTATAATTATTTCTTTCCGAATTTTTGCCGAGTTTCTTTCCGAATTCACCAGATTTTTGCCGAATTTCGATTATTAAATCTTGCCGAATTATTTACGAACCCGTATTTGTGACCGATAAAGAGGAAGGAAGATGGCTTGGCTTTGCTTTGCTTTTGTGGTGGGAGGGAGGGTTATAGTGGGAGGAAAATCATCTTTTTTGGTAAGGCTAATGGGTTGCTTTATTTGATGAGAGATGGATTGCTATTGTCCATACAAGTGTGTCATTTTATTTAAAAAATATAATTAGTTTCTTAAGTGGTGTATGTGCAATGGAGAAAAGAGGGAGGTAAGTGGGTCTTCGGTGCGAGAGCCGGAGGAGTGATGTTGTGCCTCCTCTACTTGCAGATGCTCGTAGGAAGATAACTAGTTGCAAAGAGTGAAAGAGGTGAAGTTTCAACGTGTGATGCTCAAAGTTAATGAGGTGGTGATTTTATTGTTCTTGGTGCTCGCTGTGTTGCTCAAGAAACTAGATTTATTTAATTTGTAATTTTTTCGGTTGATTTGTTTGTGCTTTATAACTATGGTTTTTAAGTGTGTTGTTATAGTTTCTGATTAGCAAAAAATTACTTAAGGTGATAATATTAGGACATGGAAACAAATTTTGTAGTATTTATAGTTTTTTCTTCAGTCGTTTGTAGTATTTAGGAGTTTTGTGTTTCTATGGTAGTAAATTATTTGCACAATTTTAGTCCAAGATTCATACATTTACAATGTCTTTTATTTATTTACTAAATTTACCCGTGGCCACGTGCCGTAGGCACGTCTTTAGAACGATACAGCATATGAAAAGTCATGTAAACAGTAAATCAACAATTATGTAATTGAAGTTTGAATAGTTTGACAACAATTAGTTATAAATAAAAATTTTATATTTCCATTAGTATATGCTGAAAAATCTATATTTCTATTATAAATTGGGATACAAAAACCCATGTTGATATATATATCCCAATAGTTAGAGAGAGAGAGAGAGAGAGAGAGAGAGAGAGAGAGATAAATAAATGAGTTGTTTGGTGTGTGTATGTGGGGGGGTGGTTATTTTTGGAGATTGAAGGAGAGCCACTTAATAGCTTTCTTTGTGTTTTATTATATAAATATTATTTTTTATATTTTGAATAAAAGGGTTTATCATAGTTTGTCTCAAACCTGAAATCTTTCTTTACCAGCTGAGTTATAACTCAGTGGTACAATGAAAATTCGAACCGACTAAGAATATATAGAACTTATGGGAAATTTTATTTGTTAACTACTCCACGTGGGAGCTTTTTAATATGATTTAAGTCAAGCTTTGTTGAATGAGTTTTTTTTTAGATATTAACCCCACAAAATTTAAATATGTTTATACTACCCCTAATAAACTTTGTACTTTTAAATAATCCATATTAAACCAATAAGCTGCTTCAAAAATTCTCCAAACCTACTGAACAATTTTTTTAACTACACCTCTTTCTTATCATCTACAACAACAACAATAATGCCTTCTTCCCAACTAGTTGGGGTCTGCTGCATGAATCCTGGTTTTTCGATTTGCTCAGTTTAGCACAATATCTTCTGTAAAGGCACAAACTATCATATTTTTCTCACTGTTTCCACCCAAGTAAGTTTTCCCGTTCCCCTAACTTTACCTTCAATACTTTTTAAATATCTCTTTCTAACGGGAGCACTACTAGGTCTACGTGTGACATGTTCAAACAACCTGAGACGATTCTCTATTAATTTATCTTGGATAAGAGCTACCTTTATCATGTCTCATATATGTTTGTTTCTAATTCTATCCTTCCTGGTTTCACAATACATCAATCTTAGCATCCTCATCTCGGCTACACTCACTTTTTTGACATGTTGTTTTTTTACTGCCAAACACGCTGCTCCATACATCATTGCTAAAGCTGGTATCGGGTCGGGTCCTCCACTACCCGACCCGGACTCGGAACCTCTCGGATCCAAAAATTGGACTCAGACCCGGACTTGCAAGAACCGGGTCCGGGTCTGAGTCCGAGACCTACTTAAAAAAAAATTACCCGTCAGGTTCGGTAGTAGAGAATAAATATTTACACTTAAGTATTTTTGCACCCGATACCCTACGATTCAAACAATTTTTGCACTTAAGTACATCAATTAATATTATATTTACATATCTATCTTCAACAATTACTTTTAAATGTATGTAATGCCCCGATTTCCGGTAACTAGGAAACCGTGACATAAGTCAAAATTTTTTCTTCAATTAGACACAATACACAGAAAAACAAGAAAATTTAAAATTTTTTATTTAACACAAATATATTACAAGTCCGAATGTGACAAAATTGTAATACATTATAACAGTGTTACAATAATACATTTAAAATCCCAAGTGTTACAACTTTCAACATATTACATCAGAGTACAATGAATAAAGAACAACACTTGGTATTTCACTTGGATGCCTTCCCAACAATAAACAAATTACAACATACATTTCAACGAAAACTATAAATGAAATCGATTCCTTGCTTCTCTTGCCTCGAGTCCTCCTGAATCCCGTACCTACACTTCTGCAATCCGGTACCGATTGAAGTGGGGACGTCAGCACATATATTGACGCTTTAAGGCTGATAACTAGCAGCGAATTTCAACTATAGTAAACAGATTGATCAAAAGAGAAACATGTATATATATTTGATATGTCAGTGCATGCTATGACTTAGACTCTAATGCAAGATTAACCAACGCAATGATGCACTTATTCTAATGCAAGCAAGACTCTGGGATAGTATGCAGCCCATACTACATACGCCCCATATCAAGCCGTTTCTCCATATATATGGATTTGAACCCGCATAATGTATTCTACTTTTGCACCCATCCTGTTCCTGACATAATACTACATGACCGGCGAAGTTGCAGGTACAGTCCAGTTCCGTTACTGCAGTCAATAGTGGTATCCTTGTTTGCCACTATTGCCCGGTCGCACCGGACCCCACTCCAAAAATCAACATGGACTACAAGATACTCGTCAACCTTATTCCGTGCCCTCAACTAATCATGAGAAGGCATAGAACCTGATGGAATCGTAGGGTCTACTTCCCCAGGAAAACCACCCGTTCTTATCATGGCACATTCAAGAATTAACAATCAAGATACGGAACCCGTGCTCCCAACTTGTCATGAAAAAGCACCGCTCGTATCCCTTTGACAGGGGAATACACCCCGATAACACCACCTAGTGTCAGCCTATAGGAGAGGTTGGATTATAGAGTATCACCCCTAACACAAACTCTCACCCCTCGACAATTTATAAATAAAAATGGTTAAGTAACAGTTACTACCCTAACGATGTCACTAACTCTAACCAAACAAGCGAGACATGCCACTGTGCTTCTAACTTGACATGAAAAAGCACCGTACGTGTCCCTCTTCAAACCAAACAAGCGAGACATGCCCATGTGCTTCCAACTTGACATGAAAAAGCACCGTACGTGTCCATCTTCTAACCAAACAAGCGAGACATGCACTGTGCTTCCAACTTGACATGAAAAAGCACGTACGTGTCCCTCTTCTAACCAACCAAGCGAGACATGCACTGTGCTTCCAACTTGATATGAAAAAGTACCGTACGTGTTCCTCTTCTAACCAACCAAGCGAGACATGCACTGTGCTTCCAACTTGACATGAAAAAGCACCGTACGTGTCCCGCTTCTAACCAAACAAGCGAGACATGCACTGTGCTTCCAACTTGATATGAAAAAGCACCGTACGTGTCCCTATTCTAACCAACCAAGCGAGACATGCACTGTGCTTCCAACTTGATATGAAAAAGTACCGTACGTGTCCCTCTTCTAACAAACCAAGCGATACATGCACCGTGCTTCCAATTTGTCATGAAAAAGCACTGTACGTGTCCCTCTTCTAGAGAGTGTAACAATTTGTTGACAAAATTAACCAAGCCTTAATCTAGACTTCTCAAAATCTCCTCGGATCCACTCACAGCCTATCTATTCAAGACAATACCTACATACGAGCCCAATGAGCTTCGTACGAGACAATAACATACATACGTGTCAAATAAGCTACGTATGAGACTAACAGCTATACGGGCCAGTCGAGCCACGTATGAGACGACAACCAACATATGAAAACAACCATATAGGTAATCAACCTAGAAGCAACCAAACGTGCTTACTAGCAAAACTTGATCTTCTATAATTAGAAGCAACAGAAGAATCTATAAACAATCTAAAATAGGCATTCTACCAATGAGAAGGCCAAAAGCGTAGTAAAAGCCTTCCGACAGCGTATAAGCAACTCGTGCTACGCTTATCGGATTTTAACAGAAATATACTTCTTAGAAAGGTAAGAAGATCTACCACAACTCTCTAGTGAAACACTATTTCAGATTCTGTAAGGAATCCAAAATTCGGCCCATTGAACACACGCAAACAATTTACCCAAACTGCAAATTTTCAAAAAAAAACTGAAACTTTGCAAGCGGTAACTTTTGCTCTACTCGTCAGAATCTAACGAAACTGGGCAATTTAAAAATGTGGGAATATCTACTAAAACTTCCCAGTTGACCACTTTCTTAGATTTCAGAAGGAATTCCAAATTCCTGACCTCGAACATATGTAAATAATTACCAAACTACAGATTTTCAGTAAAAATATGAAACTTCTGTAGCTTGTAACTTTTGCTCCACTTATTCGAATCTAATGAAACTGTAAAATTTGAAAAGATGGGAACATCTACTAAAACTTCCTAGTTGACCAATTTCTCAGATTTCGTAAGGAACTCGAAGTTCCTACCCATCGAACACACGGAAAAGCTAACAAAACAGCAGACTTGACAAAAACGACTAAAACTTTGAAAGACTATAACTTTTGTTCCACTTATCAGATTTAACCTAAGAGGGCAATTCGGAAAGGTGAGAACATCTAATACAACTTCCTAGTTGGCCCGAACTTCAGATTCTACAGGTAAGACACTCTAAAACACCAAAGAAGTCAAACAGCAAGCGCACTCAACTCAGAGCTGGCTGCTGCACCTTCCAAATACCATAACTCCTACTCCGCTTATTGGAATTTAGCCCGAGAGGCCAATTCGGAAAGGGGAGAATGTCCACTACAACTTCCTAGTTGGTCTGAACCTCAAATTCATCCATTAAGACACTCTAAAATATCTAAGAAGCAAAACAGCAAGTATCCAGTCAAGACAACCAGTTGCTGTACTTTGCAAACGGCGCAACTCCTATTCCGCTTATCGGAATTTGACCTGAGAAGCCAACTCGGAAAAGGGATAATGTTTACTACAACTTCCTAGTTGGTCTGAACCTCAAATTCATCCATTAGAGCATCCACAGTCGTTTTCTATAAATACCATTTTGCCATATTATAGCAAACGAACCTCTGCAATCGTTTCTCATTTTGCCATTTTATGGCAAACGTTCTATTCTTGTTTCTCAAATATGAGAAAAGAAATGTAGTTTCTCAAATTATAAAGGACGGGATATCACATCCCGTCCCTCCGATTTAATGATTATTTAATCGATTCAGACGGAAGAACATATACCGTCTTAATAATTTTAATTATTTTTTTTTAAAAAAAAATGGTCGGACGGGGATACATACCCCGGACGGGATATGATACCCCGTCTCTCCCCTTAAAAAATAATTTTTTTTTAGTATTCCCTCAGACGGGGAATGATACCCCGGCCGGGGTATCATACCCCGTCCGTGAAGGATTTGGCACAGTGGAGATTAGGTGCTGATTGGGTAGGTTTAGGAGTAGTAATTAGGTTTAGGTAGTTAATTAATTAGGTTTAGTTATTATTATATTATTTAATTTAGTTAATTAATATAGTTTAATAGTTAATAAGTAATTAACTTTTTTAAATTTATTTTAAATGATGAGACGGTATATCACATACCGTCGCCGCTCGCTTTTTTCTAAAAAATGAGAAACAATATAGCAAACGACCACTGCAGCGATCGATCTTATTTGCTATTACTGTAGCTGCCATTTTATAGCATATGAGAAAAACGACTGTGGATGCTCTTAAGACACTCTAAAACATCTAAGAAGCAAAACAGCAAGTATCCAGTTAAGACAACCAGTTGCTGTACTTTACAAACGACATAACTCCTCCGCTTATCGGAGTTTGATCCGAGAGGCCAATTCGGAAAAGGGAGAGTCCCTACTACAATTTCCTAGTTGGTCCGAACCTCAGATTCTACAGGTAGGACACTCTAAAATACCAAAGAACTCAAACAGCAAGCAACCTGTCAACAGCTAGTTGCTGGAATTTCCCAAGACCATAACTCCTATTCTGCTTATCGGAATCTAGCTCGAGAGGCCAATTCGGAAATGGGAAGATGTCTACTAAAACTTTCTAGTTGGTCTGAACCTCGGATTCAACCAGTAAAAGACTCAAAAACTACAAAGGATTAAAACAGTAAGTATACAATCAGACAGCTAGTTGCTGTATGTTGCAAGGGCCATAATTCCTACTCCGCTTCTCGGAATTTAACCCGAGAGGTCAATTCGGAAAGGGGGAGATGTCTAATACAACTCTCTAGTTGGTCCGAACTTCAGATTCATCTGGTAAAATACTCAAAAACATCAAAGAAGCAAAACAGGTTGTTCACCCCCAAAACAGCAGTGCTGTCTTTTACCCGCGCTCGCTGTTTTGGGGAAAACGGTCGTTTCACCCATCAAAATGGCTCCAAAAGATCCCCAAAAATTCCAGCATGGTAAAAACACATAAGGGAACCTCCCACATAAATTTCGGGTCAAAATTCCTCTGTTTACATAGTTAATTAAAATCAACTCTACAATAACCAAAACCTAATTTTTGTGCTCTAATTTGTGTTCTATCACTTCAAACTTTGTATGCCTCATTATTCTAGTCCATAAAGTGATTATGCATATGAATCTAGACCAAATAACATATAACAACCAAATAAACAAACAAAACAAACATGAGTTGAGAACCCCCACCTTTGAAGAAGTGTAGGAAGCACTAGCTCTCCTTATCTTCACCTTGCTCCTTGTTGAACACCAAGAACTCCATGAAACCCATGAAAGAACTCCACTCTTTTCCTTTGATTTGATTCCCTTTTTCTTTTTCTCAAAACAAAATAATAAGTAGAAGTAGTAGTAGTAGAAGTAGGATATGGAGATTTGAGAATGGGATTGAAAACACACAAAAGGAAACAAGGGGTTTTTCTCTAACCCTAGATGGAAGAAGGGGCCGGTAAACTCTTGGAGAGGGAGGGGGGGGGGGGGGGGGGGGGGGGGATATAGGTCAGGTGAAGTGTGTTTTGTGTGGGTGAAAAGAGAACACATGGCTTTTCTACTTGTGGTCCAAAACAATCCATGTTTCTTTTGCAAATAATTCTTATAATCAAGCCCTAATCTATCCTAACCCTCCATCTCATGATGATGGATCAAAAATAAAATAAAATTTGTCAAATCACATACTACACGATTTCTTCAAACGTCCGAAATCGACACGGTTCGATTTCGTACGTATATCTGATTATACAGATATTTTTCATTAGTGAAAACGAACAAATCTGTACAAAAATAATTTAATTCCGAAAAATAAAAATAAAATAATTTTATTACCGGCTCGGAACATTCCAGTATCAATTTGATACAAAACAGTCGTATACCGACTAACATATGTACATAGATAATGTTTATTATTAAAACCGGGTGATAGCCACCAAAAATATTTCAATTCTGGAAATAAAAATAAAATAATAATTTTTAATATCCGCCCGGTATTTTCCAGACATTTCTCAAAAATGCATTTTTCCAGATTTTGTACAAGTGCACAAAACTGATACAATACCTGTATATACTTACTAGTATATATATCCAGATAACTTTTTATTTAAAAAACCAAGAAATTTTCATAAAATATTTTAACTTTAAAAATAATAATTATACAATATGACATCCATCCGGGATATTACAATACTCCCTCCTTAGAATAGTTCTGTCCTCAGAACTACGTTAAGTCAGGAAAACAGAAAAACATCCATACACAAAATAACTCGGGGAAAGAAAGCTTATACGGCTTTCCGGCTCCCAAGTGACTCATCCACAAACTGGTTCTCCAAAGAACCCAACCTTGATCCCAAAGCTGCCTGAAGAATCTGCCAAAGTCGAGACGTAACTCTCGAATGTTGGTCAGAACTACTGACACTGGCACTCCATGTTGCTTCCTTACGCCTTCGATGTGGATTTCTGCTAATTTCTCTAGCGACTAAGTCATCTTTATCAGAAGAAATGTGCAGACTTTCGTCAATCGGGTCCCCAATAACCCCACTTGAGTCATACATTTTCGAACTATGCTGGCCGTCTTCGCTATGCGTCGATTCACACTTAGCCCTTGCGGTGGTGAAATCTCCTTCAGCTCCTCGCTCAAGATCATCAGATCATCCATCGAAATCGGCTCACCCACTTCTATGAACACATCCCTAAAACACATATACTGGAATTAGTCCAGATATAGAAAAATTATAAAACATAAGTTGAAAGAAACAATAATATGAATTATAGTTGTCTACAACTAGCTAAAACCCGACTCCTAAAAGACATCCAAGTTTAATTTTCCTACTGTATTGGACTGTAAATTGAAGTTGGCTCTGATACCAATCTGTAACGCCCCGATTTCTGGTAACTGGGAAACCGTGACATAAGTCAGAATTTTTTCTTCAATTTGCCACAATACACACAAAAAAGGAAAATTTAAAACTTTTTATTCAACACAAATGTATTACATGTCCGAATGTTATAAAATTATAATACATTATAACAGTGTTACAATAATACCTTTACAATTCCAAGTGTTACAACTTTCAACATATTACATCAGAGAACAATGAATAAAGAATAACACTTGGTATTTCACTTGGATGCCTCCCCAACAATAAACAAATTACAACATATATATCAATGGAAACTAAAAAAGAAATCGACTCCTTGCTTCTCTTGCCTCGAGTCCTCCTGAATCCCGTACCTGCACTTCTGCAATCCGATACCTATTGAAGTGGGGACGTCAGTACATATACAAACGCTTTAAGGCTGATAATTAGCAGCGAATCTCAACTATATCAAACAGATTCATGAAAAGAGAAACATGTATATATATTTGATGTGTCAGTGCATGCTATGACTTAGACTCTAATGCAAGATTAACCAACGCAATGATGCACTTATTTTAATGCAAGCAAGACTCTGGGACAGTATGCAGCCCATACTACATATGCACCATATCAAGCCGTTTCTCCATATATAGGAATTTAAACCCGCGTCATGTATTCTACTTTTGTACCCATCCTTTTCCTGACATAATACTACATGACTGGCGAAGTTGCAGGTACAGTTT
This sequence comes from Hemerocallis citrina, assembly GCA_017893485.1. Taxonomy (NCBI): domain Eukaryota; kingdom Viridiplantae; phylum Streptophyta; class Magnoliopsida; order Asparagales; family Asphodelaceae; genus Hemerocallis; species Hemerocallis citrina. Next base: position 85,925,918 of record CM030358.1, read on the forward strand.
AGTTCCGTTACTGCAGTTAATAGTGGTGTCCATGTTTGCCACTATTGCCCGGTCGCACCAGACCCCACTCCAAAAACCAACACGGACTACAAGATACTCGTCAACCTTCTTCCGTGCCCTCAGCTAATCATGAGAAGGCATAGAACCTGATGGAATCGTAGGGTCTATTTTCCTAGGAAACCTCCCGTTCTTATGATGGCATATTCAAGAATTAACAATCAAGATACGGATCCCGTGCTCCCAACTTGTCATGAAAAGCACTGCCCGTATCCCTTTGACAGGAGAATACACCCCGATAACACCACATAGTGTCAGCCTATAGGAGAGGTTGGATTATAGGGTATCACTCATAACACCAACTCTCACTCCTCGGCAATTTATAAATAAAAATGGTTAAGTAACAGTTACTACCCTAATGATGTTACTAATCCTAATTGATATGGCTAAAAATGGGATTAAATCGGGATCGTCCAAATCAAGCACGGATCTCAAAGCCTAGGGGTAAAATGGTAATTTCACCTACATATGGGTCTGAAAGGGGAACTGGATCTTTATTCAAAGCCCAATAACCCATAAAACGGATCCATCTCGCATCCGGATTCCAACCGGTAGCAAACTAGGTCCAGTGGGATAAAATCAAGGTCTCTGATTAATCCTAATCAACGTCCCTGATTCACATCTATCTTTTCACTGGGAATTAGGGATTACATTCCTTATCTAATTATGGGAATTATATTCCTTATCAGATCACAGGGATTACATTCCTAATCTGATCCCCAAGGTGGCTATAAATACCCCCCATCCACCATCGTTATGAGGTAATCAATCTTTTGCCAATTTACGCTCTTTCATAATCTTCCTGATTACTGACTTGAGCGTCGGAGGGTACGTCGCCGGGATCAACCCCAGTGTTTCGCACTTTTTGCAGGTGAACGGCAGGAGTCAACGATCAAACTCCGGCGGAACAGGTTTCAGGTTTGCTATTCAAGTTTTCCAAGAATCCACAAATACTATCTGTTTGCCCCCACACTAGATTTAGCGGTAACAGATTGGCGCCGTCTGTGGGAACCAAACGAATAGCATCCTCCCCTCTTTCCGTTGGTCAGATCTTCTCCAGCCATGCCTCATAGGAAAGTAAGTTCCAGAGGGTTCAACCGTGGACCCAACCCTGTTGATCAGCAACAGGAAGTCCCCATCCAACCCGCTCAGCAGCAGGGGCAACTTCCTCCTCAAGCTGAGGACCCTCTCCAACAGGACCAGCCTCCTTTTCAGAATCAGCAACCTCCTAAGGGTCCCCCCGGTCCTCAAAATGCCGGTGCAGGGGCCTCGCGTCCCAACCCGCAGAAACAACCTCTCCATCAGGACCACGTCTCAATACACAACGCCTCTACGGATTCTATGGCCTCCCACAATCCCCGAGCTTCCGACCTTCGCAATACCATCCTCAATCGACAGAAGGATGAGGATCTTCGCCGCCGTCTGGATGAAAAACGGGCCCGATAGGGAGCCTCCCGCCAACAACGTCCGGATGAGCGATCTCCTCACCGCCGAGACTACAGAAGGTCCCCTACCCGAAGAGGGCGGAGAGAGTCCCCCGAGCATCATAGGAGAAGACCCCATTCCCCCGTACGATGGAAACATCCGAGGAACGATGAGGCACCCATCACACGTGCCGAGTTCCAGCAATTCCAAGCAACGGTGTTGCAAGCTCTCAACCTCCGACACAACAACAATACCCAAAGGGTTCCTACTCCCCCAGGGGTCCAAAGTCCTCACCATCGGTCCATAACTCCTCCTCCGGCTTCTAACGAACAACAACATATTCCTAGTCCTCGCTGCTCTCAGGGTTACCGTCGCCGTAGTTCCCGCTCCCCTTCCTATGAAGACGAGTCCATGGGCTCGTTTGACTACCGTCGGAGGGACGATGCTCTCTACCGCCGTCTCCACGAGATGGAGAGGCGCATCGGCCTAATAGATAAGGATGAGGAGTTAAGAGGAAGAACCATTTGCCCGAGCAGACCTCCCTTCTCCCGAACCATCATGGAGGCTCCTATCCCAAGAGGTTTCAAACCCCCGTAGTTCGAAACTTACTTCGGGGAGTCAGACCCCGTGGACCACATCGAAAGCTTTAAAACCCTCATGCTAATCCACCAAGCTTCCGATGCCAATCTGTGCAAGACCTTCCCCGCCACTCTTAAAGGTTCGGCCCGGGAATGGTACTCCCGCCTTGCCCCATCCTCCATATTCTCCTTCGAACAGTTTGAGACCCTATTCATCACTCATTTTGTAAGTAGCAGACGCACGGAGAAGACCAGCATCTCGTTACTCCAGCTCCGCCAGGAGAAGGGAGAGAAATTGAGAAACTACGTGAGGAGGTTCACTGCAGAGGTAAGATCCATCTCCTCCCTCGACCAGTCAGTTGCGGCGGCCGCCTTCCAATCAAATATCCTCAACTCTAACCTTTTCTCCTCCCTCGCCAAGAAGCCTCCGCATAATTTTGCCGACCTCCTTCTAAGGAGCGAGAAGTACATTCGGGCCGAAGAAGCCAAATACCTCCCGGGCTTCGGAGGGTCTACCTCCGGGACAAAAAGAAAGGCAACTGAAGAAGAAGGGATCAAGAAGCTTCAGAAAGACAATGGCGGTCAGCGCCGACCTCCCCCCAGATTTGAAAAGTTCACTCCTCTTAACGCTAATATTTCTACAATTCTCATGGAAGTCGAGAAGGAGGGGGTGATACCTCCTGCGCCAAAAATGAACACCCTTGGCAAGAAGAGGGATAAAGAGAAGTGGTGCCGCTATCACCAGGACCTTGGCCATGACACCAATGATTGTCGGGCCCTGAAGAACGAGATAGAAGCCCTCATCCAGAGGGAGCAGCTGACCAAATTTCTGAGAAAGGACCGAGCCGATCTTCCTCCCCCGCCTCGGGGGGCTAACAAGCATCCTGAACGCCATGAAACGCCCGAATTTGAAGAGGAGCGTGTCCTCCACCTCATTCATGGGGGCCCAATGGAGGGCTCCTCCAACTCCTCTCGAAAGGCGTTTATAAGGTAAGTTAATTCGGTTCGCGCCATACCTCCTCCTAAAGACCTCGGAGTACCCGTCACATTCTCGGATGATGACCTTGAGGGTGTCCGAACCCCCCATTGTGACGCGCTTGTCATCAACCTCCATATGGCGAACTTTAAAGTGGAAAGGATCCTGGTGGACAATGGCAGCTCCGTTAACATCCTCTTCCTCGCCGCTTTCAAAGGCCTCAAACTATCCCGGGACAGACTTAAGCCCGCCGGCTACACACTCCATGGGTTCACGGGAGTGCCAGTAACTATTGAAGGGGTAATCACCCTCGACGTAACTGCTGGCAAAACTCCTACCACCCGGACGGAACCGATGGACTTTATGGTCGTTGATGTCCCAGCTGCATATAATGTGATCCTAGGTCGCCCGGTCTAGCTGCCCTAGAAGCCATTCCTTCGGCATATCACCTCAAGATGAAATTCCCCACCCGGGCAGGGATAGGGGAAGTAAAAGGCAGTTAAGAGATAGCCCGCAAGTGCTATATGACTTCAACAGGGGGTCCAGTCCTCTCCCTCGAAACTCTTGAAATACCTCAAGAGAATGTCCGACCAACGTCCGAGCCGGTGGATGAATTGGAGGAAGTGCTCTTCTCTGAGCAAGAACCGGGTCGAAAGTTCTTTATCAGCAAGACCCTTCCATCTGCCCTAAGCTCGGACATAGTTCAATGTATTAGAAAGAACCGCGACCTCTTTGCCTGGTCGGCTGCTGACATGCCTGGAATTTCCGAAGAGCTTCTAGTCCACCACCTCAGCGTCGCTCCGGGGTTCAAACTGGTCCAACAGAAGAGGCACAAGTTCGCTCCCGAGTGCCAGCAAGCTATAAAAGAGGAGGTGGACAAGCTCTTGAAGGCTCGATTCATACAAGAGGTCAATTATCCCGAATGGCTCTCGAATGTAGTGATGGTGAAGAAGTCCAATGGGACCTGGAGGATTTGTATCAACTTTACCGACCTCAACAAGGCATGCCCCAAAGATCCATTCCCTCTTCCAAGTATCGATACTTTGATTGACGCCACTTCGGGCCATGAACTCCTCAGCTTCATGGACGCCTTCTCAGGCTACAATCAGATTCGTATGTTTCCCTCGGATATTTCGAAGACCTCTTTGTAACCGATCAGGGCCTCTACTGCTACAGGGTAATGCCGTACGGTTTGAAGAATGCAGGTGCCACTTATCAACGCTTCGTCAACAAGGTTTTTCAAGCACAGATCGGCCAAAATATGGAGGTATATGTTGACGATATGCTTGTGAAGAGCATCCACGGGGCCGATCATGTGGCCGATCTGCAAGAGGCGTTCGACGTACTCAGGAAGCACGATATGAGGCTCAACCCGAACAAATGTGCGTTCGGAGTCTCGTCGGGGAAATTCCTAGGCTTCATGGTCAGCCAAAGAGGAATCGAGGCCAACCCCGAGAAGATCAAAGCCATATTAGACATGGCTCCCCCGAAGAATGTCAAAGAGGTTCAGAAGCTAACGGGTCGCCTGGCAGCCATAGGGCGCTTCCTTTTCAAGTCAGGGGAGAAGTGTCTTCCCTTCTTCAAAGTTCTCGGGAGGGCTAAAGGCTTCGAGTGGGGTCAGCAACAACAAGACTCATTCGACCAGCTAAAGGCTTACCTAGTCAATCCTCCTCTCCTCAGTAAACCTGTTCCCGGGGAAACCCTCTACCTCTACTTAGCCGCCTCCGAGCAGACCCTCAGCGCTGTCCTCGTGAGGGAAGAAGATAAGACTCAAAAGCCCATCCATTACGTGAGCAAGGTACTTCGGGATGTCGAGCTCCGCTACCCCAGGATAGAGAAGATGGCATACGCCTTAGTCATGGCCGCAAGAAAGATTCGCCCATATTTTCAGTCCCATTCGGTGGTCGTTCTTACCGACCAGCCGCTGAAGCAAGTCCTCCACAAGCCGGAGGCCTCTGGTCGTCTCATGAAGTGGTCTATCGAGCTGAGCCAACACGACATATCGTACCAGCTTCGGACCGCAATCAAGGCTCAGGCCTTAGCTGAATTCATCGTCGAGAATACCATCCCCGAGGTCAGCCAAGCAATGAAGGAACCACCTGTCTGGTCGGTCTACGTAGATGGATCCTCTTGTAACGAGGGAAGCGGAGCCGGGGTCATTCTGGCCGACCCGGATGATTTCGTCCTCCAGTACTCCCTCCGCATCAACTTCAAGGCCTCTAACAATGAAGCAGAATATGAAGCACTCATAGCCGGCCTCGGAATGGCTCGCAATGCAGGAGCGCAGTGCCTCCAGATTTTTAGTGACTCTCAGCTGGTCGTAAATCAGGTCCTAGGTGAGTACGAGGCACGAGATGACCGAATGGTTAAGTACCTAGCCAAGGTCAGGAATCTCATGGCCCTATTTGAAGAAGCTCTCATCCAGCGAATCCGCCGAGAAGAGAATTCCCAAGCCGATGCCCTCTCCAAGCTAGCCTCCTCCTCCCTCCAAGGTCTAGAGCAGACCGTCTTGATCGAGGTGCTCCTGAAGCTAAGTATAGAAGATGAAACTTCCGACTCGATGGAGTCGCTACCTGTCCTGCTTCAAGATAATTAGATGAAACCCCTGGTAGAATTCCTAAGGGATAGGCTCCTCCCCGAAGATCCTAAAGAAGCTCGCCGAGTGAGAACCCAAGCAGAGCGATACACACTTATCGAGGGCATCCTATACAAGCGCTCCTTCACACAAGTAGATGGCAGGCCTTATTTGAGGTGCCTCTTCCCGGAACAAGCCGATTACGCCCTGCAAGAGCTCCACGAAGGCATCGGCGGGGCACATTCAGGGTCCAGATCCCTAGCCCGGAAGGTGTTGAATTATGGATATTTCTGGCCCACTCTCCTACAAGACGCCGAACTGCACGTTCGGCAATGCAGCTCTTGTCAGAAGTACTCCAACGTCCGTCGCCTCCCACAAGCTCCACTCACCTCCCTATCAAGTCCTATCCCTTTCGCAATGTGGGGGATGAATTTACTAGGGCCATTCCCACCAGCTCCCGGCCAGCTCAAATTCTTAGTCGTGGCAATCGACTACTTCTCGAAGTGGATAGAGGCTGAGCCCTTGGCCACAATCACCGAGAACAAAGTACTTCAGTTCTTCTGGAAGAACATTTTCTACCGATTCGGTGTCCCTCGAGTCCTCATAACAAACAACGGAACCCAATTTACCGGGGCTGCCTTCCGAGCTCTATGTGAAGACCTCGCCTTCCAACAACGTTTCTCCTCCGTCTCCCATCCACAGTCGAATGGTCAACTAGAGAATGCTAACCGACAGATCCTCTCCGGTATTAAGAAGAGGCTGAATAAGTGCTCTAAAGGCTTATGGGTCGATCAACTTCCTAACGTGCTGTGGAACTACCGCACCATGAAACGGACCCCCACAGGAGAGTCGCCATTCAACCTCACGTATGGTTCCGAGGCTGTGATCCCATTGGAAGTCGGCGTACCTTCTCCTCGCCTTCTTGCCTACGAAGAAGAACAGAATGCCAGAGAACTTCGGGCAAACTTAGACTTGGTCGACGAGCTACGGGAAAGAGCATCAATCCGCCAACAGAGTTATCGGAGGAGGATCGAGTTGGCGTACAATAAGAGAGTCCGTCCTACCGACCTCAAAAAAGGGGACTTGGTCCTCAGAAAGTTAGCAATCTATTTTCCTAGTCAGAAGAGTAAACTAGCTCCAAATTGGGAGGGACCCTACAGGATCACCAAAGTGGTTCGGCCCGGGACATATCGTCCAGAAGACCTCGAAGGCAGAGAGATCCCCAGGACTTGGAATGCCGACCATCTTTTGAAATACCAAGAGAGCGCTTTAACGCCTCTCTAAGTATTCTGGGATGTCGAACCGTTCCTCTCCTTTTACTTCTATTTTTTCCTTTATTTCTCCTATGTAATAACGGCTCGCAACTTAGAAGCAGCCAACTATTAGTTATCAATAAAGAAAGTTTTTTTATATTTTACTTGTAAAATTGCTTGTATCTCTCTGCTTTTACTCTTTACCCTAACAACGAGTTCGGAGTCCAACACTTGGCTCGACTCTGCTTCGCAAGCTCGCTCTTAAGCGAGCTAGAAGTGGTTCGCCATTCGGAATTGCTCCCACAACCGTTGAACAAACTCTAACGACGAGTTCGGAGTCCAACACTTGGCTCGACTCTGCTTTGCAAGCTCGCTCTTAAGCGAGCTAGAAGTGGTTCGCCATTCGGAATTGCTCCCACAACCATTGAACAAACTCTAACGACAAGTTCGGAGTCCAACAATTGGCTCGACTCTGCTTTGCAAGCTCGTTCTTACGCGAGCTAGAAGTGGTTTGCCATTCGGAATTGCTCCCACAATCGTTGAATAACTCTAACTACGAGTTCGGAGTCCAACACTTGGCTCGACTCTGCTTCACAAGCTCGCTCTTAAGCGAGCTAGAAGTGGTTCGCCATTCGGAATTGCTCCCACAACCGTTGAACAAACTCTAACGACGAGTTCGGAGTCCAACACTTGACTCGACTCTGCTTTGCAAGCTTGCTCTTAAGCGAGCTAGAAGTGGTTCGCTATTCGGATTTGCTCCCACAACCATTGAATAATTCTAACTACGAGTTTGGAGTCCAACACTTGGCTCGACTCCGCTTCCTTAAGCACTCCGAGTTACCGAGCCGAGTGGACGAGGTACCGACCTCCATATATGGCAAAAAATGCCACCGAACCAGTTTCACCGTCGGATCATCTCAAAATTCGTGCTAGAACATGGTGCACGGCTCAGATCGCGCCACATCTCCACAAAACGACAAGATAACGTTTTCTTGGAATCTGAGCATCTTGTCTCGTGATTCGAACCATGATCATGATCCACCGCCAGATTAAGCCACGTAGCTCGGCTATAAATTCGAGCTACCTAACTGTCGAAGAGCAAAAAGACTTCGGCACACCCCGAGCAAGAGCGAAAATTCTATAGCTAGAACGAATAAAAGAAGCTAACTTTTGGTTCTTATGGTTTGTTTCAAAAGTAAAGTAACTACGGCACAACAGCGAGCAGACGAACTCCAATTTTATTAAAACAACTTAATATTTTTACAAGGCAAGGTTACTACAAAAAGGCGCTACAAAAACTCGAGAGCCCAGTACAACTTTATCAATGCCTCTTCGGAATGGGGATATTCCGATTCAGAGACACTCGGGGTCAGCGTCGCTTAACCTCCGAGCTCGTCTCTAGGCCGACGAACCGAGACGCCTCTTCGCCACTAACTCTAACGGTGGTTCCGACTGAGGCTCCGCTCGAGGAAACTGCTACGCCACTTTGGGCATCGGCCGCGGTCCGACCTGTGACGGGAGGACGAGTCGTGAGCTCGTAGAAAAAGATCCCTCGCTCGCACTCCTCACGGGTACACGAGGTGCTACGGACGTTAATCCTCACGGGCTGAGGCTTAAGACGAGCGACCTCCTCCTCGAGCTCGACGATCCTATCTTTCAAAGTGTCGTCCTTCACCGATATCTTGAGCCGAGGGAGTTTTGCCAAGCCCGGGTACTCAGCACTATCAGATATGATACGACGCATTTGGTCACCTCGATGCTCTTGTCGACTGTAACCCTCTGCAACTGCTCGACCTTCGTTGCGAGCTCGTCTCGCTTGGCCAGCGCCGAGGCCAACTCTTCTTCCTTAGCCAAGAGTTCTTCCTCGGCTATCCGCAAGTGATGCACCTCGGCCAGTAATTTGCTGTTCTTCTTCTCCACGTTGAACAACACTCTCCGGATTAGCTCGATCTCGCCCTCGAGACGAGCTTCGCGAGACTGCTTGAACAGTTCTGCACGACGCCGAGCCGCTGCGGTGTTTGAATCAAGTTCGAAGATCTGAAAGACGAGGGCATCACATTGAAAGACTATATCCGAGCCAGACACTTAGACAAATTCAAAACAAAATTTTCGAGAAGAAGCCTTTTCATTCACATCAAAAGAGCGGTGGCCAGTCCGCTATAAGGCTTACACAAAAAGAAAAATTACAAAAACAAAAGAATCAGGGATCCACCTGGGGCGGTAGCTCAGATAGCGGCGCCTCGCTAGATGGCCCTTCGCCCCTCGTCACCTCTGTTCGAGGATCGGCCGACGCGGTCTTGGGGTCGGCTGGCACCTTCCCATCCCGAGGTTCATTCTCCTCTTCCCAATCGTCGTCTTCTTCAACCTCTTCGCCTTCATCCTCGCCGCCAGGCCACAGCCGGTACCCAACTCTCTGAAAGCCGGGGACCCGAGCCTGGACATGGTCGAGCGCCCTGGCGTAGGACTTCTCCATATTCCCAGCCATGTGCTTCTTCACCTCGGCTTCGACCTCCGCCCTTATCACTGCCGTCGCAGGGTCCTTCTCTGCCTTTGCTGCCTCCAGGGCCTTCACCGATTCTGCCAACTCCTCGGCAGCCTTAGCAACTTTGGCGACCTCCGCGGCGAGCTGCTGCTTCGTTCGCTCCAAGTCCGCCTCGAGGTTGGCGACTCGAACCGCCAAGCCATCCGAGCGACGTTGCTCTGCCTCGAGCTGCCTAACCGCCCTCGCCTTTTCTACCCTGTCCTTGTCACAGGCGACCTTCAGTTCCCTCTCCTGGTCACCGAATTCTTGAATAAGATGGCCGAAGTGACAGGTAGCCTGTGATAAGAAGGAGTTAGAGCCGAGCTGTGAACTTAGATGAAATTCTTTAAAAGGGGAAAATCAAGACTTACCGACATAAGTGACCGGGCGACCTCATAGGTGTCGTCGCCGGTCGTCCCCGCCTTAAGAGCAGCTTGGTCCTTTGGGGTCGTGAGGTGCTTCACGGCCTGCATACACATCTGCGAGTCGCTGAGGAAGCCGTCATGGTTCTTCACCTGCCAATCGGGGACGAACAACTTCTTGTACTGCTCGGTCAGAATCTCCTCAGCCTGAGTTGTCAGGGGAGGGGCCTCGAGCGACAGCACCGCCGAAACGGAGAAGGTCTCACCGGCCACGGCAGACGAAGCAGGGGCCGAGGGGTCGGCGGGAACAGCCACCACCAATGATGGAGCTTGAGTAGCAGGGGCAGGGTCGGCGACTACCGAGAGAGCCTTAGTAGGGCGGCCGGACGAAGGACCCATGCCCGTCCTTTTCCTCTTCCTACCGTCGGCAACCTTGCCTCGCTCATTCATCATCCCCAGGAAATCCATCTTCGGCGCTTCTGTTCCGAACAACCAAACAAACAACAAGTTAGAAAAACGAACAAGAAACTTAAAGAGAAAAAAATTGCGACAAGATGTCAGGGGCATACTCGGGTCGATCAGACTAAGGCCCGACCCGTGTAGCACCTCCTCGGTCATTTCCCTCCAACTCAACATTGGGAGAGCAATGAGCTTCGCTGCCACCTCCTCCTCGGCTGCAGTCAGCACCGGGACGACCCTTGCGAACTTCGGCACCTCTACCTTCCACCGTTTCGGAAAGTCCAGCATCGAGGGCCCCTTCAACAGAAAAAACTTCTCCTTCCAACCTTTTATCGAATCCGGGTTCTCTATGAGCCTAACGCCTTTCCGAGGTGACAGGTAGTAGCGAGGCTCGGCCTTATTCATCCGGTGGATTCGATACAGGCGCCGGAGGACCACCAAGTCAGGCTCGACCTCGGCGATGAGGCACTGCAGCAAGAAGGCGAGCACGTGGCGCCAGGAGTTCGGCATAAACTGGGTCGGTGCCAGGCAATACCACTGAAGTACCCTTAACACGAAGGGATGGAGAGGGAAGCGCAAGCCGGCGCTCAAAGAGTCGAAGTCGAACACACACACGTATCCGGCGACAGTACGGAGTTCGCCCGCATCCCAGGGCCGGGGAGGATCAGCTGGTACTCTGGAGGGATGGCGAACCCCTTTCTAATCCGGAGCAAGTCCTTCTCAGTTAGTACCGAGGCAATGTCGTCCACCTCGGTAGTCTCTCTCGGGTTGTTTTCCTAGTATACTACCAACCTACCAACGATCGCCTTCTTCAGAAGATCACCCTCGTACTGCCTAATTCCGGCGTGGCCGGACAGCACACTAGGGTACCGGCCCGACTCAGGGGCTCGCCTCTCAGTCTCCACGATCTCCTCGACTACAGGAGACCAGGCCACTACCTTCTTCCTCTTCTCCTCGGCCACAGATGGTCCTACCAACTCCTTCCCCTTTCTCCGGCTCGCCACTTGCCTCCTCTCCTCGGCCCCACTATTGTCTGAGGACGAGGCATCACTTCCCGAGTTTACCCTTGACATCTCTAAAAAAGTAAAAGGCAAATACACTGACCTTGATATGACGTGGCCTTGAAGTGACGTTCACGGTCGAAATTAGATCACCGAAAATTGCCTGGCCCACGCGACAGCTAGCGCAACCACCTTGGAGCACAAATCGCCGCTAGCGGAGCAAACTGAGAGTAAAAGTAAAAACTAGGAAGTAAAAGTGGGAATGAGCCAAGGGGTGAAGGGGGGTGAGAATTTATAACCTCAAAGCGACGTTTGGGCTTCCTTAGGCATTTAAAGGCCCACTAGGAGAAGGAAAAACGACAAAACGGAGTTGCGACGTTTCAAGACAAGAACTCTTCAATTCGCTTAACTCCATTACCCGGCCACCGGGGTGCATGGCCGAGCTACCGAACAGCTTGGCTAAGCGACCGAGCTACTGGGTCAGAGGGTGGCAACGTTTCAAGACAAGAACTCGTCAAAATGCTCAACTCCATCCCTCGACAATCAACGCCTCGACGTGCCTCCGAACCGCCGTCCTAACCGAGCCGAGGTGCCGAGGTACCGACCTCCACATATGGAGAAAAATTCGGCCGAGCCAAATTCACCGTCGGATCGTTCCAAAATTTGTGTCAAAACTTGATGGACGGATCAGATCGCACCACGCCCACAAAACGACAAGATAACGTTTTCTCGTGATCTGAACTCCGTCCTCGTGATTTGCACCGTGAAGGATGCTCAGGATCACGCCACGTAGCTCGGCAGATCCCAGCGCTCCAAGACGAACTGCAGAAGGAGCCGAGCCGAGGTGCTGAGGTACCGACCTCCACATATGGAGAAAAATTCCTCCGAGCCAGATTCATCGTCGGATCGTCCGAAAATTCGTGTCAAAACTTGATGGACGGATCAGATCGCGCCACGCCCACAAAACGACAAGATAACGTTTTCTCGTGATCTGGCTCCCGTCCTCGTGATTCACGCCGTGATGGACGCTCAGGATCGTGCCACGTAGCTCGGCAGATCCCAGCGCTCCGAGCCGATCTGCCGAGGAGCCGAGCCGAGGTGTCAAGGCACCGACCTCCATATATGGAGAAAAATTCTACCGAGCCAGATCACCGTCGGATCGTTCCAAAATTCGTGTCAAAATTTGATGGACGGCTCAGATCACGCCACGCCCACAAAACGACAAAATAACGTTTTCTCGTAATCTGAACCACGTCATCGTGATTCGTGCCATGATGGACGCTCAGGATCCTGCCACGTAGCTCGGTAGATCCCAGCGCTCCAAGCCGATCTGCCAAGGAGCCGAGCCGAGGTGCCGAGGCACCGACCTCCACATACGGAGAAAATACATGCCGACCCATACAGATCGTCCGATCCTCCAAAAAATCGTGCTCGGCGACGATAAAGGGTCCAGATCGCGCCACGTCATAATTCGGTATTGTAAATTAATTTTTATCTATTAAAACTGTTTTATTTATTTAAAAATCGCAAAAAAATAATTAAAAATTCGGGAAAATTAGTTAAAAATTTTAGGGAATAATTATAAATTCGGGGAAATATTTTGAGCCCCTGAAATAAGTAATTATTGCCTAGAATGGTTGATTAAGACCCCCGGACGACGAATCAACACTTCGCAAAATTAAATAAGTAATCCGAAGAATAGGTAAAAATTAAGGGAAAATGCCAGCAGATCGGAGGAGCTCTAAAATAGCTTAGAGCATGCAACTAACCCGGAAAATCATCATACTGCCTCATACAAAGATTCGAAACTCCCCGTTGGACTCCGATACAACCCCGCAAGCCATGAAAACAGTAAAACTACTCCTCAAAGGCTGATCAAGCTCAGTCTTCGGGAGTGGGGGGCTCGTGATATGGCTAAAAATGGGATTAAATCGGGATCGTCCAAATCAAGCACGGATCTCAAAGCCTAGGGGTAAAATGGTAATTTCACCTACATATGGGTCTGAAAGGGGAACTGGGTCTTTATTCAAAGCTCAATAACCCATAAAACGGATCCATCTCGCATCCGGATTCCAACCTGAAGCAAACCCGGTCCAGCGGGATAAAATCAAGGTCTCTGATTAATCCTAATCAATGCCCTGATTCACATCTATTTTTTCACTGGGAATTAGGGATTACATTCCTTATCTGATTATGGGGATTATATTCCTTATCAGATCACAGGGATTACATTCCTAATCTGATCCCCAAGGCGGCTATAAATATCCCCTATCCACCATCATTATGAGGTAATCAATCTTTTACCAATTTACGCTCTTTCATAATCTTCCTGATTACTGACTTGAGCGTCGGAGGGTGTGTCGCCGGGATCAACCCCGGTATTTCGCACTTTTTACAGGTGAACGGCGGGAGTCAACGGTCAAACTCCGCCAGAACAGGTTTCAGGTTTGCTATTCAAGTTTTCAAAGAATCCACAAATACTATCTGTTTGCCCCCACACCAGATTTAGCGGTAACACTAATCAAACAAGCGGGACATGACACTGTGCTTCCAACTTGACATGAAAAAGCACCGTACGTGTCCCTCTTCTAACCAAACAAGCGAGACATGCCACTGTGCTTCCAACTTGACATGAAAAAATACCGTACGTGTCCATCTTCTAACCAAACAAGCGAGATATGCACTGTGCTTCCAACTTGACATGAAAAAGCACCATACGTGTCCCTCTTCTAACCAACCAAGCGAGACATGCACTGTGCTTCCAACTTGACATGAAAAAGCACCGTACGTGTCCCTCTTCTAACCAAACAAGCGTGACATGTACTGTGCTTCCAACTTGACATGAAAAAGCACCGTACGTGTCTCTCTTCTAACCAACCCAGCGAGACATGCACTGTGCTTCCAACTTGTCAAGAAAAAGCACTGTATGTGTCCCTCTTCTAGAGAGTGTAACAATTTATCGACACAATTAATCAAGTCTTAATCTAGACTTCTCAAGATCTCCTCGGATTCACTCACAGTCTACCTATTCAACACAATACCTACATACGAGCCCAATGAGCTTCGTACGAGACAATAACATACATACGTGCCAAATAAGCTACGTATGAGACTAACAACTATACGGGCCAGTCGAGCCACGTATGAGACGACAACCTACATATGAAAACAACCATACAGGTAATCAACCTAGAAGCAACCAAACGTGCTTACTATCAAAACTTGATCTTCTATAATTAGAATCAACAGAAGAATCTACAAACAATCTAAAATAGGCATTCTACCCATGAGAATCCCAAAAGCGATATAAAAGCCTTCCGACAGCCTATAAGCAACCAGTGCTACGCTTATCCGATTTTAACAGAAATATACTTTTTAGAAAGGTAGGAAGATCTACCACAACTCTCTAGTGAAACACTATTTCAGATTCTGTAAGGAATCCAAAATTCGGTCCATCGAACACATGCAAATAGTTTACCCAAACTGCAGATTTTCAACAAAAAGCTAAAACTTTGCAAGCTGGTAACTTTTTCTCTACTCGTCGGAATCTATCGAAACTGGGCAATTTGAAAATGTGGAAACATCTACTAAAACTTTCCAGTTTACCACTTTCTCAGATTTCAGAAGGAATTCAAAATTTCTAACCTCGAACATACGCAAATAATTACCAAACTACAGATTTTCAGTAAAAAGATGAAACTTCTGTAGCTTGTAACTTTTGCTCTACTTATCGGAATTTAATAAAACTGGACAATTTGAAACGGTGGGAATATCTACTAAAACTTTCAAGTTGACCAATTTCTCAGATTCCGTAAGGAACTCGAAGTTCCTACCCATCGAACATACGGAAAAGCTAACAAAATAGCAGACTTGACAAAAACGATTGAAACTTTGAAAGACTATAACTTTTGTTCCACTTATCAAAATTTAACCCAAGGGGCAATTCGGAAAGGTGAGAACATCTACTACAACTTCCTAGTTGGTCCAAACCTTAGATTCTACAGGTAAGACACTCTAAAACACCAAAGAAGTCAAACAGCAAGCGCACTCAGCTCAGAGCTGGCTGCTGCACCCTCCAAATACCATAACTCCTACTCCGCTTATTGGAATTTAGCCCAAGAGGCCAATTATAAAAGGAGAGAATGTCTACTACAACTTCCTAGTTGGTCCGAACATCAAATTCATCCATTAAGACACTCTAAAACATATAAGAAGCAAAACAACAAGTATCCAGTCAAGACAGCCAGTTATTGTACTTTGTAAACGGCATAACTCCTACTCCGCTTAGCGGAATTTGACCCGAGAGGCCAATTCGGAAAGGAGAGAATGTCTACTATAACTTCCTAGTTGGTCCGAACTTCAAATTCATCCATTAAGACACTTGAAAACATCTAAGAAGCAAAACAGCAAGTATCCAGTTAAGACAGCCAGTTGCTATACTTTGCAAACGGTATAACTCCTACTCCGCTTATCGAAGTTTGACCTGAGAGGCCAATTCGGAAAGGGAAGAGTCCCTACTACAATTTCTAGTTGGTCCGAACCTCAGATTCTACAGGTAGGACACTCTAAAACACAAAAGAACTCAAACAGCAAGCAACCTGTCAACAACTAGTTGCTGGAATTTCCCAAGACCAAAACTCCTATTCCGCTTATCGGAATCTAGTCCGAAAGGCCAATTCGGAAAGGGAAAGATGTCTACTAAAACTCTCTAGTTGGTCTGAACCTCGGATTCAACCAGTAAAAGACTCAAAAACTACGAAGGAGTAAAATAGTAAGCATACAGTCAGACAGCCAGTTGTTGTATGTTGCAAGGGCCATAATTCCTACTTTGCTTATCGGAATTTAACCCGATAGGTCAATTCGAAAAGGGAGAGATGTCTTATACAACTCTCTAGTTGGTCCGAACTTCATATTCATCCGATAAAACACTCAAAAACATCAAAGAAGCAAAACAGGTTGTTCACCCCCAAAACAGCAGTGCTGTTTTTTACCCGCGCTCGCTGTTTTGGGAAAAACGGTCGTTTCACCCATCAAAATGGCTCTGAAAAATCCTCAAAAATTTCAGCAGGGTAAAAACACATAAGGGAACCTCCCACATAAATTTCGGGTCAAAATTTCTCTGTTTACATAGTTAATTAAAATCAACTCCACAACAACCAAAACATAATTTTTGTGGTTCTAATTTGTGTTCTATCACTTCAAACTTTGTATGCCTCATTATTCTAGTCCATAAAGTGATTATGCATATGAATCTAGTCCAAATAACATATAACAATCAAATCAACAAACAAAACAAACATGAGTTGATAACCCCCACCATTGAAGAAGTGTAGGAAGGACTAGCTCTCCTCTTCACCTTGCTCCTTGTTCTTGCTCCTCAAGAACGCCAAGAACTCCATGAAACCCATGAAAAAACTCCAATCTTTTCCTTTGATTTGATTCCCTTTTTCTTTTTCTCAAAACAAAATAATAAGTAGAAGTAGTAGTAGTAGAAGAAGTAGGAGATGGAGATTTGAGAATGGGATTGAAAACACACAAAAGGAAACAAGGGGTTTTTCTCTGACCCTAGAAGGAAGAAGCGGCTGGCAAACTCTTGGAGAGAAGAGAGAGGAGGGGGGGGGGGGGGGGGGAAGTGTTTTGTGTGGGTGAAAAGAGAACACATGGCTTTTCTACTTGTGGTCCAAAACAATCCATGTTTCTTTTGCAAATAATTCTTACAGTCAAGCCCTAATCTATCCTAACCCTCCATCTCATGATGATGGATCAAAAATGAAATAAAATTTGTCAAATCACATACTACATGATTTGATCAAACGCCCGAAATCGACACAGTTCGATTTCGTACGTATATCTGATTATACAGATATTCTTCATTAGTGAAAACGAATAAATCTGTACAAAAATAATTTAATTCCGAGAAATAAAAATAAAATAATTTTATTTCCGGCTCGGAAGATTCTAGTATTAATTTGATACAAAACAGCCGTATACCCACTCGTATATGTACATAGATAATGTTTATTATCCAAACCGGGTGATAGCCACAAAAAATATTTCAATTCTGAAAATAAAAATAAAATAATAATTTTTAATATTCGTCCGGTATTTTCCAGACATTTCTCAAAAATGCATTTTTTCAGATTTTGTACAAGTGCACAAAACTGATACAATACCTGTATATACATACTAGTATATATCTCCAGATAACTTTTTATTTGAAAAACCAAGAAATTTTCATAAAAATATTTTAACTTTAAAAATAATAATTATACAATATAATATCCGTCCGGGATATTTCAATGTATATTCCTATAACCATATTATTCAAATTCTATATGTTGGGGGGTATTTTTTAATGGTTCCGAGTCTGGGTCGGTTCTATTTTGAGCGGACCCGGACCTGAAAATGCATCGGGTCTTATTTTAGGATCCGGACTCAAACCCGGACCCGTATAGATTGGGTCAGTTCTGGTCCAATGACAGGTCCGGATCGGGTCCGGGTATAGGGTAAATGTGACAGTGCTAATCATTGCTGGTCTAACAACTGTTCTAAAAAATTTTGCCTCAACTTTAAAGGTATATGTTCGTCACACAAAACACCACTAGCGCTTCTCCATTTAAGCCACTCTGCTTGGATCATATGTATAATATCTTCAGAAATCTTTCAATCACTTTGTATAATCGAACATAAATATCGGAAACGATCTCTCTTAGGCATCTGATCTTGACCATCAAGTTTCACTAATTCCTGTGTTCCAAATATCACTAAAATTACAATCCGTATACTTTGTTTTAGTTATGCTTATTCTAAAGCCTCTACTTTCAAATGTTTCTTGTTACAATTCTAATTTAGATCCGATTCATGTTTTAGTCTCGTCCACTAAAACGACGCCATCAGCAAAAATTATACACCAAGGCACCTCATCTTATATTCCTCTCGTCAATTCATCCATAACCAAAACAAAGAGGTAGAGGCTTAAAGCCAAACCTTTGTGTAAACCTACTGTAATAGGAAAATCACTAGTCTCTTATGTAATTGTTCTAATTGTGGTCATTACATATATATATAATAAATTACAAAGAAAGCTATCAAGTGGCTCTCATTCAATCTCCTCTAAAACCAATGGCCTAAATTGATTCTCACAAAACATATTTTCCCGCCCAAAAATTTCAAACCCCAAAATTAAAATTTTTCCCCCAAAACAAAAAAAACTCATTACTTTATTACTATCTCTCTCTTCTCTCTTCACTTTTTCATATTTCTCTCTCTCTCTCTCTCTCTCTCTCTCTCTCTCTCTCTCCCATTCTTTCTTAAAATTAGAAATTTAGATTTTAAGATTTTAGGTTTGTAAAATTTTCAGAATTTTTTTGTTTTTTTATTGCACATGTTATATTGAAAATAGCAAATATCTCTTCAACAAGTTAAATTTCATCATTTTCCACCCTTAAAGTTCTAAGAAGTTGGATTTTGCACCCTCATTTATAATTATTTTTCAACATATACTAATAGAAACATGGACTTTTATTTACAACTAATTATTGTCATTCTATTCAAACTTGAACTACATAATTGTTGTTTTACTGTTTACAGGGCTTTTCGTGTGTTGTATCGTTCCGACGACGTGCTGTAGGCACGTGTCCACGGGCAAATCTAGTTCATACATATTTCTAATCACCTCAATATACCGGATATAATTACTTTTTTATGTTTAATGCCCACCATACTATATCTATAGAGACTTTATCATATACTCATCTTTCTTATCATCTACCCCACATAAAAGTTAAAACACTATATTTAATCAAAATTTCCCTCATTTTTCATCCCTCCTTTATTCCTCCCTATTCCTTCCTTGCTCTTTTCTCGTTCCATCCTGCTTACTTCATTTCTCTTAAGAAAGAAAACTTGTTTAAATGTAACAGATTGTTAGAGGCATTAAGGAGATTACATATTTGTTCAATTAATTTTAACGAGTGAAAAGATTGGATTTTTTTAAAAAGCAACTCCACATTTTAATAGCATTATATAAAATTATAAAGTTTGTTTATAATTATATAGAAAACACCTAAAGAAAAAGGTGAAGGAGGCTATTTAGAGATAGAACAGAGAAGAATAATGTAAGAAGAATGATGGAATATAGGCGAATGAAAAAAGAGAAAAAAATTGGATTTAGGAGTGCTTTAACCAGAAAAATGATAAGTGGGGAGACAGTTTTGTTGGAATTAATTTTTGCAATTTTCCGGGCCGGATTCCGGCAAACTCCGGCCACCGGCGGCACCGGAAAATGAGTGGATTGCGATCCTCTCGTCGAGTACTATTCCGTAGTATATTCACTTGCCAAAAATGAATTCCGTATGAATGAGAAATGTTGATCCAAAGTTGGGTACTTGAAAGGTACCAACTTAACAAATGGATAGTCCCATATCGGAAATTGGAAAAGATTTATACTAGTATATATACTAGAAAACTGGACTAGAGGGCGTGGCCCGGGGGTTACCACTAACGTGTAGTGGAGAGAGGACTTAGCCAAAATGACAAACACCCACGCGCGCGCGCCCGGCCCGGCCCCGGCTCGGTTCGGCTTGGCTTGGTCTGGCTTAAATTTTTATTTTACTTTTTGCCCAGACAGCCTTTTCCCCTACTGAACTGAAAAGACCTTTCAGATTCAGTAACTGGGGCCATTACTCTGTAATAGCAGAGTAATGGCTCACCAGTTACTCAACTGAAGAGTCCCCATTACTCTGCTGTTACAGAGTAATGGCTGCTGAACAGTCTCAGTCCCAGTTTATAAAATCAGACTGAAATCTTCAGAGAAGAGACAGATTTTTGACATTTTTTACTCTCTTCTTCCTCTGCTCTGAGTCATCTTCTTCCTCTGCTCTGAGTCAGTGTCTGTCAACTGAGAGTACACACAGACAGCAGTTCGTTGTCTCTGAAGCAAGGGTGCTGCATCTTCAGAGAAGGTACAGTTGTATCCTGGGAAGCGATTTGCCGGTAACCGTCACACTACGGGGCAAATTCTGCTTTAAGGACAGAGATTCTTAAAAATCTCGACTCTGTACAAGTTAATTGTTTACTGTTTTCCTTTCTGTATTTGATTTCTTCACAAATTCTGTTGGGATTTTTAGTATTTTATATTCAGGTTCTAACAATCTTAAAGCAGAATTTTTCCTCACAGATTCTAACATTTTTTGTGAAGTTTGTTTACAGGTTCTGTTCGGAAAAATAACTAATAGTTTCTGTTTCAACCAATTTCAGAGAAGAGAACAAAATCAAAACATGGAAAACACACAAACTGAAGTTGCTGCTGGCCTTATCAGTACCCAAACTCCGGTGACCCAGAATGTGACTGCACAATCGGTTGCGGCACATTCGGTCGTTCTGCCCACGCACATAAGCGTGGGAGAAAAACCGGAGAAGTTCAATGGAACTGGGTTCAAAAAGTGGCAGGGGAAGATGCAGTTCTACCTGACCACATTGAAGCTGGACAGATTCCTCAATGAATCTGCCCCGATGCTAGCGCCAATGGAAGCACACTCTGTTGCAGCAGTTGACGCGTGGACACAGGGCGACTACCTGTGCAGGAACTACATCCTGAATGGCCTAGTAGACTCTCTGTACAACGTCTACTGCGTCTTCAAGACATCCAAACTCCTGTGGGGGTCCCTGGAAAAGAAGTACAAAACTGAAGACGCCGGGTCCAAGAAATTTGTTGTCGGCAAATTTCTGGACTATAAGATGATTGACTCCAAAACAGTGGTGAGTCAAGTCCAAGAACTGTAGGTTATAATGCACGACATTGGTGCAGAGAATATGACGCTGTGCGAACCTTTCCAGGTTGCAGCGTTCATAAAAAACTTCTACCTGGGTGGAAAGACTTCAAGAACTATCTCAAACACAAACGAAAAGAGATGTCTCTTGAAGATCTAATTATCAGGTTGCGGATTGAAGAAGAGAATCGCAAGGCTGAGAGGTCCTATGGAAATCAGTCCATAGAAAAGGCTAATGTGGTGGAGCATGAACCGAAGGGCAAGAAGAGGAAGTTTCTGCCACAGGCCTCCAACAAAAAACCTCTTGCAAAGAGGTTTGCTGGGAAATGCCACAAGTGTGGTAAGTTGGGGCACAAAATTTCTGAGTGTCGTAGTAAGGACAGTAATTATTCAAAATCTGGACATGTAAAAGGAAATGAAAAATCCCATGTACACATAGCTGAGAACTTGTCCGCTGGTCTCTCTGACCTGGACCTCTGTGCTGTTGTTTCAGAGGTAAATTTTGTGGGGAGCAATCCTCGTGAATGGTGGTACGATACAGGGGCCACCAAGCATATCTGCTCGGACAAGGAAATGTTCACCTCCTACCAGAAGTGCAACAAAGATGAACAACTGTTCATGGGAAACTCTTCCACCTCCAAAATTGAAGGAACAGGGAAGATAGTGCTGAAAATGACTTCAGGCAAAGAGCTAACACTCACAAATGTGCTGCATGTCCCAGACATTAGAAAGAACTTGATATCAGGTTCTTTGCTAAGTAAGAATGGGTTCAAAGTTGTACTCGTTTCTGATAATTTTGTACTGTCCAAGAATGGGGTATATTTGGGTAAAGGATATGTAAAGGATGGACTGTTCAAGTTTAATGTAATGACAGTCATCCCTAAAACTATTGTTCCTGCTGTTCCCAAAATTAATGAAATAACTCCTATTGCCTATGTTGTTGAGTCTTCTACTGTTTGGCATGAAAGACTAGGCCATGTTAATGTAAATTCTATGCGTAGATTAGTTAACATGAATCTGCTACCAAAGTTTAAGGTAGATAACTCAGAAAAATGTGAAGTTTGCACGGAGGCCAAACTCACTAAAACTCCATCGCGTTCTGTAGAAAGAAACACAGAAACTCTAGGTCTAATTCACACGGATCTATGTGACTTAAAATATGTGCAGACTAGAGGTGGCAAAAAGTACTTTGTGACTTTCATAGACGATTGCACAAAATTTTGTTATGTATATTTGTTACATAGCAAAAATGAGGCTTTGGATAAATTCAAAGAATATAAACTTGAAGTTGAGAATCAACTTGGCAAAACGATTAAAATCGTTAGAAGTGATAGATGAGGAGAATATGATGCACCATTTAACATGTTCTGCTCGGAACATGGAATAGTTCATCAGACAACTGCTCCCTACTCACCCGAATCAAACGGTACTGCCGAGCGCAAAAATCGAACTCTAAAGGAGATGATGAATGCCTTGTTGTTGAATTCTGGCCTACCCCAAAATATGTGGGGGGAAGCGTTGTTGACTGCCAACTACATTCTCAACAAAATACCTCACAAGAAAACCGACAAGACACCATATGAATTGTGGAAAGGTAACTTACCTTCGTATAAATACCTCAAAGTGTGGGGGTGTCTAGCAAAAGTGGCAGTACCTAACCCGAAACAGGTCACCATCGGACCTAAGACGATTGATTGCATATTCATAGGCTATGCACACAACAGTAGTGCATATCGGTTCTTGGTATACAAATCGGATATACCGGATATCCATGTAAATACAATAATGGAATCGAGAAATGCTTCATTCTTTGAACACGTGTTTCCGTGCAAGGATACTACGTACCCTAAACGTACACGTGAACAAGGGACTGCAAGCACTTCAGTTGATGAACCAGAACAAGATACCGATGAGCCTAGACGAAGTAAACGGGCTAGAACATCAAAATCATTTGGTCCTGACTTTGTGACGGCCTTTCTGTTAGAGAATGAGCCCAGAACGTTCAAGGAAGCCATGTCTATGCCTGATGCTCCTATGTGGAAGGAAGCAATCAAAAGTGAAATAGACTTCATTATGCAAAATCATACATGGGAGTTAGTCGATTTGCCTTCTAGATGTAAAGCTCTAGGATGCAAATGGATTTTCAAACAAAAATTGAAACTAGATGGTTCAATAGAGAAGCATAAGGCTAGACTTGTGGTACAAGGATTTAGGCAAAAAGAAGGCCTAGATTTCTTCGATACATATTTCCCAGTTACAAGAATAACATCCATAAGAATGTTGATAGCTATTGCAGCTTTACGTAACCTGGAAATACATCAAATGGATGTTAAAACTGCATTTCTAAATGGGGACTTAGAAGAAGAAATATACATGAAACAACCTGAGGGTTACGTAGTTCCTGGACAGGAAAATAAAGTGTGCAGGCTTGTAAAATCACTGTACGGCCTGAAACAAGCTCCAAAGCAATGGCATGCAAAATTTGACAATGTTATGATGTCAAATGGTTTCAAAATAAATGAGTGTGATAAATGTATCTACATCAAAGATACTCCAAACGGATACATTCTGGTCTGTCTATACGTAGACGACATGCTCATTATTGGAAGCAATAACGACATTATCAAACAAACTAAAAGCATGCTTAGTGGCAAGTTTGACATGAAAGACTTGGGAGTTGCAGATGTCATACTAGGAATCAAAGTCTGCAGGACATCTGAGGGAATTACTTTGTCTCAAGCTCATTATGCTGAGAAAATACTTGAAAGATTCAAGAATTATTCCAATGGGACAGCAAAAAGTCCCGTCGATCCCAGTCTTCACCTGTTCAAAAATACAGGCGAAAGCATATCACAACTGGAATATGCACGTGTAATTGGTAGTCTGATGTACCTAACAAATTGTACAAGACCGGACCTAGCACATTCGGTAAACGTACTAAGCCGATACACGAGTAATCCAGGACGAAGTCACTGGAAAGGAATAACTAGAGTATTGAACTACTTGCGACATACTCAGAGTTATGCGCTGCATTACACCAGATATCCAGCAGTACTTGAAGGCTACAGTGATGCCAACTGGATATCGGACTCAAAGAACTCAAAATCCACAAGTGGATATGTCTTTACACTTGGTGGTGCAGCTGTGTCATGGAAATCCTCTAAACAAACGCTATTGGCCAGATCCACCATGGAATCTGAATTCATTGCTTTAGACAAGGCGGTAGAAGAAGCAGAATGGCTTCGCAACTTTTTAGAGGATATTCCTATGTGGGAAAAACTAGTGCCTGCCTTATGTGTACACTGTGACAGCCAATTGGCTATAGCACGGGCACTGAGTTGCATGTATAATGGTATGTCTCGTCATATCAGAAGGCGACATAAAACCATTAGACACTGCTCTCAAATGGAGTAATCTCTATAGAATATATAAAATCGGCCGACAACCTAGCAGATCCATTTACTAAAGGTCTGTCGCGAGAGAAGGTTGTGAGATCATCAAGAGGAATGGGCTTAAAGCCTATGACGAAAGAGGATACTTGATGGAAACCCTACCTAGGAATTGGAGATCCCAAGATCTAGGTTCAAAGGGACAACTAAATCTTGTTTAATCAACGAAAGCACTGAGAGATTAACATCTCATACCCATTCTTAGGATGATAAAACAAGTGCTGCCTGCAAATAGTTAGGATAAGCTTGGCTTTTAATGATTCCCATAGCTTTGAAATAAAAGTGGGGTATAGCAGGATACTCTTTATGGGAAATCACCTTGTGAGTGTGAAATGGGGCCGTTTCTAGGAGAATGAAGAGAGGCTACATTCTCCAAGTTCACTCATGATTAACCAGGGATGTTCAAGGCCAAAATGAACACAACAAGAGAACTTAGTTCTGTGAGGAGATAAAACTGTGTGATAGTTATTGTCTAGGTTCACATGAACGCCCGGGTAGTTCAAGACATCATGATCACTACCTGGTCAAGTGAATCCGATAGCTAATTACTAAGGGTGGTTCAAAGTTGAAAAATTACTACCATTCCTGATGCAGTGATTTTCCGATTGTACTCTCAGAGTCTTTCTGTCATGTTTTTTTTGTTTTTTCTGTCGTGTCTGGATTACATGGTCTGGTAATTTCCATTCATGTGGGGGATTGTTGGAATTAATTTTTGCAGTTTTCCGGGCCGGATTCCGGCAAACTCCGGCCACCGGCGGCACCGGAAAATGAGTGGATTGCGATCCTCTCGTCGAGTACTATTCCGTAGTATACTCACTTGCCAAAAACGAATTCCGTATGAATGAGAAATGTTGATCCAAAGTTGGGTACTTGAAAGGTACCAACTTAACAAATGGATAGTCCCATATCGGAAATTGGAAAAGATTTATACTAGTATATATACTAGAAAACTGGACTAGAGGGCGTGGCCCGGGGGTTACCACTAACGTGTAGTGGAGAGAGGACTTAGCCAAAATGACAAACACACACGCGCGCGCGCCCGGCCCGGCCCCGGCTCCGGCCCCGGCCCCGGCTTCGGCTCGGCTTGGCTCGGTTCGGCTCGGTTCGGTTCGGCTTGGCTTGGTCTGGCTTAAATTTTTATTTTACTTTTTGCCCAGACAGCCTTTTCCCCTACTGAACTGAAAAGACCTTTCAGATTCAGTAACTGGGACCATTACTCTGTAACAGCAGAGTAATGGCTCACCAGTTACTCAACTGAAGAGTCCCCATTACTCTGCTGTTACAGAGTAATGGCTGCTGAACAGTCTCAGTCCCAGTTTATAAAACCAGACTGAAATCTTCAGAGAAGAGACAGATTTTTGACATTTTTTACTCTCTTCTTCCTCTGCTCTGAGTCATCTTCTTCCTCTGCTCTGAGTCAGTGTCTGTCAACTGAGAGTACACACAGACAGCAGTTCGTTGTCTCTGAAGCAAGGGTGTTGCATCTTCAGAGAAGGTACAGTTGTATCCTGGGAAGCGATTTGCCGGTAACCGTCACACTACGGGGCAAATTCTGCTTTAAGGACAGAGATTCTTAAAAATCTCGACTCTGTACAAGTTAATTGTTTACTGTTTTCCTTTCTGTATTTGATTTCTTCACAAATTCTGTTGGGATTTTTAGTATTTTATATTCAGGTTCTAACAAGTTTAAGTATTAAAAAATGTTAGTTTTAGTTTGAGAGATTTTTAAAGTAACTTAATAATTAAAAAGTAAATAAAAAATAAAATTAAAAAACTACAACAACAAAGCAGGTACATATTTTGAGAGTATACTAGTGTTATCATGTACAAATTGTAGTCTAAAATAATTTTGAGAGACTCATAAAATTATATAGAACTCCAAATAAGCGTAAGAGAATTGGGGGAAACTTATAAATATCATCCATAGCGTAATTACTGAAATTTTCATTATCATCCTCATATAAGCAGATGGTTTAGAGAATCACTGTCAAACTATAATGATGCATGCAATGAAAAGATGGCACAAATTCAACTAATTTATGTTAACATGTATTATATCATCATTAACATTCGGTTGTATATTATAAACCATGCATTATAACACATGTTAGGGTAAAGCTGATAGACTAAGAAAATCATATAAGGGTAAAAGGGATATGAGCAACTTGCTCATTTAGTAAATGAGCAATTGATTATGTGGCATGCATGTGATACATTGAACAACTAATTCTTTTAAGGCTTTTCCAATCTCATGTATGCCACATCATCAATTGCTTATTTACTAAATGAGCAAGTTGCTCATACCCCTTTTCCCCATCATATAAAAATAATTATGAATTGTGTTTGCTTAAGTTAGGAGATGGGGTGTGTTTGGGAAGAGATGTGAGATTTTGTGAGATTGAGAAAGTGGAAAGAGAAGAGACTCTGTTGAGTAATGTTACATCTACTACCATTTTCACTACATTTTTCTTCACTACCATAGGTGGCACACTCCAATAAGTAGGGAAAGATAGAGTAAGTGGGAGAACTCTCCAATAGAAGTATGCCACCTAAGATAGTGTAGAGAAATGTTGTGAAATTGGTAATGGATGTAATATAATGTTACAATAAAATAATAATAAAGTATACATGTGGAGTGTTTAAGTAGGGACAACTGCAAGTGACGGTGAGGTCGGGAGTTCGAATCTCAGTTACACAGAAAATTCCCAATTAATATATATGCGGAGTAAATGTGTGTACGTGAGATTGCTATATATGCCCTTATTCGGAAAAAAAAAAGGAAAAAGGAAAAGAAATAGGATGGACTATCGTGTGTTTAAGGTTTCCTTATTAACCGGCATTTATTAACATTGTAATCCAAGGAGTTATTTTTTTTTTTTTTTTTGATGCAAAAGTGACTATTGTCACTCGTTTTATTAATGAACTTTTAACGAAACAAAGTAGATCTCCTTACAACTCAATACCCACACTAGAACTGAAATAGACAAAATACATCTTGGACAAGATACATGAAATTCTCCTACCAACACAACTCTAGTACTGTAAAAGGAAAGATACATGAATACATCTTGGAGATTTTGATATCCCAAATCCTCCAGGCAAAATCCCCCTCCGACGACTCTCCCATTCTTGAGCCGGCGTCCTTGGTTAATGCGCTATTCATTGTCCATACGCAGCCTCTTCCTTGTCCCTATTGTACCTGCCCAAGCATTACTTGAAGCATCTTTCGGTAAAGAGCGTTCGAAATACCACTAGAAGTTTATGGCAGTTTACCTTCTACTCGTAATCTGCACGTGTGATGCGCGTCCTAATATATATATTTTAAAAGTAATGTTCTGACATAATTTGACATCAGAACTGAGATCTCACTTTATTCATCACATACTTTTTACAAATTAAGTTAAGTAAATGAATAGTTAATACAACTTTAACTTAAAAATAAATGGTTGAGATTAGAAAGTTGGTTGAATGGTTGTCTACAAATTACAGATTGTTTACAAATGACCACCCCAACTCTCTCATTATAATATTAGAGATTATAAGCAAATTCGAGTATAATTTTTCACAAACATCAATACATTTAAACTAAGAATATTCCTAAAACTCAGTTTTATATTACGAAAAAGATCTCTAAAACATTTTTGTATGTCTCACAATAGTAACAATCAAATGAAGGGTCCAAAACAATCTGCCCCTGAAGTTTCTCGATCATTAAAGAATGTAACATTTCACCTTATTTTAATCTATTTCTACAAAGTAATATACTTTTGCTTTCTTAGAGCTCCCAAAATGGTAAAACACTTGTCTTATACTCCCTTTCGGAAAAAAAATCTCCACTCTTATGCTTCCATATCACATATTATGACGTAAAAGCTTTATAGTTTAGTGCAACATTACGAGATGATTGATCTCATTAATGAATAATATCCTCTAACTAATTCGATGAACGTGTACATTCTTTTGAAAGTAGAAGTATACAGTATAAACTAGCTTAGTCGCAATCTTAAGTGCTAATTAATTATGTAATCCGAAATTGATAGCCAAAACCAGAATCCATAAATTAATTAATAGATAATTACTTATATTAGTTAATTAATGTGCTGCATTGATCCCCAAACTGAATTCGAATTTGCTTTCACAAAGCTATCTATAGTCATCCTGGATGTCATTAGCAATTTATAAATTTATATTATTCAACAATCGGCTATTGGAGATATCAAACGATAGTCTCCTTATTTAGAATATTGTATACTGATATTCAATTTGTATAGCTTAGCACATTGATTTGAATTACCTTCTTATTTAGCTTAGTTTCCTCATTCCTCTGTATTTTCTAAGATTATAATTACTTTCCCATTTAGCTTAATTTCCAAATTCTTTTATAATCTATTTATTTTCTTCGTTGACAATGAAAACATATACCACTATTTTATCAATTCTAAACTGTTATCATATGGTATCAGACCAGTCGGTCCTTCTTCTTCTTCTATAATATTCTGGCCTCCCCGTACAACACACCTCCTACCACACCTCATCATGGCCGATGACTAACCTCAACTTTCCTCCGCTGCCGACACTCATATCGTCACTCTTCCAAACTCCGGTCAATCATCTCACCAACTCCAACTCATCAATATTGCTCACCACAATATTGTTAAACTTACTTCCACAAACTACTTGACTTGGAAACTCCAAATGGAAGCCATTCTTGTCTACTATGACCTCTACAAATTCATCGACGGTTCTCATCCATGCCCTATCTCCAATACAAACACACATAATCCAGATTACCTACCATGGGTTCGACAAGACAAATTACTATTTGGCGCACTTGTCGGCTCGCTCTCATCTTCCTTGATTCCACTTATCCAACGTGCCACCACCTCCCGCGACGCCTGGCTTACACTTGCCAACACATATGCTTGCCCGGCCCGTGGACACATCAAACAACTCAAGGATCAAATCAAACACTCAGTGAAAGGTTCTCAGACGATCTCCGAATATATGCAGTTCATCAAGTGCCGCTCTGATGAACTTGCTGCACTTGGCAAACCAATGGACCATGAGAATCTGATAGAGAAGATTCTTGATGGCCTCGATGATGACTATAAGGCTATTGTTGATGTTATTGAAGGCCGCGACACACCTATCTCGTTTGATGAACTTCATGAGAAACTCATCAATCGGGAATTGTCCCTCAAGCAAAGTCAACCACTCCTATCTTCCACTTTGGTCACGGCTAATGTTCTGTCTGCCCGTCACAATGACAGATCTCGGACCTCCGTCTCTCATTCCTCCTGGACACCAAACCAGCCACCACTCGGCCCTTCACCGTCTACTACGGTCAGCCATGGGCCCTCGCAACGTCGCCCGCCCTGTCCGTATCTTGGTAAGTGCCAAGGATGTCATGCTCAGGGTCATACCGTAGCCAACTGCCCTCTCTTTCAGCTGATTTCGACCAACAGTGCCTCCCGGTCTTCGGTCTCTACATTTGGCCGCTCTCCCCAGTGGCAACCACGGGAACACATGGCCACTGCTAATTCCACTGACAACACCGCATGGCTTCTTGATTCCGGGGCCTCTCACCACGTCACTGCAGATCTGAAAAATCTCTCGCTTCATACTCCGTATGACGGTCCTGATGACATTGTTATTGGTGATGGTACTGGGTTACCTATCTCTCACATCGGTTCTTTCTCTCTTCACACTCCCTCTCATTCATTTAAATTGCACGATGTTTTGTGTGTTCCAAATATGAAACGAAATTTGATTTCGATATCCCAATTTTGCCAAACAAATAAAACATCCATTGAATTCTTACCAACTTCTTTTATGTGAAAGATTTAATGACGGGGGCAATACTGCTAGAGGGGCGAACTAGAGATGGTGTGTATGAATGGCCGACATCATCCCTTCCCACCAACACCAAATTCGCCTACTCCAGTGTCAAAGCCTCTCTCACTGATTGGCACTACCGTCTAGGTCATCCATCCGAGCCCATTCTTCGACACATTGCGACCACCTTTTCTTTGGCATTTTCTTCCTCTATTTCAAAAACTATTCATTGCAACGACTATTATTGCAATAAAAGTCACAAGTTACCTTTTTCTCAATCCAGCATTACATCTACTACTCCGCTTCAAGTTATTTTCTCTGATGTGTGGATGTCTCCTATTCATTTCATTGATTGTTTCAAATACTATGTCATTTTTGTTGACCACTATACTCATTACGTTTGGTTATACCCCCTCACCCGTAAATCGGATGTCTCCAAAGTTTTTCCACGGTTCAAAGGATTTGTTGAAAACTATTTCAAAACCAAAATTGTCACACTCTACTCCGATAACGGGGGAGAATACATAAGTCTCAAATCCTTCTTATCCACTTCTGGCATATCTCATCTTACCACCCCTCCACACACACCAGAACACAATGGCTTCTCTGAGCGTTGTCACCGTCACATTGTCGAAACTGGTCTCACCTTGTTATCCCGAGCTTCCCTACCTCTTCCCTTTTGGTCGTATGCCTTCCTCACCGCTACCTATCTTATTAATCGTTTGCCCACTCCCACCTTAGACATGCAATCTCCTTATCACAAACTTTTTGCCTCCCACCCAAACTATCTCAAATTACGTGTC
The DNA here is from genome assembly GCA_017893485.1 of Hemerocallis citrina. Classification (NCBI taxonomy): domain Eukaryota; kingdom Viridiplantae; phylum Streptophyta; class Magnoliopsida; order Asparagales; family Asphodelaceae; genus Hemerocallis; species Hemerocallis citrina. The sequence continues at coordinate 85,956,982 of CM030358.1, forward strand.
TTTGTATATCTCTGCTATCCATGGTTACGTCCATACTCGACCCACAAGTTAGCACCTCACTCTGACTTCTCTAACCCCATTATCGTGTATTGGATCCACAAACCCCAACAATCTCCCACTTGGAGACATATACATGAAGTATCTAACATGTTCTTCATTCTTCCATTGGCCTAGTCTAGGCCCGTGCCTCTGCGAGTCTTCTCAACAATTAACCTGGAGACATTCCGATAGCGGTATAGCAAAACTGATATTTCCTGCTATCCACCACCTTAGTGAGCATGTCCGCCGGATTCTTAGTGCCAAGAATCTTAGTTAGCTTCCACCATTTCTTCTCAACCGCCATTCTGATAAAATGATACCTCATTTGAATGCGTCGAGTCCTAGAGTGATATGCCGAGTTTTTCGCCAAGAAAACTACACTTTGACTGTCACACCAAAGTTCATCTATGGGTTGCTTCCTGCCCAACTATTTCATAAGCTCCGAAATCCACCACATGTCTTTCGTCGCTTCTGTAAGTGCTATATAATCTGACTCCATGGTTGACTGTGCTACAATCTTTTGTAACTGCGAAGCCCAACTAACAGTTGTTCCTCCAACTGTAAATACATACCCCGTGGTACTTCTGCAACCATCACAATCGCCCAAAAAATCTGCATCCACATAACCATGTATATGCAAAGAATCTCCCCCAAAATAAAGAGAGTGATCTGAAGTACCTGCTAGATATCTAAAAATCCACCTTACTGCATTCCAATGCTGTTTAACTGGATTCTTCATGTAACGACTGACAACTCCCATTGCTTATGCGATGTCTGGTCTTGTATACACCATCGCATACATCAAACTACCAACGGCTTAGGCATAAGGAATAGCAGCCATTTCCTCCATCTCTGACTCTGTCTTCGGATACAAGTCCATTAATAACTTGAAGCGGGTAGCCAAGGGACAAGTAACCGGCCTATCGCCATCCATATTGAATCTCTTCAACACCTTCTTCACATAGTCTGCTTGTGATAACCAAAGCTTCTTGCTTCTCCTGTCTCTACTAATCTTCATGCCGAGGATTTGCTTTACTTCACCCAAGTCCTTCATTGAAAACTTCGAAGCTAGTGCCTTTTTCACTTCCTTAATCTTCTCCATACATGAACCTGCTAACAACATATCGTCCACATACAATGCCAAGATAACTATATCATTGTTCTCATATCTACGAACATACACACAATGATCAGTTTCACATCTATCGAAACTTTTTTTTTCTCATGAAGCAATCAAACTTTAAGTACCATTGCCGCGGTGCTTGTTTGAGCCCATAAAGACTCTTCTTCAATCGACACACCATGTCTTTCTTTCCTTTAGCTTCAAAATCAGTGGGTTGTCTCATGTACAGCTCTTTTTCGACATCACCATGGAGAAATATTATCTTCACATCCAACTGCTCTAAGTGCAAGTCTTCAACTGTCACAATACTGAGCAGAACCCTAATTGAAGCCATCTTTACAACTGGTGCAAAGATCTCACTATAATCAATACCTTCTCTTTGAGAGAATCCTTTCGTAACAAGCCTTGTCTTGTACCTTTTACTGTCATCTGCCACATCTTTGACTCTGAAAACCCATTTGTTCATATTAGCGCATTTTCCTGTAGGTAACTTGGTCAACTCCCAAGTTTGGTTCTGTTCCAAGGAGTTTATCTCGTCCTTCATAGCTAACTCCCACTGAATTCGAGCCTCATCCCTCAAGGCCTCCTCATGAGTCTCTGGCTCTCCTAGATCCGTGTACAAAATATGCTCGTGAACAACACTAGCTGATGGATCAAATATCTTGGTTGGCCTCCTCTCTCGTGTCGATCTCCTCAGTGTGGGTACCGATTCACCGACCGGTTCAGGTTCCCCAAACTGTTCTGGCTGTTCCTGTTCATCTTAGATAACCTGCTCATTCCCAATAGGCCCACCACGAGCCTCCTGTGCTGTCTGTGGTACCTGTACCTGCTGCTGCACTGTAGGGCCCCCAACACTAGGGCCGCCTTCAGAATCTGAATCTGAGTTTGAGTCTGAACCCAATCTGATTCTGAACTGGTTGTACTGTCTTGACCTGTGTGTCTGTCCTTGTATAGAACCTCTTCATTGAACACTACATTCCTGATGCGAATGACTTTGTTATCCACAAAATCCCAAAGCCTGTAACCATACTCATCGCCACCATAGCCAATGAACACACACCTCCTGGACATAGAGTCCAACTTCTTTCTTTCTTTCCTGTCAATTAGTGCATATGTCATACAACCATAAACTTTCAAATGCGAATAATTAACAGTTTTACCTGACCATAATTCTTCTGGAATGGCCCCATCAAGGGCACTAGACGGGAAACGGTTAATCAAGTACACCGCTGTATCAACTGTAGTGGCCCAAAGATGGACCGGAAGACCAACATGAAGTCTCATGCATCTTGCCCTTTCGAGTATCGTGCGGTTCATCCTTTCTGATAAACCATTCTCCTGTGGAGTCTTATGAACTGTTTTGATTCTTCTGATACCTTCCTTTGCCAGATAGTTAAAAAATTCTTTGCTTGTGTACTCACCTCTGTTGTCTGACTTTATTGCTTTCACCTTGCAACCCGTCTCATTCTCAACCATGGCCTTCCAAGCCCTGAATGCCTAAAAAACTTATGATTTCTCGCGAATTGCATAAACCCAAACCTTTCTTGTAGCATCATCGATGAATGTGACCAAGTATCTCTTACCACCATAAGAGAATTCTTGAGCTGGACCCCACACATGTGTATGTACCAACTCTAGCTTTCCAAGCTTCTTCTCACGCCTACCCAACTGAAAGCTAACTCTCTTTTGTTTGCCCATCACACAATTCTCATAAAAATCCATCTCAACCTTCTTCAGCCCCGACAAAAGATCCCTAGAACAAAGCTGCTTGACACCCCTTTCACCAAGGTGCCCCAACCTAACATGCCACAGAATTGAAGGGGAACTGCCTGCTGATGCTGTAGCAAAAAAATCACTTGAATCACCTTCTCTGAGTAAGTACAGCGTGTCACCACGCTTTCCTTTTGCCACCAACCTGGCACCTGTAGTCACCTTCCATTCTCCATGCCTAAAAGTTATTGTGAATCATTCTTTGTCTAGTTTGCTAATTGAGATCAAATTTTTCTTCAAGCTCGGAATATGTCTTGTGTCATACAAGACCAATTGCCTACTATTGCGAGCCGTCACTCTCACAGTGTCTCTACCTACAACTGGACATATCTTTCCATTACCAACTGAAACTGTACCAAAGTCACCTGTCCTGTAATCCTCAAAACATCTCTCATGGGAGTACAATGATAAGAAGCACCTGAGTCTATACACCAATCATCTTGCAAAATATTAAATCCAGCAGATAAACACAATTAATCTAAACGAGGTCAATACTTACCATATTGGCTACATGTGACCCTGCTTGTGCTTTTTTATATTCTTCGCATTGGTCTCTCCTGTGTCCTGACTTCTTGCAGTACCAACACTCACCTTTGCGATGTTCTGTTCTTGACTTGGACCTGTGATTCCTACTCTGTGACTTTCCCCTGTTGTTACTTCTACAACGGTTATCAACTGACAACCGGCATTGCTAGGATATGACACCGAAGTCTCTCCATGTCTTTTCCTCCTTGCATCCTAATTCGTAATGTTGCTTATAACATCCTTTAGGATTTTTGTATCAGTTATGGTGCTTGTAATAGTCTGCTCTACTGTGCCGTAACTATCGGAAAGACTGAATATCAACAACAACGATTGTGTCCCCTCCTCAAACTTCAAACCCGACGATTCCATCTGATTGTAAACCATACAGAAATTGTTGATGTGCTCAGCAACCGAACCCCTTTCCGAAAACTTCAAGTTAACCAACTTCTTTAGGTGTAAGATCTGATTAGCTGCATTCGGCATCTCAAACATGTCTGACAATATCTCCATTACCTCATTCGCGGTCCTTGCCTTCTCAATGTGAAATATCGCCTTCCAGCTCAGCGACAACTGAACCTGCCCAAGCACTTTCTGATCCAATATATTCTGGCCGCCAACGCAACCGGATCGACCTCTGTCCCTTCTGGCTTCACACCAAACAACGGATCATCTAAATCCTTCCGTCGGAGATACGCAATCATTTGGATCTTCCACACTGTGAAATCCATTCCATCGAACTCCTTGACTCTACTCTTGTCCCACATCTCAATTAATACTACCAACCTGTAGCTCTGATACCACTTTATTGAATTCTAACCGCGGAATAACTTAACAACGACGACGATATGCAAGAACTATAGAATCAAAACAAGAGAACAAAGAACAACAAAGGACAACACACAAGAACACACAAGATTTTTTTGAGGTTCACCCAAAATAATGACTACTTTTCTGCGCAGAGGCACTCCTGCGATTTTCACTAGAAATATGAAGATTAGGTTTACAAATCTCTCAATAACTCACCACCAAGGTGTAGGGTTTCTCTCTATCTCCCTCTCTCTTAATGACGGCTGGTAGATCTCTATTTTTTTTTACTTAACCCTAAAATCGTACACAATACAATATATATAGGATTCCACAACTTTAATCTCAGTCGCTCATCAACCAGAGTCGGGACGATCGATCGCAACATCATGATGGTCGACCGGTTCTTTCCTTCGACTGCACAAGGTCCAACTTAGAGCAGGTCAGTCAACTGCACGGTCGACCGGCCATCTCTTCAAGATACAGGATCCATCCAGAGAGAGTGACAGTCGACTGCAGGGTCGACCGTTCTTTTACCTGTACGAATGCAGTCGATTGTCCACCTACGGTCGACTGCAACTCGCCTGCAGCAGCTTGCTGCTTCTTCGACTCTTATTCTTATCTGACTTCTCCAACCCCCATTATCGTGTATTGGATCCACAAAGCCCAACATATATTTAGGTGTTATTGATTTATAGGACACTACTGGCCATGCAAAGTCACTACTCGAGCTTTTGGTAACGAAATTTTTTGCAGAAATACTCCATCCGTTTCAAAATAAAAGTTATTCTAGGTTTCTACACAACTATTAAGAAACAATTTAGGGTTGAGCAAAAATACTCCATATTCTTAGTTTTATATACTCATAAATGAGCCATCAATTGTACAATGTCTTATTTGCCCTCCTCTATCATTTTTTATTACTTCTCTTAGACCATCTCCAACCACGCTAGCTATCTCTCAATTTTAGCCAAAATAGCTAGTTTAGAGATAAAAATCTGCTCCAACGGGACTCGCCAAAGCACTCGCCAAAATAGAAATATCATATCCACTCGCCAGATCTGGCGAGTTTGTATTGCTCGCTGAAAAAAATCACGGAGAAAAAAAATCGCGATCATGGAGAAAAAATCGCGTGTGATCAGCTGTAGAAAAAATCGCGATTTCCCGATTGGATCAGATGTAGAAAAAATCGCGATCACGGAGAAAAAATCGCGTGCGTGCGATCTGATTTTGAACTGATTTAATCTGGGTTTGATTTTTTTCGCGATCTGATTTAATCTGGGTTTGATTTTTTCGAAGTCATTTTCAAGTCATTTTCGCGATACTTTTTTTCCAAGTCATTTTCGCGAGTCATTTCCAATATGATACTTTTTTTCCAAGTCATTTTCGCGATCTGATTTAATCTGGGTTTGATTTTTTTGAGGGTTCAGTTTAATTTGCTTGGGCTTTTTTTTGGGTTTGGTATTTTTTGGGCTTTAAAATATCTATAATTATCTAAAATAGCTAGTATGGATGGAGTGTAAATTTTTTTGGCTAGCCAAATTATCCAATTGCTCTCCATTCTAACTATTCTAGCCAGTTAAAATAGCTAGCATGGTTGGAGATGGTCTTACAAAATGAAAATTGGGTAAAATTGAAAACCTCATAGAAAATTAATTCATGCATATTTATGAATGACAAGATATTTTCACGAAAACTTGAAGTGACTTATATTTTGAAACAAAAAAAAAAAGGCTAGAATGACTAATATTTTGAAACAAAGGGAGCATTTTAGAGGCTCGTCACTTAATAAAATAAGTCAATAACTGTCTACATGTTTTTTTATATTGTTTTTTAAAATAAGTCAATAACTATTTTAAAGTGTTTCTTTTTTTGAATTTCAAATTTTGGAGATATTTTAACACTACAAAATAAAATGTCTATCTCAGTGTTTTTTTGCCTGAGTTTAAGTGAAACGCCGGGAAAGATCACTGCAAAAATCTTTGCATTTTTAACAGCATTTCTATAAAATGTCGGAATAGCATTAGCTATCCCGGCGTTTTGTTGAGAAATGCTGAGATAGAGTCTCCCAAAATCACTCAAAATTTCCCATAATCCCCACAAATCTCTCGAACTCCCAAATTAAAACCCGTCGTAGTCCCCCCCCCTCCCCCCCCCCCCCCCCCCCCCCCCACTCAAAATTTCCCATAATCCCCACAAATCTCTCGAACTCCCAAATTAAAACCCGTCGTAGTCCCCCCCCCCCCCCCCCCCCCTCTCTCTCTCTCTGATTCTCAAGCCATCGACCTCCATCTCCACCTTCCTCCACCGTTAAGCTCTGAAAGCAGCTATGACATTCTGATCCCTCAATCTCTCCAATCGATCTCTCACGTTCCGTAGATCTCACTATTTTTTTCTCAAATTTTGTGTAAAGCTATATGATTCGGTGTTTACGTGATGATTAATGAGTGAGAATGTATTAATTGTGGATTAAGAATGGATTACTTAAGTGTACACTTGGGATGAGGAGTGGATTTATATTTCCTGGCAATTTCCTATATATTTATTAGCAATCCCATGATCATCTTAGATTATGCACTTGATTTTGAATGATCTCCCTATCATTAACATCAAAAATTATTTTCACCATATAAACTGGGCCAGGATTAGTCTCCCGATGGGTTGGTTGGGGATTAAATTTTTATATAAAAAAAATCATATCCCAGCATTTTTGATTGAAAACACAGGGATAGGATATTAAAAATAAATAAATAAATAAATAGAATATCCCGCCGTTTTTTTTTGTTAAAAACGTTGGGATATGTAACTTTTTCCTTTTTTTAATAAACGCGTTATCCCGTTTCATATTTAAAATGTTGGGATAGACCTTATATCTGTCCCGGCGGTTGCTATAACGGTATTTTTGATGGCATTTCCAGAAATGCCGATGCGGTCTATCCCGATGTTTATAAATGTTGGGGTAGCCCAAAAAGAACGCCGAGATTGAGGTTATGTGTTGTAGTGTAAGTTGAAATTTGGAGAGATTTTTAAAAGTGAAAAAGAGATAAATGTGGCTTGAGTGACCTACTTTTTCTCTTCTTTTTCTTCTACTTTTTTTCTTCTTTTTCTTTTTTAAAATGGAGAAAGGAGAAAATTTCGGTGATAAAAATGATATTAGCATAATATATTATAATATATTGTATGGATTCTTTAGCATAATTAGACATTCAGCACCATGCATCCGTATCAAGCCTTAGCCAGCATAACTAGACATTCTTTTGGTGATCTCAATCTTCACCACTTTCAATATTTATCTATAGATATCTATGTTTTACTAGTAATCTACACGTGAAATGCACGTTTTAATAATTTCAAAGAATAAAAATAAAAACTCTGCCGTAGGGAGAATTTGAATCGGAAACCTCCTTTATAATAGTTATGTACGTGCGTTGCACATGTTGGTAGAATGACAAAATGACAAATGATACTGAGGCCTTCTCCCATTATAATATTAGAGATACTAAAACTTGGTCGTTCTAGTGAGATATGAGAGTTTCATATGTACTTTATACGTTAAAAACGTGCCGAATTAGTGCATTTTTGGTATGCCAAGATAAATCGAATTAAGCACTACTCTTGCAATAATCTTTTTATTTTGTTCTCTAATTAAGAACACACTTAGTAAGATTCAAATCAGAACAACTCTGATATCTATAAATATAACCAGGATTTACATTTTATATTCTAGCACAAGTAATTGTATTATATTATATTATATATACAACGAGAACAACATAAACTCATGAAGTGCATAACTGCTTCTTGTAGTGTCATCAAAAATTCAACGCAGAAATCTTAGTTTAAAAAACTTGTGATGGAAATATTCTCCTAAAAAGCAATAATGAAGCCCTAGCTCGAGGGTGAGGTTGACTACAGATGATAGAGAATTTTCCTTTTAAAAGACCTAAATAATAGGATAATGGGGAATATGATTACATATGCCACACTAAAAATGGTTGGTTCTGAAGTTTCGACAAAATTTTTCCTTGTTCTTTTTAAATTTCTAAACAATACCTTATTTGTGTACGATATAATATTATGCTAGCAATTGATCCGTGGTCGCACATGTTAGAACCTGAATATAAAATAATAAAAATCCCAACAGAATTTGTGAAGAAATCAAAATCAATTGAAGAAAAACAGTAAGTACAAAACTTGTGCAGAGTCGAGATTTGAAATCTCTGTCCTTAAACGGAATTTGCCCCGTAGTGTGACGGTTACCGGCAAATTGCTTCCCAGGATACAACTGTACCTTCTCTGAAGAATGCAGCACCCTTGCTTCAGAGACAACGAACTGCTGTCTGTGTTGTACTCTTAGTTAACACTTGACTTCTGACACAGAGGAGAGGAAGAAGAAAAGAAAATGTAAAAAATTTTGTGTCTGTATGTAAGCCTCTGTCTGGTTATATAGAGGAATTGGATTGGAGACTGTTCAGCAGCTGCCAACAGCAGAGTAATGGGGACTCTTCAGATTCATAACTGGTGAGCCATTACTCAGCTGTTACAGAGTAATGTGCACCAGTTACTGAATCTGAAAAGCCTTTTCAGTTCAGTAGGGGAAGAGTTTGTCTGGGTAAAAATAAAATAAAAAATTTAAGCCAGACCAAACCAAACCGAGCCGGGGCTGGGGCCGGGGCCGGGCTGCGCGCGCGCGCGCGTGCGTGTTTGTCATTTTGGTTAAGTCCTCTCTCCACTACACGTTAGTGGTAACCCCCGGGCCACGCCCTTTAGTCCAGTTTTCTAGTATATACACTAGACAAAATCATTTCCAATTTCCGATATGGGACTATCTATTTTCTCCAAGTTGCCAAGTTAGTACATTTCAAGTACCCAACTTTGGATCAACATTTCTCATTCATACGGAATTTGTTTTTGGCAAGTGAGTATACTACGGAATAGTACTCGTCGAGAGGATCGCAATCCACTCATTTTCCGGTGCCGCTGGTGGCCAGAGCTTGCCGGAATCCGGCCCGAAAAACTGCAAAAATTAATTCCAACAATCCCCCACATGAATGGAAATTACCAGACCATGTAATCCAGACACGACAGAAAAACAAAAAACATGACAGAAAGACTCTGAGAGTACAATCGGAAAATCACTGCATCAGGAATGGTAGTAATTTTTCAACTTTGAACCACCTTTAGTAATTAGCTATCGGATTCACTTGACCAGGTAGTGATCATGATGTCTTGAACTACCCGGGCGTTCATGTGAACCTAGACAATAACTATCACGCAGTTTCATCTCCTCACAGAACTAAGTTCTCTTGTTGTGTTCATTTTGGCCTTGAACATCCCTGGTTAATCGTGAGTGAACTTGGAGAATGTAGCCTCTCTTCATTCTCCTAGAAATGGCCCCATTTCACACTCACAAGGTGATTGCCCATAAAGAGTATCCTGCTATACCCCACTTTTATTTCAAAGCTATGTGAATCATTAAAAGCCAAGCTTATCCTAACTATTTGCAGGCAGCACTTGTTTTATCATCCTAAGAATGGGTATGAGATGTTAATCTCTCAGTGCTTTCGTTGATTAAACAAGATTTAGTTGTCCCTTTGAACCTAGATCTTGGGATCTCCAATTCCTAGGTAGGGTTTCCATCAAGTATCCTCTTTCGTCATAGGCTTTAAGCCCATTCCTCTTGATGATCTCACAACCTTCTCTCGCGACAGACCTTTAGTAAATGGATCTGCTAGGTTGTCGGCCGATTTTATATATTCTATAGAGATTACTCCATTTGAGAGCAGTTGTCTAATGGTTTTGTGTCGCCTTCTGATATGACGAGACTTACCATTATACATACAACTCAGTGCCCGTGCTATAGCCGATTGGCTGTCACAGTGTACACATAAGGCAGGCACTGGTTTTTCCCACATTGGAATATCCTCTAAGAAGTTTCGAAGCCATTCTGCTTCCTCTGTCGCTTTGTCTAAAGCAATAAACTCAGATTCCATGGTGGATCTGGCCAATAGCGTTTGTTTAGAGAATTTCCATGACACAGCTGCACCACCAAGTGTGAAAACATATCCACTTGTGGATTTTGAGTTCTTTGAGTCCGATATCCAGTTGGCATCACTGTAGCCTTCCAGTACTGCTGGATATCTGGTGTAATGCAGCGCATAATTCTGAGTATGTCGCAAGTAGTTCAATACTCTAGTTATTCCTTTCCAGTGACTTCGTCCTGGATTACTCGTGTATCGGCTCAGTACGTTTACCGAATGTGCTAGGTCCGGTCTTGTACAATTTGTTAGGTACATCAGACTACCAATTACACGTGCATATTCCAGTTGTGATATGCTTTCGCCTGTATTTTTGAACAGGTGAAGACTTGGATCGACGGGACTTTTTGCTGTCCCATTGGAATAATTCTTGAATCTTTCAAGTACTTTCTCAGCATAATGAGCTTGAGACAAAGTAATCCCCTCAGATGTCCTGGAGACTTTGATTCCTAGTATGACATCTGCAACTCCCAAGTCTTTCATGTCAAACTTGCCACTAAGCATGCTCTTAGTTTGTTTGATAATGTCGTTATTGCTTCCAATAATGAGCATGTCGTCTACGTATAGACAGACCAGAATGTATCCGTTTGGAGTATCTTTGATGTAGATACATTTATCACATTCATTTATTTTGAAACCATTTGACATCATAACATTGTCAAATTTTGCATGCCACTGCTTTGGAGCTTGTTTCAGGCCGTACAGTGATTTTACAAGCCTGCAAACCTTATTTTCCTGTCCAGGAACTACGTAACCCTCAGGTTGTTTCATGTATATTTCTTCTTCTAAGTTCCCATTTAGAAATGCAGTTTTAACATCCATTTGATGTATTTCCAGGTTACGTAGAGCTGCAATAGCTATCAACATTCTTATGGATGTTATTCTTGTAACTGGAGAATATGTATCGAAGAAATCTAGGCCTTCTTTTTGCCTAAATCCTTGTACCACAAGTCTAGCCTTATGCTTCTCTATTGAACCATCTGGTTTCAATTTTTGTTTGAAAATACATTTGCATCCTAGAGCTTTACATCCAGAAGGCAAATCGACTAACTCCCATGTATGATTTTGCATAATGGAGTCTATTTCACTTTTGAATGCTTCCTTCCACATAGGAGCATCAGGCATAGACATGGCTTCCTTGAAAGTTCTGGGCTCATTCTCTAACAGTAAGGCCGTCACAAAGTCAGGACCAAATGATTTTGATGTTCTAGCCCGTTTACTTCGTCTAGGCTCATCAGTATCATGTTCTGGTTCATCAACTGAAGTGCTTGCATTCCCTTGTTCACGTGTACGTTTGGGGTACGTAGTATCCTTGCACGGAAACACGTGTTCAAAGAATGAAACATTTCTTGATTCCATTATTGTATTTACATGGATATCCGGTATATCCGATTTGTATACCAAGAACCGATATGCACTACTGTTGTGTGCATAGCCTATGAATATGCAATCAATCGTCTTAGGTCCGATGGTGACCTGTTTCGGATTAGGTACTGCCACTTTTGCTAAACACCCCCACACTTTGAGGTATTTATACGAAGGTAAGTTACCTTTCCACAATTCGTATGGTGTCTTGCCGGTTTTCTTGTGAGATATTTTGTTGATAATGTAGTTGGCAGTCAGTAACGCTTCCCCCCACATGTTTTGGGGTAAGCCAGAGTTCAACAACAAGGCATTCATCATCTCCTTTAGAGTTCGGTTTTTGCGCTCGGCAGTACTGTTTGATTCGGGTGAGTAGGGAGCAGTTGTCTGATGAACTATTCCATGTTCCGAGCAGAACATGTTAAATGGTGCATCATATTCTCCTCCTCTATCACTTCTAACGATTTTAATCGTTTTGCCAAGTTGATTCTCAACCTCAAGTTTATATTCTTTGAATTTATCCAAAGCCTCATTTTTGCTATGTAACAAATATACATAACAGAATTTTGTGCAATCGTCTATGAAAGTCACAAAGTACTTTTTGCCACCTCTGGTCTGCACATATTTTAAGTCACACAGATCTGTGTGAATAAGACCTAGAGTTTCTGTGTTTCTTTCTACAGAACGTGATGGAGTTTTAGTGAGTTTTGCCTCCGTGCAAACTTCACATTTTTCTGAGTTATCTACCTTAAATTTTGTTAGCAAATTCATGTTAATTAATCTACGCATAGAATTTACGTTAACATGGCCTAGTCTTTCATGCCAAACAGAGGATGACTCAACAACATAGGCAATAGGAGTTATTTCATTAACTTTGGGAACAGCAGGAACAATAGTTTTAGGGATGACTGTCATTACATTAAACTTGAACAGTCCATCCTTTACATATCCTTTCTCCAAGTATACCCCATTCTTGGACAGTACAAAATTATCAGAAACAAGTACAACTCTAAACCCATTCTTGCTTAGCAAAGAACCTGATATCAAGTTCTTTCTAATATCTGGGACATGCAGCACATTTGTGAGTGTTAGCTCTTTGCCTGAAGTCATTTTCAGCACTATCTTTCCCGTTCCTTCAATTTTGGAGGTGGAAGAGTTTCCCATGAACAGCTGTTCATCTTTGTTGCACTTCTGGTAGGAGGTGAACATTTTCTTGTCCGAGCAGATATGCTTGGTGGCCCCAGTATCGTACCACCATTCACGAGGATTGCTCCCTACAAGATTGACCTCTGATACTACAGCACAGAGATCCAGGTCAGAGAGACCAGTGGACAAGTTCTCAGCTATATGTGCGTGGGGTTTTTCATTCCCTTTTACATGTCCTGTTTTTGAATGATTACTGTCCTTACTACGGCACTCAGAAATTTTGTGCTCCAGCTTACCACACTTGTGGCATTTCCCAGCAAACCTCTTTGCAAGAGGTTTTTTGTTTGAGGGCTGTGGCAGAAACTTCCTCTTCTTGCCCTTCTGTTCGTGCTCTACCACATTGGCCTTTTCTATGGACTGATTTCCATAGGACCTGTCAGCCTTACGATTCTCTTCTTCGATCCGCAACCTGACAATTAGATCTTCAAGAGACATCTCCTTTCGTTTGTGTTTGAGGTAGTTCTTGAAGTCTTTCCACCCAGGTGGAAGTTTTTCAATGAACGCTGCGACCTGCAATGGTTCGCACAACGTCATATTCTCTGCAGCAATATCGTGCATTATAACCTGTAGTTCTTGGACCTGACTCACCACAGTTTTGGAGTCAATCATCTTGTAGTCCAGAAATTTGCCGATAACAAATTTCTTGGACCCGACGTCTTCTGTTTTGTACTTCTTTTCCAGGGACCCCCACAGGAGTTTGGATGTCTTGAAGACACAGTAGACGTTGTACAGGGAGTCTACCAAGCCATTCAGGATGTAGTTCCTGCAGAGGTAGTCGCCCTGAGTCCACGCATCAACTGCAGCAACGGAGTGTGCTTCCATTGGCGCCAGCATCGGGGCAGATTCATTGAGGAATCTGTCCAGCTTCAATGTGGTCAGGTAGAACTGCATCTTCCCCTGCCACTTTTTGAACCCAGTTCCATTGAACTTCTCCAGTTTTTTTCCCACGGTTATGTGCGTGGGCAGAACGACCGAATGTGCCGCAACCGATTGTGCAGTCACATTCTGGGTCACCGGTGTTTGGGTACTGAGAAGCCCAGTAGCAACTTCAGTGGGTGTGTTCTCCATGTTCTGATTTTGTTCTGAAAATGTTCGAAACAGAAACTATTAGTTGGTTTTTTCCGAATAGCACCTGTAAACAGACTTCACAAAATTGTTAGAATCTGTGAGGATAAAATTATGCTTTAAGATCGTTAGAACCTGAATATAAAATAATAAAAATCCCAACAGAATTTGTGAAGAAATCAAAATCAATTGAAGAAAAACAGTAAGTAGAAAACTTGTACAGAGTCGAGATTTGAAATCTCTGTCCTTAAAGCAGAATTTGCCCCGTAGTGTGACGGTTACCGGAAAATTGCTTCCCAGGATACAACTGTACCTTCTCTGAAGAATGCAGATCCTTGCTTCAGAGACAACGAACTGCTGTCTGTGTTGTACTCTCAGTTAACACTTGACTTCTGACACAGAGGAGAGGAAGAAGAAAAGAAAATGTAAAAAATTCTGTGTCTGTATGTAAGCCTCTGTCTGGTTATATAGAGGAATTGGATTGGAGACTGTTCAGCAGCTGCCATTACTCTGTAACAGCAGAGTAATGGGGACTCTTCAGATTCATAACTGGTGAGCCATTACTCCGCTGTTACAGAGTAATGTGCACCAGTTACTGAATCTGAAAAGCCTTTTCAGTTCAGTAGGGGAAGAGTTTGTCTGGGCAAAAATAAAATAAAAAATTTAAGCCAGACCAAACCAAACCGAGCCGGGGCCGGGGCCAAGGCCGGGCCGCGCGCGCGCGCGCGTGCGTGTTTGTCATTTTGGCTAAGTCCTCTTTCCACTACACGTTAGTGGTAACCCCCGGACCACGCCCTTTAGTCCAGTTTTCTAGTATATATACTAGACAAAATCATTTCCAATTTCCGATATGGGACTATCTATTTTCTCCAAGTTGCCAAGTTAGTACATTTCAAGTACCCAACTTTGGATCAACATTTCTCATTCATACGGAATTTGTTTTTGGCAAGTGAGTATACTACGGAATAGTACTCGTCGAGAGGATCGCAATCCACTCATTTTCCGGTGCCGCCGGTGGCCGGAGCTTGCCGGAATTCGGCCCGGAAAACTGCAAAAATTAATTCCAACAGCACATACGTGCCATTCAGCGGCGGAGCTAGGATTTTCATCCAGCAGAAGTAAAATCACAAGAACTAAACGAAGAAAAAACGAGCAGCAGAAGAAGAGGGAGCGGGTCGGGTGGTGTGAAGAGCGGTTGTATGGACCTTTACTTGTTGGCCACGCTCAGGAAAGTGCTGCATGGACTTCCATTTAAAATATAAAAAATAACTGCACCTATACAAAGGGCCTACCCAAATTCAGGAAGAGCGGTCGCTCATCCTGGCTTGGGTGTGGCTCCGTCACTGGTGCCATTAGATGGTCAAAAACCTCATATATTTTATACACACATAATTGTTAAACATAATTCAATAATACTTGTAATATAAGATCGCACATGCATATTGTGCACATGTTGTTATTGAATTTTTAGTTTAAATATAGCATGTATACTTATCATTTTTTTTATTGGGACTCAAAGATGGCAATAACCATCATATTTCACTAGCAATTGACTTGTGCCTATACGAGCAGACTATTAGATGGTAGGGGTGTCAAAAAGTACCATATTACCGTACCATACCGTACCATACTGTTACCATACCATACTGTTACCATACCATATATTACCGAAATTTCGGTAATACCATACCGAAATTTCGGTATTGTACCATACCGAAATTATATGGTATGGTACTGGTACCCAATACTGATACCATGGTATACCGTACCATACCAAGTAATTAATACATATTTAATTTATTTTTTATATTTAAAAATTCAGGCCCACACCTAGGTCCAAGCCCATTTTTCTTATTTTCTTTTTCAATTTTCCACCCCAGTTGTACTACTACTTCAATTATTATTCCTTTTTCCCTACTTCCTTTTTTTCTTCATTGAATCTAAGGCACACGCACTGACTGACCGACGCACTACGCTATCGAAGTACCACGCTGTCGCCACGCCACCTACCTTCTTCAGCCCCGATCGGTACTGTTACCGCTGGGTCTGGTGTGGGGGTAAACAGATGAGATTTGTGGGTTCGTGGAAAAACCTGAATAGCGGATCCAAGCCTGCTGATTCCTGCCGCTAACCTGCAAGGAAGTGCGATACACCGGGGTTGATTCTGGCGACGCACCCTCCGACGCTCTTGTCAGTAACCAGTGATGATTAAGAAAGAGCTTAAGCTGGAAAAAGAGTGATTACCTGGTCACAGTGGTAGGTAGGAGGTATTTATAGTCGCCATGGGAGTCTGATTAGGGACCTGATTTTCTGTGAAACCGTTAGGAGTAAAATCCTCATAATTAGTTTAGGAAACTGATCCCTAATTCCCGGTGAGAGGATAACTGCAAATCAGGCCCGTTGATTTAGTCAAATCAGTGACCCTGATTTCCTCTTGCTGATCTGGGTTTGTCTTGGGTCAGGACCCGTACCCAGCTGGAGTAGATCCGTTTTGCGGGTTATTGGATCTGTGAAGGGGAGATCCAGTGCCCGCTTTGGGTCCATCTGTTTGTGAAATTACCTTTTTACCCCTGAGCTTCAAGATTCGTTCCCAATCTGGACGGTTCTGATTTAACCCCATTTTTAGCCATATCACGAGCCCCCCACTCCTAAAGACTGAATGTGATCAGCCTTTGAGGAGTAGTTTAACTATTTCAGTGGCTAGTGGAGTTGTATCGGAGTCCGAATGGAGGATTTTGAATCTCGAAGGGGGGTAGTGAGGTGATTTCTGAAACTGTAAGCTGTTCTGAAGCCTTGTTGAATATTCAACGGTTTTTAATCTATTTTTTGGGATTATTTATTTAATTTTGTGATGTGTTAACCAATCGTTCGGGGGCCTTAATAGTACATTCTAGGCAATAATTGTTCGTTCAGGGGCTCAAAAATATTCTCCCGAATTTTTAATTATTTTCTAGAATTTTTAGTTAATTTTCTCGAATTTTTAGCAATTTTTTCGCAATTTTTAAATAAATAAAACGATTAAAATAAATAGAAACTGGTTTTTAATACCTATTTATAGCGTGGCCTGATCTGGACTGTTGATCTTGGGCGAGCGCAAATTTCTGAGAGATCTGACGGTTGTAGTCGCTCGGCAGTCATTTTCTCGCTTTTGGAGCTCGGATGGGCACTTGCTCGGTTGGCCGACCGGGGGTCTGAGGGTTCGGCCGTCCGAGCGACGTGGCGCGATCTGAGCCGTTGGATGGTGGCGCGAATCTCGAGACAGGCACATTTTTCAAGAAAACGCTATCTTGTCGTATAGCGCACGTGGCACGATCTGGGCCGTTCATCATCAGGGACGCGAATTTCTGGAAGATCCAACGGCCGTGATCGTTCGGCTGCTTTTTTCTCCGTTTTGACGCTCGGATGGGCACTTGCTCGGTTGGCCGACCGGAGGTGTAAGGGTTCGGCTGTCCGAGCGACGTGGCGCAATATGAGCCGTTGGATGGTGGCGCGAATCTCAAGACGGGCTCAGTTCCCAAGAAAACACTATCTTGTCATTTAGCGTCGCTGGCAAGATCTGGGCCGTCTGATCGAGATCTTACACGAATATTGAGGAGAAAGTGATTTTTCTCCGTTTTGACGCTCGGATGGGCACTTGCTCGGTCAGCCGACCGGAGGTCTAAGAGTTCGGCCGTTCGAGCGACGTGGTGCGCTCCGAGCATACCTCTCGCTCGTTCGCGGCTCGGCGACAAGAGCGTTCGGCTAGAGGTGCCGAGCAGCGCTTCTGTCTCCTCTTATCGCGAAGTTGCGAGGTGAGTCGAGCCTTACCCAATGGTGGGCTCGCCGATCCTCGTGAGAGTTCGACGGTCGTGGGAGCAATTCCGAATGGCGACCCACTCCTAGCCCGCTGAGAAGCGAGCTTGCAGAGTAGAATCGAACCAAGTGTTGGACTCCGGAACCATCGTTAGAGTTCAACGGTTGTGGGAGCAATTCCGAATGGCGACCCACTCCTAGCCCGCTGAGGAGCGAGCTTGCGGAGTAGAATCGAGCCAAGTGTTGGACTCCGGAACCATCGTTAGAGTTCAACGGTTGTGGGAGCAATTCCGAATGGCGACCCACTCCTAGCCCGCTGGGGAGCGAGCTTGCGGAGTAGAATCGAGCCAAGTGTTGGACTCCGGAACCATCGTTAGAGTTCAACGGTTGTGGGAGCAATTCCGAGCGGCGAACTACATCTGGCTCGCTTAAGAGCAAGCTTGCGAAGTAGAGTCGAGCCGGATATTGGACTCCGAACCATTGATTGAATAAAGAATAAAGGCGGAGAGATGCAAGCAATTTTACAAGTATGAAAAAGCATTCTTTATTGATAATTGACGGCGAACCGTTTTTACATATGACAACTTAAGAAATGAATTACAAGTTAGAGGAGAGGAATGGTTCGACACCCTGTGATACTCAGAGAGGCGCCGGGGCGCTTTCTTGGTATTTTAAAAGGTGGTCGGCATTCCAGGTCCTCAGAATCTCTCTGCCCTCTAGGTCTTCCAGACGATAAGCTCCAGGCCGAACTACCCTTGTGATCTTGTATGGTCCTTCCCAATTCGAAGCTAGTTTGCTCTTCTGATTGGGGAAGGAGATGGCTAGCTTTCTGAGGACCAAGTCCCCCTCCTTGAGATCGGTGGGTCGGACTTTCTTGTTGTACGCCAACTCGACCCTCCTCCGGTAGTTCTGCTGGCGTATTGATGCTCTTTCCCTCAGCTCGTCCACCAGGTCTAAGTTCGCCCGGAGATCTCTGGCGTTCTGTTCCTCGTTGTAGGCTGCAAGGCGAGGAGAAGGTATTCCGACTTCGAGAGGTATCACTGCCTCGGACCCATAGGTGAGGTTGAACGGGGACTCTCCTGTGGGGGTCCGTTTATTGGTGCGGTAGTTCCACAGTACGTTGGGGAGTTGGTCGACCCATAAGCCTTTAGAATACTTGTCCAGTCTCTTTTTGATACCAAAGAGGATCTGCCGGTTAGCGTTCTCTACCTGGCCATTCGACTGTGGGTGGGAGACAGAAGAGAAGTGCTGCTGGATGGCAAGGTCCTCACACAGAGCTCGGAATGCGGCCCCAGTAAACTGAGTCCCGTTGTCCGTTACGAGGACACGAGGGATGCCAAATCGGCAGATGACGCTTTTCCAGAAGAATTGAAGCACCTTGTTCTCGGTAATAGTGGCTAGGGGCTCGGCTTCAATCCACTTCGAAAAGTAGTTGATGGCTACGACCAAGAACTTGAACTGGTCCGGAGCTGGAGGAAATGACCCTAGTAAATCCATCCCCCACATTGCGAAGGGGATAGGACTTGATAGGGAGGCAAGGTTAGCTTGGGGGAGGCGACGAATGTTGGAATGTCTCTGACAAGAGCCACATTGCCGAACGTGTCGCTCGGCATCTTGGAGGAGAGTCGGCCAGAAATATCCGTAATTCAGAGCTTTCCGAGCCAAAGACCTAGACCCTGAGTGTGCCCCGCCGATGCCTTCGTGGAGCTCCTGTAAGGCGTAGTCGGCCTATTCTGGGGAAAGGCATCTCAGGTACGGTCGGCCGTCTATCTGCGAGAAGGAGCGCTTGTACAAGATCCCTTCGACCAGGACGTACCGCTCGGCCCTGGTTCTTACTCGGCGCGCTTCCTTCGGGTCCTCAGGGAGGAGTCCGTCCCTTAGGAATTCTACTAACGGTTTCATCCAATTATTTTGCAGTAGGACCGGCAATGACTCCACTGAGTCGACGGTCTCATCTTCTATGCTCGGTTTCAAGAGGACCTCGATCAAGACGGTCTGCTCGAGACCTTGGAGGGAGGATGAGGCCAACTTGGAGAGGGCATCGGCTTGTGAATTCTCCTCTCGAGGGATTCGTTGGATGAGTGCCTCTTCGAACCGGGCCATGAGGGTTCGGACTTTGGCGAGGTACTTCGCCATCCGTTCGTCTCGTGCCTCGTAATCGCCCAAGACTTGGTTCACAACCAGCTGGGAATCACTATGGATTCGGAGGTGCTGCGCCCCAGCACTTCGGGCAAGTCCGAGGCCCGCGATTAGTGCCTCATACTCTGCTTTGTTGTTTGAGGCTCTGAAATTCATGCGGAGGGCATACTGGAGGACGAAGTCATCTGGACCCATCAGGATGATACCAGTGCCGCTTCCCTCGTTGCAAGAGGAACCATCCACAAAAACCGTCCAAATAGGGGGTCCGTTCGGGACATGGCTGACCTCGGGAATGGTGGTCTCGATAATGAAGTCCACGAGGGCTTAAGCTTTGATTGCAGTCCGGGGCTGGTAGGAGATGTCGTGTTGACTCAGCTCGATGGACCATTTCATAAGCCGTCCTGAGGTTTCCGGCCTGTGGAGGACCTGCTTCAGCGGTTGGTCGGTGAGGACCACAACCGAGTGGGACTGAAAGTATGGGCGGAGCTTCCTTGCCGCCATAACCAGGGCGTAGGCCATCTTTTCTACCTTCGGGTAGCGGAGCTCGGCGTCCCGAAGCACCTTGCTCACATAGTAAATGGGCCTCTGGGCCCGGTCTTCTTCCCTCACCAAAACAGCACTTAGGGTCTGCTCGGAAGCAGCTAAGTAGATGAAGAGGGTTTTCCCTGGTACGGGCTTGCTGAGCAGGGGAGGGTTCACCAAGTAGGCCTTCAGTTGGTCGAATGACTCTTGTTGCGGCTAGCCCCACTTGAAACCCTTGGCTCCCCTGAGAGCCTTGAAGAAAGGGAGGCACTTTTCCCCAGACTTCGAAAGAAATTGCCCAACAGTGGCGAGGCGACCCGTAAGCCTCTGCACTTCCTTGACGTTTCGGGGAGGTGCCATGTCCAGTATGGCTTTAATTTTTTCAGGATTTGCTTCGATCCCTCGCTGGCTGACCATGAAGCCGAGGAACTTTCCTGACGAGACCCCGAACGCACACTTGTTCGGATTAAGCCTCATATTGTGCCTTCTCAGTACGCCGAATGCCTCCTGGAGGTTGGTCACGTGGTCGGTACCTCGGATGCTCTTCACGAGCATGTCGTCGACGTATACTTCCATGTTGCGGCCTATCTGGCTTTGGAAGACTTTATTGACGAGGCGCTGGTAGGTGGCTCCCGCATTCTTCAATCCGAACGGCATAACTCTATAACAGTAGAGGCCCTGGTCGGTAATGAAGGAAGTCTTCGAAATGTCCGGGGGGAACATTCGGGTCTGGTTGTAGCCGGAGAAGCCGTCCATGAAGCTGAGGAGCTCATGGCCCGAGGTGGCATCGATGAGGGTGCCGATATTCGGCAGAGGGAAAGGATCCTTCGGACACGCCTTATTCAAGTCTGTGAAGTCGATGCATATCCTCCAGGAACCATTGGACTTCTTAACCATGACGACATTGGAGAGCCACTCGGGGTAGTTCACCTCTTGTATGAACCGAGCTTTTAGGAGTTTGTCCACCTCCTCCTTGATGGCTTGTTGTCGCTCGGGAGCGAATTTACGCCTCTTCTGCTGAACCGGTCTGCATCCCGGTTCGACGCTGAGGCGGTGCACTAGGAGCTCCTCGGAAATCCCAGGCATATCCGTGGCGGACCAAGCAAATAGGTCGCGGTTCTTCCGGATGCACTGCACCAAGTCGGAACATAGGGCAGTCGACAGGGACTTACTGATGAGGAACTTTCGACTCGGGTCCTCGTCTGAGAAGAGCACTTCTTCCAATTCGTCCGCCGGCTCGGACGTGGGTCGGACGTTCGGCTCGGGGATCTCTAAAGTCTCGAGGGAAAGCACCGGACCCCCAGTGGAAGTCATATAGCACTTCCGAGCCGTCTCTTGGCTGCCCCTGACTTCTCCCACTCCTGCCCGGGTGGGGAACTTCATTTTGAGGTGGTACGCCGAAGGAACGGCTTCCAGGACAGCTAGGCCAGGTCGGCCCAAGATGACATTGTATGCGGCCGGGACGTCGACGACCATAAAATCCATCGGCTCTGTCCAGGTGGTAGGGTTTTCCCAGCAGTTACGTCCAGGGTGATAACCCCTTCGATAGTTACTGGTACCCCCGTGAACCCGTGGAGCGTGTAGCCGGCCGGTTTGAGGCGATCCCAGGATAGTTGCAGCCCTCGGAAGGTGGAGAGGAAGAGGATGTTCACGGAGCACCCGTTGTCTACCAGGATCCTCTGCACTTTGAAGTTCGCCATGCGGAGGTCGATAACAAGTGCGTCGCAGTGGGGAGTTCGGACCCCTTCTAGGTCTTCATCAGAGAAGGTTACTGGAACGCCGAGGCCTTTGGGGGGAGGGGCGCCATGAACTGAATTGACCTCTCGGACGAAGGCCTTCTGAGAGGAGTTGGAAGAGCCCCCCATGGGGCCTCCGTGGATAAGGTGCAGGACCCGTTCTTCCTCGAACTCGGGGATTTCATCGCGTCGCTCGGAGCGCTTGTTAGCCCCCCGAGGCGGAGGAGTGGTGCGATCTTCCCGATTATTTGTTCTTACAAACTTTGCCAACTGCCCTCTCTGGATGAGGGCCTCTATCTCATTTTTCAACGCCCGGCAGTCGTTGGTGTCGTGGCCGTGATCCCAGTGGTAACGACACCATTTCTCCTTGTTCCTCCTCTTGGCCGGGGTGTTCATCCTCGGAGCGGGAGGTATAACCCCCTCCTCCTCCACTTCCATCAGGATGGTGGAGACATTGGTGGTGAGAGGAGTGAACTTCTCGAACCTGGGGGGAGGACGGCGCTGACCGCTGTTGTCCTTCTGTAGTTTCTTGGACCCTTCCTCCTCTGTCGTCTTCCTCTTCGATCCAGAGGCGGATCCTCCGAAACCCGGGAAGCACTCGGCTTCCTCCGCCCGAATATATTTCTCGCATCTAAGGAGGAGGTCGGCGAAGTTGTGCGGGGGCTTTTTGGCGAGGGACGACCGGAGGCTGGAGTTGTGGACGTTGGATTGGAAGGTGACGGTCGCCACCGATTGGTCGAGGGAGGCGATGGACCTGACCTTCGTAGTAAATCTCCTCACATAGTCCCTCAACTTCTCTCCCCTCTCCTGTCGGAGGTGGAGTAGAGAGAGGCTGGTCTTCTCCGTTCGTCTGCTACTCACAAAGTGAGTTATGAAGAGCATTTCGAATTGCTCAAAAGAGAAGATGGAAGAGGGAGCGAGTCGGGAGTACCATTCCCGTGCCGAACCCTTGAGAGTGGCGGGGAAGGTCTTGCAAAGCATGGCGTCGGAAGCTTGGTGGATCAGCATTAAGGTTTTGAAGCTCTCGACATGATCAACAGGGTCCGACTCCCCTGAGTACGTTTCAAACTGCGGAGGCTTGAAACCCCTCGGGATGGGAGCCTCCATGATAGTCCGAGAGAAAGGAGGTCTGCTGGGACGGACGGTCCTTCCTCTCGACTCCTCTTCTTTGTCCATTCGACCGATGCGCCTCTCCATCTCGTGGAGACGACGGTAGAGGGCATCGTCCCTCCGGTGGTAATCAAACGATCCCCTGGACTCGTCTTCATAGGAAGGGGAGCGGGGACTACGGCGTCGATGGTCCTGGGATCGGCGAGGACTATGATGGTGTTGCTGGTGACTAGGAGCCGGGGGAGGACTTATGGATCGGTGGTGAGGACTTGGGACCCTTGGGGGTGTTGGAACCCTTTGGGCATTAGTGTTGTTGTGGCGAAGGTTGAGGGCCTGCAACACCGTTGCCTGGAATTGTTGGAACTCGGCACGAGTGATGGGTGCCTCATCGTTCCTCGGATGATGGCGATCAGCAGGGGAATGTGGCCTCCTCCTACGACGCTCGGGAGATTCCCCCCATCCTCTTCGGTCCGGAAACCTCCTACCGTCCCGGCGATGAGGAGATCGCTCACCTTGATGTTGGCGGGAGGCTCCCTCTCGGGCCCGCTTCTCATCTAGGCGGTTGCGAAGGTCATCATCCTTCTGCCGATTCAGAACGGTGTTGCGGAGGTCGGAAGCTCGCGGATCATGGGAGGCCATAGAATCCGAGGAGGCGTTGTGTACTGAGACATGGTCCGGGTGGAGAGGTTGCTTCTGCCTCCGCTGGTTCTGACCAGTGGGACCATTAGGGGGTTGTTGATTCGGAAGAGGAGGCTGGCCCTGTTGGACCGGGGGAGGAAGTTGTTCGGGCTGTAGAGCAGGATGCACAGGGACTTCCTCTTGCTGATCGGCGGGGTTGGGTCTGCGGTTGGACCCCCTAGACCTGACCTTTTTGGGAGGCATGGCTGGAGAAGAGCTAGTCGACGAGAAGAGGAGAGGCTGCTATTCGTATGGGTTCCCACAGATGGCGCCAATCTGTTACCGCTGGATCTGGTGTGGGGGTAAACAGATGAGATTTGTGGATTCGTGGAAAAACCTGAATAGCAGATCCAAGCCTGCTGTTTCCTGCCGCTAACCTGCAAGGAAGTACGATACACCGGAGTTGATTCCGGTGACGCACCCTCCGACGCTCTTGTCAGTAACCAGTGATGATTAAGAAAGAGCTTAAGCTGGAAAAAGAGTGATTACCTGGTCACAGTGGTAGGTAGGAGGTATTTATACTCGCCATGGGAGTCTGATTAGGGACCTGATTTCCTGTGAAACCGTTAGGAGTAAAATCCTCATAATTAGTTTAGGAAACTGATCCCTGATTCCCGGTGAGAGGATAACTGCAAATCAGGCCCGTTGATTTAGTCAAATCAGTGACCCTGATTTCCTCTTGCTGATCTGGGTTTGTCTTGGGTCGGGACCCGTACCCAGCTGGAGTGGATCCGTTTCGCGGGTTATTGGATCTGTGAAGGGGAGATCCAGTGCCCGCTTTGGGTCCATCTGTTTGTGAAATTACCTTTTTACCCCTGAGCTTCAAGATTCATTCCCAATCTGGACGGTTCCGATTTAACCCCATTTTTAGCCATATCAGGTACGGTATTTTTGGAAGATTTTTTCGACTAATTAGGGAAACTTTAGAGTTTAGTTGGTGTATTAATATAAGATCCATCTTCTTTTTGTTCTTGATGGAATTTTTTGAGATCTTGGGTACTATTATTCACAAGTAATTAGGAATTTAGGATGTAAAAGATCTTCTGATTTGATTTATCAAATTAATTTTTGTGATTTTTTAGGAGTTAATATAGGTGAAATCTTTTTATGTATTATATTTGTATCATAATCCTGAAATTGATTTATATATTAATCTTCTAAATGAGATACATACTTAAAAAAAGGAGTAGAAAAATACACAGAAATGAAAGAACCATCAAATATTATGAATGTTATGAAAGAAAAAGCACAATACTGTTGTCATTCTTCATACATGAATCTTCTTAATTTCAGGTATTGTTGTCATTCTTTCTCTATATGCTGAAGCTATCCAATTATATCAAATCAAGCATATTGCAGACTGCTGAATCTAATAGAGTAGCATATTGAATCAATCATATTGCAGAATGTTGAAACTAATTTTCATACATAAAGATACATTATATTGAAACTTATACATCTCTGAAATTGTACAACAATAAAGTCTACAACCCTGATTTGTTGTTGGCCTGGGTGAATTAAGGATTGGGCAGAAAAAGTCTTTAGCTAATTCTTTTATTGAGGGTTAAACTATTTAGGGGATGAGAAGGCGATGTTGATGTTTTTTTATCCATAATCTTAAATTTTGTGTCGATTCTTTATCACTATATCAGGTGATGTATGTTTGTTTGTGAGGATAATTTTTTTATGTGAATATGTTTCCAGTTAATTAGTTGAACTGTAGGTTTCTGTATACTATTCGTGCTGGTGTTTCTTTGTTCCTGTATGTGTTTAATTTGTTTTGAGTGAGAATTCTAGAGCTTTTTGAAAGGAATATGCCTGAAGATATTAGTTATTTCAATGGAGTTTTGTAATGATTTCTTTTTTCATTGTTAAACAGAAACTTATATTATTTGGTACTGCTGGTGATTGGGCTCTGGAAACACAGATGTTAGATTAAATTATGGACCGTTAGTTGAGTCTTGTTTGATAATTGACATTGGCTGATTATTGGAACTTCTTCATATATATATATATATATATATATATATATATATATATATATATATATATAGGGAAAGCTTCGGTTGAGCACTACTCTAGTGCTCACCGCGTGAACACTAGGCCTTCGGGCATTCATATCGAAAATCCGAACCGTTCACATTGATCTACACATCTAAATTAGTCTAAATATGTAAAATCAAATCATTTGAAATTTATTTGCCCATTCATTGAAGTGTTACAAAATTGTATGGCTGAAAATCATTGTTTTTATAGTCACATGATGGTTGGGCAAATGAATTTCAAATGATTTGATTTTACATATTTAGACTAATTTAGATGTGTATATCAATGTGAACGGTTTGGATTTTCGATATGAACGCCCGAAGGCCTAGTGTTCACGCGGTGAGCACTAGAGTAGTGCTCAACCGAAGCTTTCCCTATATATATATATATATATATATATATATATATATATATATATATATATATATATATAATTATTTATGTTGAAACTTATTCATATATATCTTTATGTTGAGCTTATTTATCCTTCTTTTGCCATTTATATGAATGTTAATTTTTTAAGCTAATTGATGTCCGGTAGTACCATGGTATTACCAATACCGTACCAATATTCAGGTAGTACCGAACTCGGTAGTACCAAAATCTTGGCGCGGTAATGGTAGAGAAATTTGTGTACCAAGTATTCTGGTACGGTAGACGGTAGAGTAATGATGATACGGTACGGTACGGTATACCACCCCTATTAGATGGTCAAAAATCTTATATATTATATACACACGTAATTATTAAACATGGTTCAATAAAATGTGCAATATAAGATGATATTTGCATGTTATGCATATTTTGTTCTAGATTATAACTTAGTTTTATCTTCTATATTTTATAATTTAAATATGATCGATCTGTATAATTATCTATTTTTTATTTTATTATTTATTTTTTTAACTCAAAAATAACAATAACCTACATGTTTCATTAATGATAATGGATACTAATCTGTTTTATAATATGAGAGAATATATGATTTTAATTTTAACTAATTTATCTCGTATTTATTATCAATTTTAAATTTAATATATACATTATCAATTACCTTTCATTTAAGGTTACTAGTAATTTGCACGTGCGATGTACATTCTAATCAATTTTTTTTATACAGTAAATAATAAGACGTGATCTGGTCTCGAATCTGAGACCTCCTTTTATTCATACATACTTTTTACAAATTATCCCTATTGGCACTGATATGGCTAAAAATGGGGGTTAATCGGAACCGTCCAAATCAGGCACGAATCTTGAAGTCCAGGGGTAAAACGGTAATTTCACCCACAAATAGGGTCTGAGATGGGTACTGGGTCTCTCCGTTAAAGACCCAATAACCCACTAACGGATCCGCTTCAATCGGGCGCGGGTCTCAACCAGCAGTAAAGCCCGATCAGAGGGATAGAATCAAGGCTTCTGATTAGATCCTGATCAACGGCCCTGATTCATGCCTATCCCTCCACTGGGGATTAGGGATTACATTCCTAATCTGCTTACAAGGAGAATATTCCTTATCAGATCACGGGGATTACATTCCCAATCTGTTCCCTAAGACGCCTATAAATACCCCCCCACCCATCTCCATTAAGAGGTAATCAATCTTTCTCCAGTTTTTGCGCTCTTTCATAATCTCTCTGATTACTGACTTGAGCGTCAGAGGGTGCGTCGCCGGGAACAACCCCGGTGTCTCGCACTTTTTGCAGGTGTACGGCGGGAGCGACGATCATCCCCCACGGAACAGGTATACAGGTTCGCTATTCAGTTTCTCTAAGAATCCACAAATACTATCTGTTTGCCCCCACACCAAATTCAGCGGCAACAGATTGGCGCCGTCTGTGGGAAACTAACGAATAGAAACCTCTCCTCTTCCCGGTATACAGATCTTCTCCAGCCATGCCTCCTAAGAAAGTCAGATCAAGGGGGTCCAACCGAGGGCCCAACCCTGATCAGCAGCAAGAAGTCCCCCCTAATCCCGCTCAACAACAAGGGCAACTTCCCCCTACAGCGGAAGACCCGCTCCAACAGGACCTTCCTCCTCCTAATCAGCCACCTCCAAAGGGTCCTAACCCTCAGAAACAACCTCTTCATCAGGACCACTTCTCCATCCACAACGCCTCTTCGGACTCAATGGCCTCCCATCATCTCCGAGCCTCTGGTCAGCACAACACCGTCCTCAATCGCCAGAAAAACGATGATCTACGCCGCCACCTGGATGAGAAGCGGGCCCGTGAGGGAACCTCCTGCCAACACCGTCCGGGTGAGCAATCTCCTCGCCACCGAGAACACAAGAGGTCCCCTGCCAGGAGGGGACGGAGGGAGTCACCCGAGCATCACAGAAGAAGACCATACTCCCCCGCGGGTCGGCAATACCCTAGGAACAATGAGGCACCCATCACCCGTGCCGAGTTCCAGCAGTTTGATGAACACAATATTATTCACATTTTAGAGCAATAATCGTAATACAATTAGACATTTAAAAGCTCTATATGTGGTATTTACGCTTCTTTTCTCTTTTTCCATAGGAAACAGCCTAAACAGCAAAACGAAGCAGATTCCAGACTAATACAGACTGAGAGGATGATATACAGGGAACAGCAGAACATCAGTCGACTGATTCTCCCACACAGGCGACTGGACAGAGAGTTGGAAAGGACTCGGCACAGTCGACTGCTTCCCAAGACAGTCGACTGGTAGGCGGCGAGTCAGAAGATAAGAACAGATGCATCCTCATCCAAATCCGAATCAAAAATTAAGTTATCCAAGCCCAGGTGTTTTCTGCGATTAACAACTTCTCCAACAATCAAAGCAAGAGCACGTGGTGAACAGATAAGGAAGAAAAGAAGAAAAGAGAAAGATATAAAAACGCAGATGAAAATAAGGAAAGAAATAATCAAAAGAAGAGGACTTCTCTGCAAAAAGTGCAAACCCTAATTCTCTTCTCTTGTTCTATAAATACCAACCAAGAAAGAAGGGGCGGAGATCTATCTCCCGGATCCATCATCAAGAACCGATTGTCAACAACAAGCATCAAGAAGGAGAACAAGACGACTACTGATTGGGCTCAACGACTACTGATTAGGCTCAATTTCAACATCATACAAATCAGTGTTCTTCTGTTCTTCCTTTGAGTCTTATTTTTATTGTAGTCATGAATTCTATTTTATCAATTAATAAAAGTTTTATTATGTGGAACTAATTTCATAGTTAGGTAGATTGAAACCATAGTTGTGTAATGCTATAGTCTTCTCTATTACTTATTGGTTGAACCTGATTGAATTGAGATGGATTTATGATAATCAAACTTGTTCAGAATTCTTAGGAGCAGTCGACTGTGGTGACAGCCAGTCGACTGACGTACGGAATCTGAGTTTATCAAGTTTGGGTATTATAAATCTGAATCCGTTATATGGGCATATTGAGACGACCCGTATCTCGTGCTCATAACTTGTAACAAGGGAATCTCTAGGGGTTCTTGGTTTAATCAACTTGAGGGATCTAGATCTGATACCAATTTCTAGAATCTTGAGTGTTTGTTCGTTTCCACTGTTCTTATGTTTTCTTTAAGTGCAACTTAGTAGATACCATGCTAAATACTTAATAAAAGAAACGAATTAGAGTAGATACCATGCCTAATTCTTGGCTTAGGGAAACATTACTTTAAGGAGTAGATACCATGCCCTTGAAGAGAACAAACATGAGTAATTGGAGTAGTATATAACTTAGCATTACTGACTATTGGTGGAGATCAAAACCCAACTACTTTAAATAGATATTTGTGACTTAAATTGTGATGCTATTTATTTATGTTTTTATCTTCATTTCTTTTAGACTTTCAGAACGACACTTCAATATTCTTATTTCTTTTTATTGATTAGTAAGTTAGAATCTACAATCTCTGTGGGATCGACCCTTGCTTGCCACTACGCTTCTAATAAACGATTTGTACACTTGCGAGGTTTTAATTTGTGTCTAGTTTAGATCATCTAGATTGCACAACAAGTTTTTGGCGCCGTTGCCGGGGATTATTAGCATTTTAACTTACAAATCAGTAAAATCTTTTTATTTTATTTTATTTTATTTTATTTTATTTTTCTTTTCTTATATTTTCTTTCAGGTTAAACTTCGCACAGACCCAGACCAGTCGACTGTTTCCAAGGACCATTCGACTGTACAGAAGAATTCAAAAAGCAACAATGGGTGAGAATGTATTAAATCGGGTATCATTGCAAGACAAATTCATTCCAAGGAATATTGAGCAACCGTCTTGCATAGCTTTTCAACCAAAAGTCACAGGAAATATGCATCTATCACCTCAATTACTTAGCATGGTTCCCCACTTCAATGGTAGACTAGATGAAGATCCGCATCTACATCTGCAAGACTTCTTTGATCTTTGCAGGACACAAAGCGTCCAAGGGCTTACCCCTGAACAAATCAGGTTAATCTTGTTTCCTTTTTCTTTAAAACTTAATGCTAAGTTGTGGTATAATTCTTTGGAACCAGGATCAATTCAGTCATGGGAGCAATTGGCAACAAAGTTCTTGAAGGAGTTCTTCCCAGCTCAGAAGACCAGACAACTAAAAAGGGAGATTCTACTCTTCCAACAGAAGAATGGCGATTTGTTCTTCGAGGCATGGAAAGACTTCAAAAACAAGCTTCTCAAGTGTCCTACACACAACATACCTAAGGATGATCAGGTACAATCATTTTATGAGGGCTTAAATGATACTAACAAAGCAATTGTAGATGCAGGTTGCAATGGAATGTTAATGAGGAAGAGTGCTGAGGAGGCCATAGAGTTATTTGAAGAACTCAGCGAGAACTCACAACAATTCTCAACAAGGAGGGGTCTTTCGAAAAAACAGGGAGTATACGAAATTTCTCATAATAATAACATGCAATTAGACATGGAAACCATGAACAAAAAGATTAATATGCTTGTGAATTCAACGTTGGGAGGCATAAAAAGCCAACCAAAAGAAATTTGTGCAAATTGTTTTCATTCTAATCATACAACTAATTCATGTCCCATGTTTTCTTTCGCAGATCAGGAGCACACAAACTACGTAGAACAGGGAATGTATCCGCCCCAGAACAATTTTTTTTCAAACACGTATAACCCAGGGTGGCAAAACCATCAAGGCAATCAATTTGCACCAGGGCATACGCATCAATTCCAGGGTGGGAATGGGTATGATGAGCCAGCACGAGAACAGGAAAAGTGGGATTTCGAATCCACCATTCTTCAACTACTCCAACAGCAACAGCAAACAAGCAATCAACAAAGACAGGCCATTCAAAAATTGGAATTTCAAATTGGTCAAATTGCTACGGAGCTAAGTGAAAGAAAGGCAGGAGAATTTCCATCACAAACCATACCTAACCCTAGAGGACAAGAACAGCTCCAATCAAGGACAACACTAGAAGAAGAGATTGAGTTTACAATGTTTGATGGACCACAAGTTCCACACGATAATCATGAATGTTGTAATGTCAATGTGGTTCAAGAAATTTGTGACCAAACATTTCAGGAACATGGTGTTGATCCATTACAAGCAACAATTACACACCCTCTAACATTATCTCATGTTGAACAGGAACACTATGACTGGAGGATTGCAGATACAGTACAGCACCTTGAAACTCCAAAGCCATATACAGGTACGCTTGCACCTGCAGTTGAAAATTTTGTGTCTGATAAAACTTGTGTTTCTGCAGACCAGTCGACTGATGAACAGGACAAGTCGACTGATGAGTGGAATAAGTCGACTGCTACCAAGCAACCAGATGAGGAGCTGAAGCCACTACATGAATATTTAGGGGAAAACCAAACATTACCTGTGACAGCTACTAGAAAATTAAGCATGCATGAAGAAGCAAGGCTGCAGGGAGTCTTGCAGGAGCACAATGGTGCATTAAGATGGACCATTGCTGATAAATTGATGTCAAGATGGTATGGTCCATAAATTGTTGCACAGGTTTCCCCCACATGGAGCATTGGCGAATAATCAAACGTTCCAAGTGAATGGGCAAGGAGGGAAACCTTATAATAAGATGAGTTGTGAGCTGCGAGCCATTCCATACATTGCACAAACTCATCGAGTCTAGCTGAAGACAAGAAACACAGCGCTTATTGGGAGGCAACCCAATTTTTCAGGGGAGTACTTACACTCTCTATTTCTTTAATCATTTCTTTATTTCGTTAGTTTATTTTTCCTTCAAACTAGTTGGTAACACATGCCTATACTTTGAGTTGTGTGCGAACATTGAGGACAATGTTCCATCTAAGTTTGGGGGTATTCAGTTATTTGGAGTCTTTTTATTTTTTTTTAGAATAAATAATTTCTCATAAAGTAAGAGTAAGGATACTTATTTACTTTAGGATTGTTGAGTTTCATAATGCCTTACAAAACTATATGAGTCATGTGATTATACATAAAAAAAATTGTGATGCTTTTTCTAGTGATTATTCCCTTTGATCTAGTCCTAAATAGAGTTTAAGTAAATAGAGACATTAAATATATATATATACATAGTTGAATAAAGTCAATCTACTCCAATGTTTTGAGTGCTTAGTAACTAGGGGTATTCATCACCAATGTTTACCTTTACGTCAAACGGCAACTTGAAATATGAGTATGCAAAGCACTTTAAAGGTTTGTGACTTGTTGAGTAACCGGGTGGATTCATCACAAATGTTTCGCATTCGCGTAAAAAGGCAAGTGACAACTTAAAGAAGAGACTGAATATTAAAATTAAAAAAAAAAAAAAAAAAAAAAAAAAAAAAAAAACTCTAGTTTGCTACTCAGTTTGTAGTAGAGAGAAGGGATAATCACATGATAGAGTGTTACATACTATAACTATAATTAATTGCATGACAAGTATGGTTGAGTTTGGAGTTATGAATAGACAATTGCACTAGAGAAAGTGGGTATGCTCGTTTTTACTTTATTTGCAAATTGTTTATAATTTTGATTGCAAAATTTTGATGCTTGCACAATGAGACATTTTCTTGGAGTGATGGGTTGAGACTATTATTTTCCCCTTGTTCGTAATTTCAGTTTGCTTGAGGACAAGCAAAAGCTAAGTTTGGGGGTATTTGATGAACACAATATTATTCACATTTTAGAGCAATAATCGTAATACAATTAGACATTTAAAAGCTCTATATGTGGTATTTACGCTTCTTTTCTCTTTTTCCATAGGAAACAGCCTAAACAGCAAAACGAAGCAGATTCCAGACTAATACAGACTGAGAGGATGATATACAGGGAACAGCAGAACATCAGTCTACTGATTCTCCCACACAGGCGACTGGATAGAGAGTTGGAAAGGACTCGGCACAGTCGACTGCTTCCCAAGACAGTCGACTGGTAGGCGGCGAGTCAGAAGATAAGAACAGATGCATCCTCATCCAAATCCGAATCAAAAATTAAGTTATCCAAGCCCAGGTATTTTCTGCGAATAACAACTTCTCCAACAATCAAAGCAAGAGCACGTGGTGAACAGATAAGGAAGAAAAGAAGAAAAGAGAAAGATATAAAAACGCAGATGAAAATAAGAAAAGAAATAATCAAAAGAAGAGGACTTCTCTGCAAAAAGTGCAAACCCTAATTCTCTTCTCTTGTTCTATAAATACCAACCAAGAAAGAAGGGGCGGAGATCTATCTCCCGGATCCATCATCAAGAACCGATTGTCAACAGCAAGCATCAAGAAGGAGAACAAGACGACTACTGATTGGGCTCAATTTCAACATCATACAAATCAGTGTTCTTCTGTTCTTCCTTTGAGTCTTATTTTTATTGTAGTCATGAATTCTATTTTATCAATTAATAAAAGTTTTATTATGTGGAACTAATTTCATAGTTGGGTAGATTGAAACCGTAGTTGTGTAATGCTATAGTCTTCTCTATTACTTATTGGTTGAACCTGATTGAATTGAGATGGATTTATGATAATCAAACTTGTTCAGAATTCTTAGGAGCAGTCGACTGTGGTGACAGCCAGTCGACTGACGTACGGAATCTGAGTTTATCAAGTTTGGGTATTATAAATCTGAATCCGTTATATGGGCATATTGAGACGACCCGTATCTCGTGCTCATAACTTGTAACAAGGGAATCTCTAGGGGTTCTTGGTTTAATCAACTTGAGGGATCTAGATCTGATACCAATTTCTAGAATCTTGAGTGTTTGTTCGTTTCCACTGTTCTTATGTTTTCTTTAAGTGCAACTTAGTAGATACCATGCTAAGTACTTAATGAAAGAAACGAATTAGAGTAGATACCATGCCTAATTCTTGGCTTAGGAAAACATTACTTTAAGGAGTAGATACCATGCCCTTGAAGAGAACAAACATGAGTAATTGGAGTAGTATATAACTTAGCATTACTGACTATTGGTGGAGATCAAAACCCAACTACTTTAAATAGATATTTGTGACTTAAATTGTGATGCTATTTATTTATGTTTTTATCTTCATTTCTTTTAGACTTTCAGAACGACACTTCAATATTCTTATTTCTTTTTATTGATTAGTAAGTTAGAATCTACAATCTCTGTGGGATCGACCCTTACTTGCCACTACGCTTCTAATAAACGATTCGTACACTTGCGAGGTTTTAATTTGTGTCTAGTTTAGATCATCTAGATTGCACAACACAGTTCCAAGCGACCGTCCTGCAGGCTCTCAACCTCCGTCGGAACCCTAATGAGCCAATGGCCCCGTCTCCTCCTCCAGTCCGAAGCCCTCGCCGACGATCACCCTCTCCTCCTCCGGTCCGAAGCCCTCCCCGACGGTCCCCATCTCCTCGACCTGCTCCTAGCAACTCCCGGCGTACCCCGAGTCCTCGTCGCTCCCGAAGTTACCATCGCCGTAGCCCCCGCTCTCCCTCATACGAAGACGAGTCTAGAGGCTCGGCTGATTACCATCGGAGGGACGACACCATGAACCGCCGTCTTCATGAGGTAGAGAGGCGCCTGGGTCAGATAGACCGAGAAGAAGAGCTTAGAGGGAGGACCCTACGTCCTAGCCGACCCCCCTTCTCCCGAACCATAGTGGATGCACCTGTGCCGTTCGGCTTCAAACCTCCCCAATTTGAGACTTACACCGGGGAAACTGACCCCGTTGATCACATCGAAAGCTTTAAGACCTTGATGCTCCTCCATTAAGCTTCTGATGCCCTCCTCTGCAAAACCTTCCCCGCAACTCTCAAGGGCCCAGCTCGAGAATGGTACTCTCGCCTTGCCCCCTCCTCAATATTCTCCTTCGAGCAGTTCGAGACCCTTTTCGTCACCCATTTCGTAAGCAGCCGTAGAGCTGAGAAGACCAGCATCTCCCTGTTGCACCTCCACCAGAAGAAGGGGGAGAAATTGAGAGACTATGTGAAGAGGTTCACAGCTGAAGCCAGATCCATAGCATCCCTCGACCAGTCGGTCGCTGCGGCAGCATTTCAATCTAATGTCCTCAATTCCAACCTCCGCTCCTCCCTCGCCAAGAAGCCTCCACAGAACTTTTTCGACCTCCTCCTTCGCAGTGAAAAGTACATCCGGGCCGAAGAGGCCGAGCAGCGACCCAACTGGGAGGGGTCCTCCTCCGGGTTTAAGAGGAAGGGAACAGAAGAGGAAGGAGCCAAGAAGCTCCAAAAGGATAATGCCGGCCAGCGCCGACCTCCCCCCAGATTCGAGAAGTTCACTCCCCTCA
Organism: Hemerocallis citrina; assembly: GCA_017893485.1. NCBI lineage: Eukaryota > Viridiplantae > Streptophyta > Magnoliopsida > Asparagales > Asphodelaceae > Hemerocallis > Hemerocallis citrina. The sequence continues at coordinate 85,992,643 of CM030358.1, forward strand.
CCACTAATGTCTCAACCATTCTCATGGAAGTCGAAAAGGAAGGGATCATACCTCCTGCTCCAAGGATGAACACCCCCGCCAAGAAGAGAGACAAAGAGAAATGGTGCCGTTATCACCGGGACCATGGGCATGACACCAACGATTGTCGTGCCTTAAAGAACGAGATCGAAGCCCTTATCCAGAGAGGGCAGCTGACCAGGTTTGTAAAAAAGGACCGAGCCGAACTTCCCCCCCCCCCGCCTCGGGGGGCTAACAAGCATCCGGAGCGAGAAGAGACGCCTGACTTCGAGGAAGAGCGAGTCCTCCACCTCATTCATGGGGGCCCAATAGGGGGCTCCTCAAACTCCTCTCGGAAGGCATTTATAAGAGAAGTCAACTCGGTCCAAACTACCCCTCCTCCCAAAGGCCTCGGAGTGCCTGTCACATTCTCCGACGAAGATCTTGAAGGAGTTCGCACCCCACATTGTGACGCACTCGTCATTAGCCTTCACATGGCAAATTTCAAAGTGGAAAGGATCTTAGTAGACAACGGCAGCTCCGTCAACATCTTCTTCCTCGCCGCTTTTAAAGGCCTAAAGCTCTCCCGAGACAGACTCAAGCCCGCCGGCTACACTCTCCATGGGTTCACGGGAGTTCCGGTGACTATTGAAGGGGTGATCACCCTCGATGTAACCGCCGGCCAAGCTCCTACCACCCGGACGGAGCCAATGGACTTCATGGTGGTGGATGTCCCTGCCGCCTACAACGTCATATTGGGTCGGCCCGGCCTTGCAGCTCTGGAAGCCGTCCCCTCAGCATACCATCTTAAGATGAAATTTCCCACCCGGTCCGGGGTCGGGGAAGTAAGGGGCAATCAGGAGACGGCCAGAAAGTGCTACATGACCTCTACCCTCAGACCCGTCCTCTCCTTAGAAACTCTGGAAATCCCTCAAGATACTGCTCGGCCGACCTCCGAGTCGGTGGACGAATTGGAGGAAGTGCTCTTCTCTGAGCAGGAGCCGGCCCGCAAGTTCTTTGTTAGCAGGACCCTCCCGTCCGCCCTATACTCAGACATTGTACAATGCATCCGAAGGAACCAAGACCTCTTCGCTTGGTCAGCTGCAGATATGCCCGGCATCTCCGAAGAGCTTCTAGTCCACCGCCTAAGCGTTGATCCGGGGTCCAAACCGGTTCAGCAGAAGAGGCGCAAGTTCGTCCCCGAGCGTCAGCTCGCTATAAAAGAGGAGGTAGATAAGCTCTTGAAGGCCCGGTTCATACAGGAGGTGAACTATCCTGAGTGGCTGTCGAATGTAGTAATGGTGAAGAAGTCCAATGGGACTTGGAGGATTTGTATTGATTTCACCGACCTCAACAAGGCTTGCCCCAAGGACCCCTTCCCTCTACCGAGTATTGACACTCTGATTGACGCAACCTCGGGACATGAGCTCCTCAGCTTCATGGATGCCTTCTCAGGTTACAATCAGATAAGAATGTTCCCTCCGGATATCCCGAAGATATCTTTTGTGACCGACCAAGGCCTCTATTGCTACAGAGTTATGCCGTTCGGCCTCAAGAATGCAGGTGCAACATACCAACGCCTCGTCAACAAGGTTTTCCAGGCCCAGATCGGCCGGAACATGGAAGTGTACGTTGACGACATGCTTGCAAAAAGCATCCGAGGCGTTGATCATGTGACCGACCTCCAAGAAGCATTTGACGTTTTGAGAAAGCACAATATGAGACTTAACCCGAACAAGTGTGCGTTCGGCGTCTCATCAGGGAAGTTCCTCGGCTTCATGGTTAGCCAACGAGGAATAGAAGCAAACCCGGAGAAGATCAAGGCCATATTGGACATGGCCCCCCAAGAAATGTCAAAGAAGTTCAGAGGTTGACTGGTCGCCTAGCCGCCATAGGGCATTTTCTGTCGAAGTCCAGGGAGAAGTGCCTCCCGTTCTTCAAAGCCCTCAGGGGGGCTAAAGGATTTGAGTGGGGGCAGCAGCAACAAGACTCCTTCGAACAGCTCAAAGCTTACCTTGTCAATCCACCTCTTCTCAGCAAACCAATACCTGGCGAACCGCTCTACCTCTACCTGGCAGCCTCCGAGCAGACGCTCAGTGCAGTCTTAGTCAGAGAAGAAGACCGGGCTCAGAAGCCCATTTACTACGTCAGCAAAGTGCTCCGGGATGCTGAGCTCCGATACCCGAGGATAGAGAAAATGGCCTATGCCCTAGTGATGGCCGCGAGAAAGCTCCGCCCGTATTTTCAGTCTCATTCGGTGGTCGTTCTTACCGACCAGCCGCTAAAGCAGGTCCTCCATAAGCCCGAGACTTCGGGACGACTGATGAAATGGTCTATCGAGCTGAGTCAACACGATATAACTTATCAGCCTCGGACTGCGATCAAGGCTCAGGCGCTAGCCGAATTCATTGTGGAGAGCACTATCCCTGAGTCCAACCAAGCGGTGAAAGGACCACCAGTATGGTCAGTTTATGTAGACGGATCCTCTTGCAATGAGGGAAGTGGGGCAGGGGTCATTCTGGCCGGCCCGGACGACTTCATCCTCCAATACTCCCTCCGTATAAACTTCAAAGCCTCGAACAACGAAGCCGAATACGAGGTGCTAATAGCCGGTCTTAGAATGGCCTGAAATGCTGGGGCACAACGCCTACGGATCCTCAGCGACTCCCAACTGGTCGTCAATCAGGTCCTTGGCGAGTATGAAGCCCGCGATGACAGGATGGCTAAGTACTTGGCCAAAGTTAAAAGCCTTATGGCACTGTTCGAAGAGGCCCTCATCCAAAGGATCCCCCGAGAAGAAAACGCTCAGGCCGACGCCCTATCCAAATTAGCATCCTCTTCCCTTCAAGGCCTCGAGCAGACTGTTTTGATAGAAGTCCTCCTGAAGCCGAGCATAGAGGACGAAACACCTGACTCCGTTGAAACATTGCCTGTCCTCCTCGAAGACAACTGGATGAGACCACTCTTCGAATTCTTAAGGGACGGACTCCTCCCCGAGGACCCGAAGGAAGCAAGAAGAGTTAGAGCCCGAGCCGAGCGTTACACGCTAATCGGAGGCATCCTGTATAAATGCTCCTTCACCCAGGTGGACGGTCGGCCCTACCTGAGGTGCCTCTCCCCAGGGCAAGCCGACTACGCCCTGCAAGAACTTCATGAGGGCATTGGCGGGGCCCATTCTGGCTCCAGAGCCCTGGCGCGCAAAGTATTGAACTACGGATATTTCTGGCCCACTCTCCTATGGGACGCCGAACAACACGTTCGGCAATGCAGCTCCTGTCAGAAGTACTCCGACATCCGGCGTCTCCCACAAGCACCACTTGCCTCCCTATCAAGTCCGATCCCATTCGCAATGTGGGGGATGGATTTACTGGGGCCGTTTCTGCCAGCTCCCGGACAGTTAAAGTTCCTAGTCGTGGCAGTCGACTATTTCTCGAAATGGATAGAGGCCGAGCCCCTGGCTACGATCACCGAGCATAAGGTCATTCAATTCTTCGGGAAAAATGTGATCTGCCGATTCGGCGTTCCCCGGGTCATAGTTACAGATAACGGAACGCAGTTCACTGGGGCTGCCTTCCGAGCTTTATGTGAGGACCTCGCCATACAACACCGTTTCTCCTCCGTCTCTCATCCTCAGTCGAATGGCCAGGCCGAAAATGCCAACCGACAGATCCTTTCAGGCACTAAGAAGAGGTTAGACAAGTGTTCCAAGGGCTTATGGGTCGATCAGCTGCCCAACGTGCTGTGGAACTACCGCACCACAAAGCGGACCCCAACAGGTGAGAGCCTGTTCAATCTCACCTATGGGTCCGAGGCCATCATCCCCCTAGAAGTCGGGTTACCCTCTCCTCGTCTGATGGCTTATGAAGAAGAGCAGAACGCTAGAGAGCTCAGAACAAGCCTAGATCTCATAGATGAAATCCGAGAGAGAGCTACCATATGCCAGCAAACTTACCGAAGAAGGATTGAGCTAGCATACAACAAAAGAGTCCGCCCGACGGACCTCAAAGAAGGGGACCTGGTCCTCCGAAAGTTGGCCATCTCGTTCCCAGGTCAGAAAAGCAAATTGGCCCCGAATTGGGAGGGACCTTACAAAATCTCTAAAGTAATCCGCCCCGGCACATACCGACTAGAAGATCTCGAAGGCAGAGAGATTCCCAGGACTTGGAATGCCGTCCATCTCTTAAAATACCAAGAGAAAGCGACAACGCCTCTCTAAGTTTTGGATCCTGTAGGCGAGACAACAAACACTAGAGGGGGGTGAATAGTGTTAATAAAAAACTGCAGAAATTTTCTCGGCACAGTCGACTTGGTTGAGAACCAGTCGACTGAAATGACCAAAATAAAGTAAATATAATATCTCGGTATAGTCGACTTATAGATAAGCCAGGCGACTGAAGACACAATGAAAATACAACTAATATGACACTGATCAGTCGACTGATGGTGCAAGGAGTCGACTGTCCAGACACTTTTTGCAGAACTTAATTAAACAAGAGTAAATGCAAAATCAAGACAATCAATCACAGAGTACACAAGATATATCCTGGTTCGGTCCTCCCGACCTACATCCAGTCCCCAAGCAACCCACTTGAGATTTCCACTATTCTTGAAAAAGTTTACAAGAATACCCTACGGCGTTACGACAACAACCTTGTCTAACCCGTAGTCCTTTCTCTCAACCAGAGAAAGCAGACCCACTCTACTACCAAGAGTGAAACAAACCGACTCTACAACCTAGAGTCAAAAACACTCTCCAACCGAGAGCAAGAGAACAAGAAATACTTTACAGTCAACCTATAGCCTTGTTGGTGTATGTGTTGATGCACGTGGCTAAATACAAGGTTGACTTCTATACTCAGTCCAGAGCGAATTCGTTGCTATACTGGACTGAATGTAGAGAACCAAAGAGTACGATCTTGAAAGCTTTATTTCTCAAAAATAACACTTAGAATTTTTCTCAAGGATGCTCGGATTTTCAAAGAAAGTTCTGTTGATCTATTCAGTGAGATCTGAACTCTACTTAAAGAGTTTGATCTCCTGGACGTTGGGAGACAGTTACTCCAACTGTCAACCAACGGATCTAAGCTTTTGAGTTTGAAAAATTCGATTTTGAAAAACAGAAAATGGTCAAAAGCTCTCGAACAGTCGACTGGGTTGCCATATGAGTTGACTGATCAGAGTTTGAATAAATTTAAACAGTTTTGTACTGGCAGTCGACTGGCAGAGGCTTAAGTCGACTGGTACTCAAAAGTTAAATTTCTTCAAACTGTTTTGACTCTTTTTTGGGGGGTTTTTAAGAGACACACAATATGAAATTTTGAGTGTGTGTGTGTGTGACAAGGCTTTACATCAGACTAAGACTCAACAAAAAGTAAGATACAATGTTTTTACAAGACACTTATAATTTTGACACAATTGAGCTAAGGTCTTGAGTCTTGAGTCTTGTCTTGAGTGAAGTCTTGAATCTTGTCTGAATGAAGTCTTTATCTGTAACCTTTGAGCTTGTTCATTTGTTCAGCTAAAATAGTCTTTTGTATGTACAACCTGAAATGTTAGCTGTAAAACATAGACACATGTTGCACTGTGTTGTGATCATCAAAATCAAGAATCAACATTCTCCCCCTTTTTGATGATGACAACACAATAGCTGATAATAACAGATAATATACAAGCATAGTAAAGACATGCTCCCCCTATTAAAAACACAAAATGCATTGTCTTAAAAATATAACATGTATCGTCGACTTATCAAAAATGGCAGGCGACTGATTTAGAAAAATCATAAGCAGAAAATAAGTACAGATGCAGTAGCAGCAGTCGACTGATATGCCTTTGGGCAGTCGACTGACCATAGAGTTTTCCAATACCCAGAAATAGAACAAAGTTAACCAATGAGAGGATTTAACAAATGAGAGGATATAAAAACATAAATAACATAGAAAATAACACAGAGATAAACTGATATAACACAGATATAACACAGATATAACACAGATATCTCTCCCCCTTTGTTATCATCAAAAAGCACAAAATAACAATCTTTTGCATAAAAAAGGAAACTAAGATAAAGTCTTATACAGAAATAAGTGCATTAAAATTACATAATAGAAAAGAAAATAAAAAGTCTTCAATCTTCTTCATCGGAGTCTTCATCGTCACCTTGAGAAGGAGGATGAAATTGAGAGGTGAAGAGATGAGTGGGGTTGTCTATCTTAGAATCAATGTGGTCTAGTTTGGAATCTAGGTTATGAAGTTGGGTATCTACAGTGGCTGAATGCTTCATAAGATAGGAAACACAGTCATATAAAGTACGAGGATCATTGTAGTTGGCTTGAATAGGTGGATCAGTAGAGGTAGAAGGTCTAGAGGGTCTAGAAGTAGAACCTAAAGGAGCTTGGGAGAGTGGAGGAGACCTAGGGGGTGATCCAGAAGGAGCATCAAGGAGCTTCATACGTGCTAAACTAGCACGATCGAAACACTCATAGTGTGTAACGACATTGGTCTCGGAATCGAGATCAATACCGAAAGCAACAAAAACATGAGTGAGAAGCTCACCAAAAGGTAAGAAGTGAGTGTGGTTTTGTTCAAGTTTAGAAAAGATGACACGGCCCCAATTCACAGCAATGTTACCAAATATTGCATAGATAGCTTTTTGTAAGTCTATAGAATATTGGTCATAACTACCCTTTTTGGGAAGGATGTTATAGGCCAAGATTCTACCTACAAGCTTAGCAATTGGTTTAATATTCTTGCTAGTCATTGGAGGGCCATGATTGGGTAAAAAGATTTTAGATAAAATAGAGGCATTATCTAAAATAACATCATCAAGAGTTGATCCTCCATCATCAATACCCAATATTTGATTGATCCTAGTCGGTGTGAGTGTCATTTTGACATTCTTCACAAACGAACGGATTACAACATCCCCATCTGGTTTTTGTACAACTCTCATATTTGTGTAAAACAAATAGATGAGTTGGGGATAATAATTGGGTTGATTTTTTAAAGAGAGAAAATCATGAAGACTACAATTTTGAAACAAGGGGACAAGATTAAAATGATCAAGATCATTGAAATTAACAAATCTTCCAGGAAAGATTGTAATGGTACAAATAAGGTACCATTGATCAATGAGATCGGGACTTAAGAGAAATTAAGTGTAGTCTTGTGATGAAGAACTACCCTCATGAGATCTTTTAGATCTTTTAGGTGCCATGAAAAGAGAGAGGAAAGGATTTTACCAAAGAGAAGGAAAGATTAGACCAGAGGCAAGCACCAGCAGCAATGTGAGAGTCGACCACCTTCTTCTTCACTAACTAGGGTTTGGAATTTTGGGTAAAAAAACTTGAGATCGGTAAGGGTGAGAAAACGGCTGGTAAAGGAGTTTTAACTGCGAATAGACGGCTGAGATCAAAGAGAGAAGAAATCGACGGTAGAGATTAGAGATCACGAGTGAAAAAAGAGAGAGGTGAATTTCATCTCAAAAGACGCGATGAATAGTCGCTGAAGACGATTGAGCTCGCGACAGTCGACTGGTAGGGTATATCAGTCGACTGAGTCGAGAAGAAAATAAAAGATTTATGTCTACTAATCAGTCGACTGGTATAGGAACCAGGTGACTGGTCAGATAAAAAATAGACATAGTTGAAAGTACAATACAGTCGACTTACTCAAGAATACAGTCGACTTAACAGAAACAATTTTCAGCAAATATCAATAAAATCACAAATTCCAAGTTCTCTCCTTAATTTAATGAAAGTATCTTCTTTAAGGGGTTTGGTAAATATATCTGCTACTTATTTATCAGTAGAGATAAAGTCTAAAGATATATCTCCTTTTAAAACATGATCACGTAGAAAATAATGTCGAATATCAATATGTTTCGTACGTGAATGTTGAATCGGATTTTTAGATAAATTAATTGCACTGGTATTATCATACATAATTGAGGGTTTATCAAATGAAATACCATAATCTAATAAAGTTTGTTTCATCCATAAGATTTGTGCACAAGCCAAACTTGCAGCGATATACTCAGCTTCTGTGGTTGATAGGGATACGGAATTTTGCTTTTTACTGCACCAAGAGACTAGAGAATGTCCCAAAAAGTGACATGTACCACTAGTACTCTTGCGATCAGTTTTGCTTCCAGCAAAATCAGCATCGCTATATGACAAAAGTTGAAAATTATTGGTGCGTGGATAAAATAGACCATATTCAGATGTGCCTTTAATATATCTTAAAATTCGTTTCACTGCTTTTAAATGAGACTCTTTAGGACTAGATTGATATCTAGCACATAAACATACGCTGAACATAATATCTGGTCTACTTGCAGTAATATATAAGAGTGAACCAATCATACCTCGATAGAGTTTTTGATCAACACTCTTACCTAATATATCTTTGTCAAGGGTAGTAGTAGTATCCATAGGTGTGGATTTACTACTAGTACTATTCATGTTAAAACGTTTGAGTAATTCCTTTGCATATTTGCCTTGATTGATAAATATGCCATTTGAGGACTGTTTAATTTGAAGTCCAAGGAAATAATTGAGTTCACCCATGTGACTCATCTCAAATTCGTTTTTCATGGTATTAGCAAACTCTTGACATAGATTGTTATTAGTAGAACCAAAAATTATATCATCAACATATATTTGTATGATTAAGATATCATTCTTAACTCTTTTGATAAACAATGTAGTGTCTACTTTACCTATTTCAAATCCTGTTTCTAAAAGAAAAGTTTTCAGACGATCATACCAAGCACGAGGTGCTTGTTTAAGACCGTATAAAGCCTTTTTCAATTTATAAACATGATCTGGAAATTGTTCATGTTCAAAACCTGGTGGTTGTTTGACATAAACATTTTCCTTAATAAACCCATTAAGAAAGGCACTTTTCACATCCATTTGATACAGTATAAAATTCATGAAACAAGCAAAAGATAATAAAATACGAATAGATTCTAGTCTAGCAACAGGAGCATATGTTTCATCAAAATCTATACCTTCTTCTTGATTATACCCTTGAGCAACTAATCTTGCCTTGTTCCTTACAACCTGTCCTGATTCATCTAACTTATTTTTAAATACCCATTTGGTACCAATAATGGTCTGATCAGGAGGTCTAGGAACTAAATCCCATACATCATTCCTTATAAATTGGTTTAGTTCATCTTGCATGGCATTCATCCAATATTCATTCTCACAAGCTTCTTGTATATTTTTCGGTTCAAAATCCGACAAGAATGTTGTATGAGAGATCATATTAACATGTGAACGTGTCTGAATACCATGGGAGATGTCACCAATTATTAAGTCATGAGGATGATCTTTAACTTCAACAAATGACTTTGGTAAAGTTGAAGATATCACAATCGGATCAGTCGACTTGACTTGTTCTTCAGTTGACTGCTTTACTTCAGTCGACTAGTAGACCTTATCAGTAGACCTTATCAGTCGACTTATCAGTCAGATTAGTTTGTTCTAAGGATTTAATCACATTATCTAAAGGTGATAAATCAGTTTCATCATCTTTATTTAAGGTTGATGAAGGTAAAGATTTATCGAATGTAACATGCATTGATTCTTCAATAGTCATTGTAGACTTATTGAAAATTCTATATGCTTTACTCCTATTTGAGTATCCTAAAAAGATACCCTCATTAGATCTAGGATCAAATTTGTCTAAATTATCTTTTGTGTTTAGAATAAAACACTTACAACCAAATGTCTTAAAGTAAGAAACTTTAGGAATTTTATTAAAAAATAACTCATAACAAGTCTTCTTTAGCTTAGGTCTTATAAGAATTCTATTTAAAACATAACAAGCGGTAGCAACAGCTTCAGCCCAAAAATGCTTTGGTAAATTGCTTTCAACAAGCATAGTACGTGCGCATTCTTGCAAAGTCCTATTCTTTCTTTCAACCACTCCATTTTGTGGTGAAGCTCTAGGAAATGCAAACGAATGTGTTATACCATTCTTGTTGCAATATTCTGTAAATGTTTCATTTTCAAATTTTCCACCATGATCACTTCTAATAGTGACTATGGTTAGAGACCTTTGATTTTGAACGCGTTTACAAAAATGTGCAAATTCATCAAAAGCATCATTTTTATGTTTTAAAAAGAATGTCCAAATGAATCTTGAAAAATCATCTACTAAAACAAACACATATCTAATTTTATTTAAAGAAGCAACTCTAGTAGGGCCAAATAAATCCATATGAATTAATTCGAGCGGCCTACTAGTAGAAATTACTTCTTTTGTTTTAAAAGTGGATTTGATTTGTTTTCCTAGTTGACATGCATCACATAACTTATCCTTTTTAAAGGATAGTTTTGGCAGTCCTTTAACTAGGTTATACTTAGATAATTTTGAGAGATTTTTCATGTTCACATGTCCAAATCTTCTATGCCATAGCCAAGATTCATTGTTAGAAGCTATTAAACAAAAATCATTTGAAAAATCAATTGCATTCAAACACAATTCATAAATATTATTTTTACGAAAACCTTGAAAAATAACATTTTGCATAGTAGAATCATAAATTAAGCATGCATCTTTTTCAAAAACAATTTTATACCCTTTATCACATAATTGACTAATGCTTAAAAGATTATGCTTTAAACCACTAACCAATAACACATTTTCTATAGTTGGATTAGAAGTTTATGCCAATACCTATGACTTTGCCTTTGTTGTTATCTCCAAAGGTGACAGTTCCTCCATCTATGCTTTGAATGGTGGATAGTAGGTTGGCGTGTCCTGTCATGTATTTTGAACATCCGCTGTCTAATATCCAGCGTTCTTTCTTGGGTACCTATAAAAAGTTTAAGGTAAATATGGTACCCTTTTTATTGGGTCCAAAACACATTAGTTTGGGGGGAACCAAACCCATGAAGAGTTTGATCTTCCTCCATAAGCAGGAATATAATAAATAGAATTACACACATTTAACACATATGAGTTAATATAAGCAATTTTATCATTCTGATTTAGACTGACTGGAACCCATACTAACTTGTTCTGTCCAGTCGACTTAACAGTGTCCTTCAGTCGACTGGTAGTCTGAGTCAGTCGACTGGATGGTTCACTAGGTCGACTTATAAGAGGTTTTGATCTCGTTGAATAAGATTCAATTTCTCTGGACAGACGACTGGTTGTATGATTCAGTCGACTTAACCGAATGGTAGTCTTGCTTTTATCACTAAAATTAACAACCTTAGGCTTTTCAAAGAAATCATACAACTTGTGTGTAACACTAGAAATAGATGCTGATTTATTTCTACTAGTGTTTACAACAGAAGATTCTTTTATAGAAGATTTTTTAAAACCAAGTCCATATTTTTAACTAGATTTTACTTGATGATGAAGCATATCATTTAAATTCTCTTTGCCTTTATTAAACTTAGATACGTTCTTTGAAATCTCTTCATAATTCTTTTTGAGAGTTTCAAGATCAGTATCTAAACTTGCAATGCGAGAATTTAAGGATTTTACTTTCTTATCAAGGTTAAGATTTTCTTGATTGAGTGATTGATTCACTTTCTCAAGATTCTTAACTCTAATCTTTTCTTTCTTTAACTCTTGGAATATTTCATTAAAAGCATCAAGAAGATCTTCGGAATCATAATCATTACTTACATGTTCTTGTGCAGTCATGAAACATACATTTGCCACTTCGTTATTTTCATCCGTTTCTTCTTCGGAAGACGAATCACTATCATCCCATGTAGCTTGATAGGCCTTTTTGTTCTTGGCAAATTTGTTCTTTGAATATTTGTCCTTCTTGAAGTTGGATGATTTTCCCTTGTTCTTTGCATTATCTAAGGGACAATCCTTCTTCATGTGACCTATTTTGTTGTACCTGAAACATGTAGGAGGGTCATTAGAATCTCTTACTTTAGAATTAAACTTACCCTTCTTTAAGAACTTCTTGAATCTTCGAGTGAACATTGCTATCTCTTCTTCATCTTCTTCCTCATCTTCTGAGTCAGTCATGGCTTTAAAAGCCAATGATTTCTTCTTTGCTTGATGTGATTCTGTATCCTTCTTTCGATCTTCAAGTTGGACCTCATATGCCATGAGATTGCCAACAAGATTCTCGAGAGAAAGTTGTGACAAGTCATTCGCTTCCTCTATTGCTGTGGTCTTCTTCTCCCATTTTGGAGTGAGTGCACGTAAGACTTTTTTAACCATCTCTGCTTGAGTGTAAGTCTTTCCAAGCGCCACAAGGGAGTTTGTGATGTCTGTGAATCTGGTGTTCATCTCGGACACAGTCTCATTGTCCTTCATTCTGAACATCTCAAACCTGTGGACAAGAACAGAAGTTTTAGACTCTTTTACTTTATTCGTTCCTTCATGTGTTACCTCGAGTGTATGCCAAATTTGATGTGCGGTTGTAGCATTGGATACACGGTTGAATTCTTCCTTTGTGAGTGCACAAAATAAGGCATTCATTGCTTTGGCATTGTTCATAGTCTGATTCTTTTGATCATCATTCCATTGTGCATATGGAATGGTAGGGGCAGTGTATTCCGTCTCTGTCATTTGCCATATCTCATAGTTGATTGATTGGAGGTAGATTCTCATTCGACATTTCCAATAATTGTAGTTCGTTCCATCAAATAGTGGTGACCGTTGTGTAGATTGGCCTTCATGGTACTGATTTGTATTTGATGTAGTTGCCATAGCCTGTAACCTCGCTCTGATACCAAGTGTTGGATCCTGTAGGCGAGACAACAAACACTAGAGGGGGGTGAATAGTGTTAATAAAAAACTGCGAAAATTTTTTCGGCACAGTCGACTTGGTTGAGAACCAGTCGACTGAAATGACCAAAATAAAGTAAATATAATATCTCGGTATAGTCGACTTATAGATAAGCCAGGCGACTGAAAACACAATGAAAATACAACTAATATGACACTGATCAGTCGACTGATGGTGCAAGGAGTCGACTGTCCAGACACTTTTTGCAGAACTTAATTAAACAAGAGTAAATGCAAAATCAAGACAATCAATCACAGAGTACACAAGATATATCCTGGTTCGGTCCTCCCGACCTACATCCAGTCCCCAAGCAACCCACTTGAGATTTCCACTATTCTTGAAAAAGTTTACAAGAATACCCTACGGCGTTACGACAACAACCTTATCTAACCCGTAGTCCTTTCTCTCAACCAGAGAAAGCAGACCCACTCTACTACCAAGAGTGAAACAAACCGACTCTACAACCTAGAGTCAAAAACACTCTCCAACCGAGAGCAAGAGAACAAGAAATACTTTACAGTCAACCTATAGCCTTGTTGGTGTATGTGTTGATGCACGTGGCTAAATACAAGGTTGACTTCTATACTCAGTCCAGAGCGAATTCGTTGCTATACTGGACTGAATGTAGAGAACCAAAGAGTACGATCTTGAAAGCTTTATTTCTCAAAAATAACACTTAGAATTTTTCTCAAGGATGCTCGGATTTTCAAAGAAAGTTCTGTTGATCTATTCAGTGAGATCTGAACTCTACTTAAAGAGTTTAATCTCCTGGACATTGGGAGACAGTTACTCCAACTGTCAACCAACGGATCTAAGCTTTTGATTTTGAAAAATTCGATTTTGAAAAACAGAAAACGATCAAAAGCTCTCGAACAGTCGACTGGGTTGCCATATGAGTCGACTGATCAGAGTTTGAATAAATTTAAACAGTTTTGTACTGGCAGTCGACCGGCAGAGGCTTAAGTCGACTGGTACTCAAAAGTTAAATTTCTTCAAACTGTTTTGACTCTTTTTTGGGGGGATTTTAAGAGACACACAATATAAAATTTTGAGTGTGTGTGTGTGTGACAAGGCTTTACATCAGACTAAGACTCAACAAAAAGTAAGATACAATGTTTTTACAAGACACTTATAATTTTGACACAATTGAGCTAAGGTCTTGAGTCTTGAGTCTTGTCTTGAGTGAAGTCTTGAATCTTGTCTGAATGAAGTCTTTATCTGTAACCTTTGAGCTTGTTCATTTGTTCAGCTAAAATAGTCTTTTGTATGTACAACCTGAAATGTTAGCTGTAAAATATAGACACATGTTGCACTGTGTTGTGATCATCAAAATCAAGAATCAACATAAGTAATTCGAGATGTCGAACCATTCTTTTCCTGTTACTTGTAGTAATTTTCTTTCGTAGTAATTTGCTTTCATTTTTTCCTTGTAATAACGGCTAGCAACTTTAGAAGCAGCCGATCATTGGATATTAATAAATAAAGTTTTTTCCATATTTTTGCTACTATGTACATCTCTCTGCTTTTAACTCCTCGATCTACCGATGGTTCGGAGTCCAACACTTGGTTCGATTCTACTTCGCAAGATCGCTTCTAAGCGAGCTAGGGGTAGTTCGCCATTCGGAATTGCTCCCACAGCTGTTGAACTATTTTACCGATGGTTCGGAGTCCAACACTTGGTTCGATTCTACGTCGGCTTCGTCATCCCCCTCCTCCTCCTCTTCCCCTTCGGACTCAGGGTCGAAACCCTCGACGTCCACCTCGGGGTACTCCTTTGACACCCGGTCGAGGGCTGCGGCGAAGGCCTTCGCCATGTTCTGGGCGAGGAACCCCTGCACCTTCTCCAGGGTCGCATCCTCCGCCGCCTTCACAGCCGCCGCATTGGCTGCCTCGACCTCGGCCAGCTGCTTGGCCGACCCCTCCTTCTGACGAAGGAGCTCGCCCTCCAACCTCGTCACCTCGGCCTCGAGGTGCTGGATCCTCGCCGACCTGCCCTCGTGCTCGATGCGGAGTTTGTCGAGCTCGTTCGACAGCCGAGCTTTTTCGTTCCGAGCTTGGTCGGACTCTTGCTTTAGCTCCTTCTCCAGAGCTGTCAACCTCTCGGTGAGGTGGCCGAAGTGGACGATGATCTGTAGCAAAGAAGAACGAAGAGAGTTAGAAAAACTTGGGCTATGGGAGTACAATAAATAAAGGAAGCTTGAGGCTTACCGACACCGCCGAACGAGCGATCTCAATCATGTCGTCGCCCTCTCTCCCGGCCTCCATGGCGGCTCGGTCTTTCGGAGTGGCGAGGTGCTTGACGGCCTGCATGCTCGCCAGCGAGTTCCCGAGGAACCCATCATGCCTCCGGACTTGCCAGTCCGGAATGTGAATCCTCTTGTGCTCCTCCGTCAGGAGCTCCTCGCCTGCCACCGACAGCGGCGGCGTCGCCATAGCGAGGGCGGCGGCGATGGGGAACTCGCCCGCAGATGCCGGAGCTGAAGTCCCCGCCACGGTGATAGCCGGACTGTCGAGGACCTCCACCTCCTCAACAGAGGCTGCAATCCTCGGAGCCTTCAAGGTTGAGGGCAGCTTGGATGCAACCCTCTTGCGCTTCTTAGGCGCCTTGCTTGCGAGTCCTGCCCTGAGTGCCAGTACTGCGTCGTAGTCCATGGTTTCTGCATCAAAAGCGAAATTGGTTAACACATTGAAAACAACAAGGAAGAGAGTACGGAAAATAAAAACTTGACGAGAGCCGCGTACTGGGATCTACGCAGCAGAGCCCTCCCTTGTAGAGGATGTCCTCCGTCAGCTCCCTCCAATCATACTTCGGCCGATCAAGGAGAATCCGGACCGCCTCTTCTTCTTCTACAGTGAGCTTCGGGATTGCCCTCGTCCTCTTCGACACCCCTTCTATCCAGTTCGAAGGGATCGGCCATGCCTCTCGACTCCGCACAACCAACCACTTCTCTCGCCAGTGCTTAATGGAGTCGGGGCATATGACGAGCCTGCCGCCGTGCCTCGGAGTCAAGTAATACCGGTACTCCGACTTATTCCCTTGGTGGAGCCGGTATAACGTCCGAAGCACGTTCAGCTGCGGCTCGATCCCTGCGGCCTGGCAGTGGAGAACAAAACCATTTATCACTCGCCATGCGTTCGGCATGAGTTGGATGGGGCTGACCCCGAACCAACTCACCACGGTAACGGCGAACGCGTGGAGAGGTAGCCGAGCCCCGGCGATGAAGGCGTCGACCGGCTAGCAACAATCGTCACTGGCAGCGGCGAGTTGGCCCTGACTCCGGGTCCCGGCAGCATAAGCTCGTACTCCTCCGGGATGAGAAAAGAATCCCGGATCACTGCCAAATCCTCCTCGCACAGGATCGACGCCGCCTCGTCCGCCTCCGTCGTCTCCCTCGCGGCGTTCTCCTCGAAGGACCTCCCCCTCCCATGGACGATCCGCTCGGCCTGATCCTCCGGGAGCTGCCTAACTCTATGGAGCCCTGTCAACGGCCCTGGCAGTTGTCCGAACTCCCCCATCCTCTTCGGATCCTCGACGATCGAATCCTTGCCGAACACCTTCTTGCCCTTGGTCGGAGTCGGAGTCGAATCCTCGACGACTTCAAGGGAGGGCTCGGACCAAGAGACTTCTTCGGAGACAGAAGCTACAGACATAATTTATAAATTACCTTAAGGGAGATAGCCGCCGAAAAACTTCGCCGAAATCAAACGTCGACCACCGGAAGAATTCGCCTGAGAAAAAAAAATAGTCTGAGCAAAAGAGAGGAGAAATGAGAAATGAGAGAGGGGGGTGAGGATTTATAGAGAGGCGCACGCCAAACGAGGTTAGTGGGCCTGTACGACCGGCCCATGTACACAAAACGACGAAGCAACCTCAATCGTCGCATTGTTTACCACGCCTAATCATGCGTTGCATTTAATGCGCGTCCCATCTGATGGAAGCCCAGAGGTCACCGCAATTAATAAACGTCTCATCTGTCAGAGTTGTCAGAAGTTGTGAGAAGTTCAGAAGGCACATAGTAGATACAAACTCCTATGACGAAAAACGACAAGTTGTGGACCGCGGCACCAGCTGCCGTGCGTTCTTGACACCGACCCTGTTACGGGGGAAAAAATCATGCTCGGCACCAGCTGCCGAGCGTTCTTGACACCGACCCTGTTACGGGGGAAAAATCAAGCTCGGCACCAGCTACCGAGCATTCTTGACACCGACCCTGTTACGGGAAAAAATCAAGCTCGGCACTAATTGCCGAGCGTTCTTGGCACCGACCTCGTTACGGGGAAAAATTCGAGTTCAGCACCCACAGCCGAGCGTTCGTGGAACCGACCTCATTACGGGGAAAAATTCGAGTTCGGCACCCACTGCCGAGCGTTCGTGGAACCGACCTCGTTACGGGGAAAAATTCGAGTTCGGCACCCACTGCCGAGCGTTCGTGGAACCGACCTCCTTACGGGGAAAAATTCGAGTTCGGCACCAACTGTCGAGCGTTCTTGGCACCGACCTCTTTACGGGGAAAAATCAAGCTCGGCACCAACTGCCGAGTGTTCTTGACACCGACCCTGTTACGAAGGAAAAATCAAGCTCGGCACCAGCTGCCGAGCATTCTTGACACCGACCCTGTTACAGGGAAAAAATCAAGCTCGGCACCAGCTGCCGAGCGTCCTTGACACCGACCCTGTTACGGGGGAAGAATCAAGCTCGGCACCAGCTGCCGAGCGTTCTTGACACCGACCCTGTTACGGGGGAAAAATCAAGCTCGGCACCAACTGCCGAGCGTTCTTGGCACCGACCTCGTTATGGGGAAAAATTCGAGTTCGGCACCCACTGCCGAGCGTTCGTGGAACCGACCTCGTTACGGGGAAAGATTCGAGTTTGGCACCCACTCCGAGCGTTCGTGGAACCGACCTCGTTACGGGGAAAAATTCGAGTTCGGCACCAACTGCCGAGCGTTCTTGGCACCGACCTCTTTACGGCGAAAAATCAAGCTCGGCACCAACTGCCGAGCATTCTTGACACCGACCCTGTTACGGAGGAAAAATCAAGCTCGGCACCAGCTGCCGAGCATTCTTGACACCGACCCTGTTACGGAGGAAAAATCAAGCTCGGCACCAGCTGCCGAGCATTCTTGACACCGACCCTGTTACGGGGGAAAAAATCAAGCTCGGCACCAGCTGCCGAGCGTTCTTGACACCGACCCGGTTACGGGGGAAAAACCAAGCTCGGCACCAGCTGCCGTGCGTTCTTGACACCGACCCTGTTACGGGAGAAAAATCAAGCTCGGCACCAGCTGCTGAGCGTTCTTGACACCGACCCTGTTACGGGGAAAAAATCAAGCTCGGCACCAGCTACCGAGCGTTCTTGACACCGACCCTGTTACGGGGGAAAAATCAAGCTCGGCACCAACTGCCGAGCGTTCTTGGCACCGACCTCGTTACGGGGGAAAAATTCGAGTTCGGCAACCACTGCCGAGCGTTCGTAGAACCGACCTCGTTACGGGGGAAAGACTGAACCTCGCGCCATGCCGAACTCCCTCTCAGCACTCATAATCATGCCGAACTCTCCCCCCTCTTCGGAAAGATGGGCCGAACCGCATACAAACCTCAGCCCCCTAGTCAGCGAGCTCCAGAAGGGGTCAGAAGCATAATATGAGCACATGTCCCCCTCAACAAAGGAAAAAGGTCGAACCATCCGCCAAGGGATCGCGAAAAAATAATTAAAAATTTGGGAAATTAAGGAAGAACTCCTGAGAGACAATGGTAAAGATAGGGAAGCATTTCCTAGTCCCCAAACGAGCAATTATAGCTAGGAACGGTTTTCTAGGACCCCCGAACGACGAATTGACACTTCGCAAAGTCGAAAGAATATCCCTGCAAGAATACCACATGATCATAAGAGCTCAGGAGCGACTCAAAGTTCAATCCACTCGAAAAATCACCAAACTACCTCCTTCAAGATTCAAAACCTTCCATTTGGGCTCCGATGCAACTCCGCTAGCCATTAAAACAGTTAAACTACTCCTCAAAGGCCGATCAAGCTCAGCCTTTAGGAGTGGGGGGCTCGTGATATGGCTAAAAATGGGGGTTAATCGGAACCGTCCAAATCAGGCACGAATCTTGAAGCCCAGGGGTAAAACGGTAATTTCACCCACAAATAGGGTCTGAGATGGGTACTGGGTCTTTCCGTTAAAGACCCAATAACCCACAAACGGATCCGCTTCAATCGGGCGCGGGTCTCAACCAGCAGTAAAGCCCGATCAGAGGGATAGAATCAAGGCTTCTGATTAGATCCTGATCAACGGCCCTGATTCATGCCTATCCCTGCACTGGGGATTAGGGATTACATTCCTAATCTGCTTACAAGGAGAATATTCCTTATCAGATCACGGGGATTACATTCCCAATCTGTTCCCTAAGACACCTATAAATACCCCCCACCCATCTCCATTAAGAGGTAATCAATCTTTCTCCAGTTTTTGCGCTCTTTCATAATCTCTCTGATTACTGACTTAAGCGTCGGAGGGTGCGTCACCGGGAACAACCCCGGTGTCTCGCACTTTTTGCAGGTGTACGGCGGGAGCGACAATCATCCCCCACGGAACAGGTATACAGGTTCACTATTCAGTTTCTCTAAGAATCCACAAATACTATCTGTTTGCCCCCACACCAAATTCAGCGGCAACAGGCACAAACTTTTATTTTATATGAATGACACTTTTCTAAACAATTATGTCATAAATAAATTTGAAGGGTATTATGGTAACTAACAACAGTTGAGTAAATGAATGGTTAATATAACTCTCACTTAAAAGTGAATGATGGAGATTAGATGGTTGATTGTCTACAAATTATGGGTTGTCTACAAATGATAACCACAGCTCTCCCATTATAGTACTAGAAATATGAGGTAAAAAGTTTTTTTTATTTAAAAAAGTATAATATAGATAACATGTGTGTCTTATGTATGCATCAATTTTGGGTTTCTTTCATATTTTTTATTAATTAAATTTGATATTTAAATTTCATTTTCATTTTGTTTCTTATTGTCTATTATTCTAAAAATATTTTGAACTTTTTTTTATTTGTGGATACAATTATGCCTCGTATTCAGCATGTACGTTTGTTGTCATTAAACATGGGTAAAGAAGATGTGAAACTTAAGATGATATGCATGGGTTGCCATTCATCATAGCTTAATTTTATATCTTATTTTTATTTTGTTTATATAAAATATGTATATGTATATTTTATTATAATATTATATGGTAGAAGGTAAAATTCTAATTCTAACTAATTCTATGTTATATTTTTATTTAGCTTAAATTTAAAATATATTATATTTTTTTTATTTCTGTATGAAGAAAAATCAAAAGAGCTGGAATGTACGTAACACGTGCTTCTTATGCATGAATTGTCATTGATCTTAGGTTAATATTTCTTATTTCCTATTAATTCAATCTAAATTAGTTTTAAAATTTAAAATTCTTCAATCTGAATTTTAAATTTTATTTTATACTAAGGCATATAAATTAAATTTAAATTTTAACATAAATGTCATATCTAAATAAATTATATATATATATATATATATATATATATATATATATATATATATATATATATATATATATGGGAAAGGCTCGGTTGAAAACGGGTTTGTTTTCAATCGGGTTGGAAAACAGCTATCTTGGCCCTCCGATCGCTCCAAATCGTGATGAGCGGATCAGATCAGCTCCGCTCTGATCGGCTTGGTTTGTTAGTTTTAGCGGAGGGGTATTTTTGGTACTTCACACCAAAAAACGCTTCGGTTTTTTGGCGTGAAGTTTTTTATGTCGAAAAAATCACTTAAGCCGTTGTTTTCAACAACGGCCAAGGTATGTACAAGTGTTTTTCCAAACATTTGTACATACCCAGATCTCCCTCACTCTGTCTTCGTCACAAACTCTTTCTCTTTCTCTTCAGCTCCCAAAACCCATCCCCAAACCCTAGTTCTCTCTCCCAACTCTTTGGCCTTGATCTCTTTGCCTTCTCGATCTCCCCTTCTTGTCGAAGCCTCTCTATCTCTCTCTCCCTCTCCCGAATACCTCAAACCCTAACGTAGGCCCCAAACTCCCAAATCATCTGAACCGTAGCACAAATTCTCCAACCTCCTAGCCTGTACAAGTTGTTCATCTACAGCAGCGGCTTCTCACATCTTTGCCAACTCTCTATCTCTCTCTTTGGACCAGGTATTTACTTAATCACAATTTACTATAATGAACTATGTTAATTTCTTGAATTATTTTTCAATTTTGGAGTTTGGTTTTTTGTATTATGCATAGTAGTCTATAATTTAGAGAGTATACAATTAGCTCTGATCATGTATGTTGTATATATTTTGTAGACATTTTTGTAGATGTAGTGTTAGATGTAGTGGTGGAATATAGGAGAAGGAAATAAACGAGATCCAAAAATTTCCAAATTTTACGAGTAGGTTGGACTCGCCGCGTAGAAGGTAACGGAAATTGTAGATGCAATTTCCATCTCACGGTTTACAAGATACGTCCGTTTATCACTTTTATTCAATACAACGGATATAAAGCGATACACGGCCGTATCTTTCAAACCGAGAGTCGGAACTCACCTCTGTAAGTTCCGTTGGCTTGTGTTCGGTGTGCCAGACTTGACGGCCAAATTTACGAATTTTTCCATCTCGTTTTTATTGTTTTGACGCGTATATAAAAAAACTTTAATCTACCTCGGAATTTTTTTAGTACGTTCTGAATTAAAAAATGCTTAAACGAAGTCCAAATAATACGAAACTGTGCGAGCAGGTTGGGCTAACCATGCACAACCAAACGCAACTTGTAATTGCGAGTTCCGACCCACAGTTTGCGAGATACGTTAATGTATAGCTTTCTGCTCATTTTTCAAGAGTGAAAGCGATACACGGCCGTATCTTTCAAACCGTGGGTCGGAACTCGCATGCACAAGTTGCGTTGGCTTGCATTTGGTGTGCCAGACTTGACGGCCAAATTTTGGAATTTTTGCATCTCATTTGTGTTGTTTTGATGCGTATATGAAAAAACTTTAATATACCTCAGAACTTTTTTAATACGTTGTCAATAGAAAAAATACTTAAATGAAGTCCAAAAAAACGAAGCCGTGCGAATAGGTTGGGCTAACCATTCACAACCCAACACAACTTGTATTTGCGAGTTCCGACCCACGGGTTTGCTAGATACGTTAATGTATCGCTTGCCGCTCTTTTTTCAAGAGTGAAATCGATACATATCTTTCTAACCGAGAGTCGGAACTGATCTCTGCAAGTTCCGTTGGCTTGTGTTTGGTGTGCCAGACTTGACAGCCAAATTTAGGAATTTTTCCATCTCGTTTGTGTTGTTTTGACGCGTATATAAAAAAATTCAATCTATCTCGAAACTTTTTTAGTACGGTCTCAATAGAAAAATGCTTAAACGAAGTTCAAAAAATACGAAATGGTGCGAGTAGGTTGGGCTAACCATTCACAACCCAACCCAACTTGTATTTGCGATTTTCGATCCACGGTTTGCGAGATACGTCAATGTATCGCTTACCGCTCTTTTTTCAAGAGTGAAAGCGATACACGGCCGTATCTTTCAAACCGTGGGTCGGAACTCACTTCTACAAGTTGCGTTGGCTTGTGTTTGGTGTGCCAAAGGTGACGGCCAAATTTTGGAATTTTTAAATCTTGTTTGTGTTATTTTGACGCGTATAAGCGAAGTTTTGAAATTTTTGCATCGCATTGGTTTGTGTTTGCTATTTTTCGGTGAATAATTAGTTTTATATATGCGAACATTGTTACAGAGAAATGGCTAGAATGAGGGGAACCGGAAGGACATCTCGGGATGCTCGGGGGGAACATTTCACAGAGACTGTGAGAACTATTAATTTCTATTGTGTATTTTGTATTTAGTGATATTGTTAGTACACTAATAATAATTGTGTTTTTGGGTTCGTGTAAGTTGGTGCATCATCTTCAATGGCACCACGTCGTGGTCCAGGACTAATATATCCCCAAGAACTGACCTTGCAAGACCGCCACTGATCCGCGGCAGTGTGGGGTGGGACAACGCGGAGGTGTAATTTCCGCACCCACGAGACCATGAAGGTGCACCCACGTATTGTCGAGTACCTAGTTGCGACCGGTTTCTACGGAATCAGCATGATGGGTCAGATTAAACTCAACCGAGCACTTCTCTCAGCACCCGTGGAGCGATGGAGGCCAGAGTTGCACACCTTCCATTTACCAGTCGGAGAGATGACGGTGTCACTATAAGATATAGCAATGATCTCCGGTCTTCCAATATATGGGTTGGCCGTGGGGTAATATAAACTTTGATAAAATAGAGCTGTGTAATGAACTGCTTGGTACAGAGTTTGATGAGGCAGCCGTGGAAATAAGTATATTTTTGTCGGACAATCAATCCGACTATCTTGGTTGAAGGGACGTTTTGATGGGACGTTGACCAATGCATCGCTCGACCACTATGTACAGTCCTACACTAGAGGTTACATTCTAACGGTGCTCGGAGGGGTTCTCTTGCCTAACTCATCCGGAGATACGGTGCATCTCATGTATCTACGATTGCTCGCCGACCTAGGCTTAGCTGGCCGGTACAGCTGGAGAAGTTGATCGTTGGTAATGATATACAAGTCGTTGTGTTCTGTAGTGCTAGATGGGACCGAGATGACCGGTCCGATGGTTTTGTTACAGATTTGGTCATGGGAGCGACTGCACTTGGGTCATCCCTGCATTAGGAGACCGGCGAACGGTTGGATGGCCGAACCAGAAAATTCTCATATGTTAGCACCCGTAGGGGTATATTGGGCTGGTAGTCGGAGTTACAAAGACAACCCAAAAGGTGTACTAATGTACTACAGAGACGAGCTCGACCAACTACGAGAAGAGTTCGTGATTTGGGTGCCGTATACACCCGAGCGGGTCGGAAGACTACTACCGATGTGTACGACCGGATTGCAGTTGTGGATGACGATGACTCCACTCATCAACTTTGGTATAGTAGAGCATTCGCGGCCGGAGAGAGTCCTTCGTCAGTTCGGTCTTCAACAAGATAGTCCCCCAAGCTGCGCAAACCTATACGAGCATGAGTTATACGCCGTGAGGGGTACCGGTCGCATGCCTACTCATGATTGGGCAGATTTCCATCGTGTTCATGTTACAGAATGGAACGAGCGACGGTTTGAACTTGTAGTTACCGACCTAGAAGAGTACGATGGCAGAGAGCAAGGGAACTATATGCAATGGTTCAGATCAATTGTACGTTTGTACATCTCTTCCGATACAGAACAACCTGCTGGTGTTCAATGAGTAATTGAGGAGAGGGAAATTGAACCACCGCCTGCCTATTCTAGTTTACAACCCATGTTCCAACAGTGGTAAGTATAATCTTCAAATTTCTTTGTATGTTCGTTATATTTAAAGTTTTTGAATTGTTTACTTTTTCGAATTTGTATAATTATTTTTTTTGGTGTTTTTTATTTTAGATTGATAATATGATGGACATGGCAAAAGAATACGCGGACGTAATCAAAAGTAATGCAGGCACGACTATAAAGAGGTTCGCTCAGAGGATGCTCTCTTCATGCCGTACCAATTTGGATGTTTTGGGAGAGGCTGAACGTTTGGATAGAGCATTAAGGTCACCGAGAGGGCGACGTAAGAGCGTGAAGGGTAGGCCAGCTGCATTGATGGGGCAACAACGGGAACGTGAGCTGAGAGAACAACATGCTACATCTTCACATCCATCTCAAGAACAAGAGCAACAAGATGAGAATGAAGAGAGGGTTGTTGGAGACGTACAAAAGGAGGGAGGAGAAGAAGAAATCTTTGAGTCGTCATCCCCGCTCTGGCGTCTAAATCCTACTCGGAAGAGGCGAGCACCACAACCATACACGCCCGGTTCTTAGCTAATACCGTATACAATTTGTTTGTTGTAGTAATTTAAATTAAAAAATCGTCCATATAAAATAATCAATTAATACATGCTTTTAATGTATTTCTTATGCATGGATTTTCCATTGCTCTTGGGTTAATTTATCTAATATTCTATTAGTTTACTTTTGATTTTAGTTTTTAAAATCTTTTAAAAAATTAAATTGAGTTTTAAATATTTTTTTTATGATGAGAAGATATAAATTTTAATTTTTTATTTTAAACTTAATTTTTTTTATCTGAAAAGATTTCATATTTATAATCGTATTCTTAAACACGGAAAAAATCATAAAGTTAATTTTACTAGTTGAAATTTACCGTGCACCAAGTGCACATGACATGGTATATGATATCTTGTGGAGAATCATAGAAGCAATTAGTACATTTATGGATTATAAGTCTGGTAAAAAAAATCCCATATCTGACGTCTTTTGATTTGAACAAAAAGGTACTTTCATCTCCAATGCATTTTTTGATTCGTCTAATAAAATTATTTCAATAATTTGTTCCCGCACATAAAATTAAGCTATTAGCAATTAATTATTTTTAACCTTTTGGGAATCACATTTCATACCTCATTCTTAATCTTTTCAACTAATTAAAGGTTTTATATTCTAGAAATGTTCTATACAATATGCAGATAAGTTGATCACCATACTTATAGGTCTTATAGGTCAAAACGGTCAGATTTAAATTTAAAACTAAATTGCTCCCAAACTCATAAAGCCAAACAACATGCCCTCACTTCACTCCCTAAGTCATAAGTAAGCGGGTCAAGCATCTCATTTTGAGACTTCCAATAAAGTGAGATACAATAGAGGTTAGAAAATTAATCATTTATTTTTGTAAGTGGGTCTATCAGAGGGAGTTACAAAGAAAGTTGCACATTTGTAATAGTACTAGGTTTGCCCGTTGACACATGCCTACGGCACGACTTCGAAACAATGCACCGGGTTTGATTATATAAAATAGTTTTGGAGATCCAGCAAATTAATTGTAGTAATAAACATATTATATGAGGAAGCAGTATATCAACCTTTAAGCTCAACCATCGCCTTTTTTGATCATTAGCTTGAACTTACCTGGAATGCATATAGTTTGTTAGAAGCGCTGCATAAAGTTTTTTTTTAACTTCAGCATCACTTTTAGATGCTTGTAATAGTTATGCAAGGACATTATCATATCGGTTTTATAGAGCTTACTCTAATCCCATAACCACTATGAGTATGTCTAAAAATAATGGTAACGCAAGTGCATGTGTGAAGGTATCTACAATACCAATAATCTAAATATTTGTTTATCTGAGACTCATTTTGCAATTGAAATACCTATTATTATTATTTAAACCAAAATGAAAGACATGAAGTTCTCAAAACTCTAAACCAAACTAATCATTTCTTTTATCTCCACTTTGTCTCCCCATTGCACCTTTATAAAAAAAATCAAAATGAATAAATAACAAATTTACTTTAGCTGTCTTTCTTGAGTGGAGAGTTTGCACCCTTCACTGGTAAACTCCAGTCATCCCAATCCTATATATCCAAACATATACTAAAAGTTCTTATATGTTATGTTATCCATGATTTCTAATAACCAGCGAAGGGAACATTTCACTGTAGTATTTTATCTTGTAGTGAAGAAATTAATGTTGCATATTTGCCAAGTTATTTTAGATTACTGGTCATCTTACCTGTCCTGCTATGGTTTGGAAGCCCAAATTGAGGCCACCAAATAATCCATTTCTCACTTGCGTACACCTAAAATCAAAACTAATAAAAAAACTCATCAAATAAATCATCAAATTAAAATTTTTTAAACCAAAAAATAAAACAATCATACATCTCTGAACTTAGATACCTTGCACACACAAATTCGAGTCAGCAAAAAACAGAGTAATCCCCTACACACACAAAATTAAAAAATAAAATGAGAATTCGGTTAATGAGATAAAATTAGAGTCGTCGCATCGCATATTGAGGCTCTCGATTCGGTGGAGGGGAGTCGCCGATACGGAGTCGCTTGATATTCGTGCTCGATTTGGTGGATGGGAGTCACCGATACGAAATCAGCAGCGGATCAGATATCGACGACGCCTTCTTAATTGAGGTTCGACATTGGATTTGGATTTGCTTTGAGATTTTCAAATTTTCAAAATTTTAAAATTTATAATTTAAAATTTAAAATTTAAAATTTTAAAATTTTTAATTGTTTTAATTTTTAAAATTTTAAAAAAATAACATTTTAAAATTTTTCAAAAATATTTTAATTTTAAAATTTTATTAAATTTTTAAAAAATAATAATAATTTTTAAAAAATTTAATAAATTTTTATACGTTTTTGATATTTTTGAATTATTTTAAAAAATTTTAAAGTATTATTTTTTTAAATTTTTTTTTAATTTTAAAAATTTTTAAAAATGTTAAAATATTAAATTAGTTTTTGTAAAATTTTTAAAAAATTTTAAAATTTTTTTTATAAGTTTTTGTTTTTTGAATTATTTTAAAAGTTTTTTAATTTTTAATTTTTTAACATTTTTAAAATTTTTAAAATTTTTGTTTTCTTAATTTTTTGAATAGGAAAGAGAGAGAAATAATTAAATAAATAAAAGAGTTGTTTTGGGTGGGGGGAATTTGAATTTGAGTTTTGGGGGGAAACTTTTTTGGGAGGGAAAATGTGTTTTGTGAGGTTAGATCTGAACCTTTGATTTTTTGGGGATTGAATGAGAGCCACTTGATAGCTTTCTTTGTGTTTTATTATATAGAGAAATAATTAAATAAATAAAAGAGTTGTTTTGGGTGGGGGGAATTTGAATTTGAGTTTTGGGGGAAACTTTTTTAGGAGGGAAAATGTGTTTTGTGAGGTTAGATCTGAACCTTTGATTTTTTGGAGATTGAATGAGAGCCACTTGATAGCTTTCTTTGTGTTTTATTATATAGATTCTATCATTTCTTATATCGATAGATTCTAATGACTACATAGAAGGTGTATGACTTCCCTAACTTTGTCAGTTACTTTTTATTTAGTAAGCATATTATCCAATATAAATTTATGCTAGTTATTCATATATATCATATCCTAAATAATTCGAAAAGTAACAAAAATCCTACCTTAATTCTTCCTTTAAATAATTGCGCAATAATTTAGATTAGAATGGCAATTATTTTTGTACTACCCTGGAAGATATAATAGATAATAAATACTGAAATAAATGCATTGCCTCGGAAAAACATCATATCAATGCCAAATAGACCATAAACACTATCGCCACATATTAGAAAATCTAGCTCAGTGATTATTGAAAACATTTACTTTTGTTCTTGCTGTGCAGTACAAGTAAAGACAAAGTAAAATGAGAGAGAGAGAGAGTGTGTGTGTGTGAGTGAGTGAGTGAGTGAGAGAGAGAGACCTCTACTCTTTCACAAAACTGATATAATTAGCTTCGGCTTTAAATAATTTAATCAATTTCATGAGAAAGTTTGTCGCCCACCTCACATCAGTTTTCTCTAATTGACAAAAGTTAGCCATGCACCCGATTTGCAAGCTCATTCCCTCTCTCAAAATGTGAGATACTATATGCTCAATTGTATCATTAAGCATTCTCCTCACATCAGTACAAAGATTAACACACTTTCAAAAACCATATTGATGATGTTTAGATTGTCACCTTATAGCCATAACTTTTAAGCATTATTCAATAGCCCCATAGCCTCAAACATACCCTCCCTTGCACTCTTCAGCTCAATGACACTGATGTCATTACAAAAGTTGAGAACACCCCTCCTACTGATAGTAACTTCCCATATAATCCCTTACAACAAATGCAACAACTTCCATCTCATTCACATCAAGAGAACCATCGAAATTTATACCTTGATGAAACCAAACTCAGGTGGCCTCCGCCTAACATCCATCCCACTTCTAGTAAACAACCAACCATAAAAAAAACTCGATTAAACCTTTTTTTTCCATTGTCATACATTTTTGTGTATCGTGCTGAGAATATCTTCATTATCCACTCTAAAAGGTTGTCAACCACCTAAAGGATGTTGTCGTATACTTTTTTTGATTAAAAGATGGCACGAGAATTGCCATCGGATCTCATATAACAGCTGAAGTCAATACATAATTGATACAACCGACAAAGTCCACATCCACTCCCAAAATACATAATCTCAAAATACATCATATCTCTAGAACATAAGAAAAACAACAAACAGTGCAGTCATGGCTAAGTAGACGGAAGTTCTAAATCAAGAATTGCCGTAACCCGGACCACCCTCCTCTGACGGGAAAACGATCCTCGTCTTGACTTTCTTCCTCACACCTGGTACAGACAACCAGAAAGCAGTAAGAGACAGGATTTTATACACTAACTGAGTAAAGTTACAAGAACGATCTCTAAAACATGAATCATTTCTATCAAGCCAAATGACCCATAAAGTAGCTGCAACTAAACAGTCCCACTCTCTCTCTCTTGCTCTCGCCCGATCTCCGCAACCCGAAACTCCCCCCATAATTGAACAACTTTGGAAGGGAATCTGCTGATTCCAAACCCCATAAGGAGGAACTCCCAAAGTTGCCTACTAAAAATGCATTCCAGAAACAGATGGCCAATATTTTTCTCTCCATTCCCGCACTTAGGGCAGGATAGCGAAGTAATCAATCCCCTCTTTGCAAGGTTGGCTCTCGTCAGTATTGCATCCTTAGAGACCAACCATAAGAAGGCGAGGACCTTGTGCGGAGCGCTTGTCCTCCAAATGACTCTACTGAGGGGACATCTAATCCCTCCATCGGATAGGGCTGCATACATGGAGCTGACCGAGAATTGGTTGCCCGAGTTCAACCGCCACCCTCTCTGGTCAGTCGATACCTCCGACACTCTATGGGAGTCACCTAAAAAAGTGACGACAGGGGCAATGAAGGAGGGGAAGCTGGCAAATTCCGGGGGCGATACTCTGAGACGCCAAGAGGACCGGGCCCAGTAATCAGCCACTAGAGCGTTCTTATTAAGAGCATGCTCAAATATGTCCGGAAACAAGGAGGCGAGTGAGTTTGGTCCAGCCCAGGCATCAAGCCAAAAGCGGGTACTCGTCCCATTCCCCACAGAACTTGGAGAATGGCTGTGGAAAAGCTCGCCGAGCTTGTCAATACCCCTCCACATAGGGGATACGTTTCTACAATGCTGACCCCCCCCCCCCCCCCCGAATTTGAATCGCCTAAACCTTCTATAGCGGGCCCAACAGTGGTCCGAAGGTAGGCGCGAGTGAATCTTCCACCACCATTTACACAGAAGGGCTCTATTCATGTCTCTGAGATTTAAAATTCCCAACCCTCCAAACTCTTTTCGCCTACACACCTGGCTCCATTTAACAAGAGGCAGGCCTTTGCCATCCTCTCGACCCCCCTTCCACAAGAAATCCCTACGAATCTTATCAATCTTATTGATAACCCAACTGGGGAATTCATAGATGGACATCCAATAAGTAGGGAGATTGGAGAGGACCGAGTTAATGAGCGTGATTCTGCCTCCTAACGATAGGTGTTTCCTCTTCCACCCCGGGAGCCGCTTCTCAATTCTCTCAATAAGGGTAATCCAATCACTATGTTTGAGTCGACCCGGCCGCAGCGGAACTCCTAGGTATTTGATTGGGAACCTCCCCACTTTGCAGTCAAGGACGTTAGCCAACAGGGCGGGGGACACCTCGTCACACCTCCCCAACCCAATCAAATAGCTCTTAGCGAAATTCACTCTAAGCCCGCACCACGCTTCAAAGAATACCAAGATGCCTTTAAAAATGAGAATCTCATCCATCTCATTCCGTCCGAATAGAAGAGTATCATCTGCATACTGAAGAATGAGACTATTACGGATGCCGTCCATCCCTCTAATGCCACGGAGAAGTTGGTGGTTGGCGCAATGCAGGGTCATTTCTGATAAGACATCAGCTACCAGGGTGAAGAGCATAGGGGAAAGGGGATCCCCTTGACGAAGCCCTTTTTTGCAAGCAATAAGGTTGGTCGAGAGACCGTTGACCAAAATCGAAGATTTGCCACCTCTAATGCACTTGCTAATCCAATCAGTCCATTTTGGTCCAAAACCTCTAGACTGAAGGACCTCAATCACGCTCTCCCATTCCACCATATCATAGGCTTTCTCAAAGTCAAGCTTGAGCATAAAGCCTTCTTCTCTATACCTATCACATTGGAAGATGGTTTCGTGGGCAATAGCTATACTGTCAAGAATGTCCCTCCCTTGAATGAACCCACTTTGGGCAGGATGGATCATCGCATTGAGACATGGTTTCAACCTATCTGCGAGGACCTTCGAGATGATTTTGAACGAGCCGTTGAGAAGGCTAATAGGTCTAAAATTTCCCACCTCTTTAGTATCCTCAGATTTGGGGATAAGAACGATAGACGCATAGTTGAGACTGTCAATCTGGATGGACCCCAGAAACAGTGCTTCAAAAATGGCAAAGAGATCCGTCTTGACAATATCCCAGAACCTCGAGTAGAATAGGATGGGAAACCCATCGGGCCCAGGAGCTTTATCCTGCCCCAACTCTTTAACCGCCTTGAGAATCTCGTCCATCTCGAAAGGTTTTTCCAGATTTTCTGGGTTTACCACCGGGGGGCGTACCCAGAACGAATCATGAAGGGAGCACAGCCGATTACTGGACCGTCCCAGAAGGGTTCTGAAATGACTTTCGATGTGGGAACATACCAAATTCTGGTCTGACTCCCACCTGTTGTTAATGAGGAGGCCCGATATAAAGTTGGATCTTCTACGACCATTGGCTACCCGATGGAAGTATGCTGTGTTAGCATCTCCCTCCTGTAACCACTGGTCGCGCGATCTCTGCCTCCAGAAGTCGTCCTCCATCTTGAAAATCATATCAAGGTCCATTCTGGACTTCTGAAGATCCGACAACTCGTTTAAGGAAAGGTCTCTAGTTTCCTCCACAATCTCTAAGGCTTGAATCTGTCCCATAATTCTAGCCTTATCCGCATTGGCCCGCCTCCTCTCCTACCCAGCCCAAGCTCTTAACGAACCTCTAAGCCTCCGAATCTTTGAATTCCAAATGGACACAGCATCCCCTGGATCCCCGGACCTCCTCCAGAGAGGAGCATTCCAAGATTCCTCGACGATGGCCCGAAGGTTCTCATTACGGAGCCAGGCTTTTTCAAAACGGAAGGTTTTAGACCGTCTGCTCCTCTCCCCTCCCGTTGACAGAAACAACGGGATGTGGTCTGAAGTATTCCGAAACGTCGATCTAGCCGCAGCGAGTGGGAAAAGAGCTTCCCACTCCTCGGAAACGAAGATCCTATCAAGCTTGGCCAGAATCGGTCTGGCTTGCATATTGGACCACGTGAATTTTCGGTCGGGAACGATAATCTCTCTCAACTCAAGCAAGTTAATAATCCTATTGAAGTTTCCTCTCTCGGCCTGACTACACCCCTGACCCAAGTGCTCCTCCGAATAACGAGTGATATTGAAATCACCCCCCAAAACCCATGATTTCCCCCACTTCTGCTGGATGAAAATTAGTTCATCCCAAAACCCGGAGCGTTCGACTGAGGAATGAGGCCCGTACACCATAGAGAAAACTTGGATGTCATGATCGGTCTTAGATTTAAGGTTAACGGAAACCGAAAACTCTCCAATTAAGACATCTAAGCATTCAAAAACGTCATTGTTGAAGCCAACAATGATGCCTCTAGAATGCCCTCCAGCCGGTTTAATACACCACTCCCACTTACGACCAGGGACCATACGATCAAGCAGATCCGTAGATGGACACTCCATCTTAGTCTCGCACAAACCAACTACTGCAGGACGTTGATAGAACAACGTCTCCCTGATAACTCTCCGCTTCTTACTACAGTTTAACCCCCTCATGTTCCAAAAGGCGTATTCCATTGGGAAACAAACAGAGGACTCTCAAAAAAGTAGCCTAATTACAGGCTACCGGGCTGCCTAGCCCACTCTCTAATACTCCTAGCACATTCTACCCGAGATGAGATTTCAGAACCCACATTAATTCGGCACACCTTGGCTAAACTAATTAATAGAGTGTCAGGAATGAAATCAATAATAGCATAATTAGACAAAGACTCACCTTCAAGGGCAGAACTGGGGGCTTTCAGCTTGATAGCCGAAGCAATCAGATCATCTTTGGACAACGGGCGACTCCCATGTCGCTCCCTTTGGCGAGAGCTGCGCCTTGGGACTTCAACACACACCTCTTTGCCTTTCCTAAAGGACCCAAATCTGATAGGAGAATCCTCTACTCTGACCTCTTTCTCAATGTCCCAGATTTGAGCAGCGATCGACAGAGGAGAAGTGTCCTCAATGTTCTTTAGCGCGTCGATCAAATCATCATCATTAGGGGAGTCGAAGCTAGCCTTGTCATCGCCACTCTGATATTCCTGCTCAGAGAAATTACACCCCCCCTCTTCGATACTCTGATATTGTCTCTTTCTTGACCCGGGCTGAATAACCCCCTTGGAATCCGACACAGCCTCCTCTTCTGAGCCCAGCTCAACACTCTTAAATGTAGGGCCTCCGTAAATTGATAAGTCTCTAATGGGCTTGGAGGGCCCATACGAGTAAGCTCTCAGAAGGCTAGCCCAAGAATCAATTTGATCACTAGACAGAGAACTCACATCTCCTCTTAAAAATTGAAGAAAAGCTTCTTGCATAGATTTCTGCACAGAGTCTTATATGACAGCTCCTGCTTCCTCAGCTCTAGTCACGTCGGACGGGTACTTCCCCTCCTTGGAAACTGCAACCTCGGATTTGGACTGGGGGATCGTAGGCTTCGATAGTGAGGCAGGCTTCGGAAGTGATGCACACACGGCTCGAGGCTGAGGTTCTCTATACTGACCGAAAAGACCCATCCCATCTCTAGATGTCAACTCAGCGGAGTAGGAAGCCAGGAAACCACCCTTAACCAATCCAGCATGGTCCGGATATTGTGCATTACCCACCTCACTGGGTCCCACCGAACTTACCATCCCTCCCTTAGCCTCCATCCGATCCAACGGTTGAGAGTTGTCTTCAACCTCTGGAATCATAATCCCATGCACTTTCGACAGTCCATGCACATGCGATGCCACCTTCACAGAATCCGACAACACCCCCACCGCGTCCCCCACCGAAACACTCGGAACGAAACGCTTCTCCTCAGAACAAATCCCCACTTTGAAGCTCACCCCTTTGAAGATAGCAAAGACCGTCGCCGGTATCTTGGTTCCGTTGAGAACGAAAACTCGGATACGTGCAACATCCACTTTGTTACGGAACTTCGTCGCCTGATCCATCTCCTCAACCCAACCAAAAGATTGAACAAGCCCTTGAAAACCTTCCTTACTCCAACACATACTTGATGTTGGAGTATACTTGATTACTTCCAACGATTACTAATTCTATGTTATATTTTTATTTAGCTTAAATTTAAAATATATTATATTTTTTTTATTTCTATATGAAGAAAAATAAAAAGAGCTGGAATGTACGTAACACGTGCTTCTTATGCATGAATTGTCATTGATCTTAGGTTAATATTTCTTATTTCCTATTAATTCAATCTAAATTAGTTTTAAAATTTAAAATTCTTCAATCTGAATTTTAAATTTTATTTTATACTAAGGCATATAAATTAAATTTAAATTTTAACTTAAATGTCATATCTAAATAAATTATATTATATTATATATATATATGGGAAATGCTTGGTTGAAAACAGGTTTGTTTTCAACCGGGTTGGAAAACAGCTATCTTGGCCCTCTGATCGCTCCAGATCGTGATGAGCGGATCAGATCAGCTCCGCTCTGATCGGCTTGGTTTGTTAGTTTTAGCGGAGGGGTATTTTTGGTACTTCACGCCAAAAAACGCTTCGGTTTTTTGGCGTGAAGTTTTTTATGTCGAAAAAATCACTTAGGCCGTTGTTTCCAACAACGGCCAAGGTATGTACAAGTGTTTTTCCAAACATTTGTACATACCCAGATCTCCCTCACTCTGTCTTCGTCACAAACTCTTTCTCTTTCTCTTCAGCTCCCAAAACCCATCCCCAAACCCTAGTTCTCTCTCCCAACTCCTTGGCCTCGATCTCTTTGCCTTCTCGATCTCCCCCTCTTGTCGAAGCCTCTCTATCTCTCTCTCCCTCTCCCGAATACCTCAAACCCTAACGTAGGCCCCAAACTCCCAAATCATCTGAACCGCAGCACTAATTCTCTAACCTCCTAGCCTGTACAAGTTGTTCGTCTACAGCAGCGGCTTCTCACATCTTCGCCAACTCTCTATATCTCTCTTTGGACCAGGTATTTACTTAATCACAATTTACTATAATGAACTATGTTAATTTCTTGAATTATTTTTCAATTTTAGAGTTTGGTTTTTTTGTATTATGCGTAGTAGTCTATAATTTAGAAAGTATACAATTAGCTCTGATCATGTATATTGTATATTTTTTGTAGACATTTTTGTAGATGTAGTGTTAGATGTAGTGGTGGAATATAGGAGAAGGAAATAAACGAGATCCAAAAATTTTCAAATTTTACGAGTAGGTTGGACTCGCCGCGTAGAAGGTAACGGAAATTGTAGATGCAATTTCCGTCTCACGGTTTGCAAGATACGTCCGTTTATCACTTTTATTCAATACAACGGATATAAAGCGATACACGGCTGTATCTTTCAAACCGAGAGTCGGAACTCATCTCTGTAAGTTCCGTTGGCTTGTGTTCGGTGTGCCAGACTTGACGGCCAAATTTACGATTTTTTCCATCTCGTTTTTATTGTTTTGACGCGTATATGAAAAAACTTTAATCTACCTCGGAATTTTTTAGTACGCTCTGAATAAAAAAATGCTTAAACGAAGTCCAAATAATACGAAACTGTGCGAGCAGGTTAGGCTAACCATGCACAACCCAACGCAACTTGTAATTGTGAGTTCCGACCTACGGTTTGCGAGATACGTCAATGTATAGCTTTCCGCTCATTTTTCAAGAATGAAAGCGATACACGGCCGTATCTTTCAAACCGTGGGTCGGAACTCGCATGCACAAGTTGCGTTGGCTTGCGTTTGGTGTGCCAGACTTGACGACCAAATTTTGGAATTTTTGCATCTCGTTTGTGTTGTTTTGATGCGTAGATGAAAAAATTTCAATCTATCTCGAAACTTTTTTAGTACGGTCTCAATAGAAAAATGCTTAAACGAAGTCCAAAAAATACGAAACGGTGCGAGTAGGTTGGGCTAACCATTCACAACCCAACGTAACTTGTATTTGCGATTTCCAACCCACGGTTTGCGAGATACGTCAATGTATCGCTTGCCGCTCTTTTTTCAAGAGTGAAAGCGATACACGGCCGTATCTTTCAAACCGTGGGTCGGAACTCACTTCTACAAGTTGCGTTGGCTTGTGTCTAGTGTGCCAAAGGTGACGGCCAAATTTTGGAATTTTTGCATCTTGTTTGTGTTATTTTGACGCGTATAAGCGAAGTTTTGAAATTTTTGCATCTCGTTGGTTTGTGTTTGCTATTTTTCGGTGAATAATTAGTTTTATATATACGAACTTTGTTACAGAGAAATAGCTAGAATGAGGAGAACCGGTAGGACATCTCGGGATGCTCGGGGAGAACATTTCACCGAGACTATGAGAACTATTAATTTCTATTGTGCATTTTGTATTTAGTGATATTATTAGTACACTAATAATAATTGTGTTTTTGGGTTCGTGTAGGTTGGTGCATCCTCTTCGAAGGCACCACGACGTGGTCCAGGAGTAATATATCCCCATGAACTGGCCTTGCAAGACCGCCACAGATCCGCGGCAGTGTGGGATGGAACGACGCGGATGTGTAATTTCCGCACCCGCGAGACCATGAAGGTGCACCCACGTATTGTCGAGTACCTAGTTGCGGCCGGTTTCTACGGAATCAGCATGATGGGTCAGATTAAACTCAACCGAGCACTTCTCTCAGCACTCGTGGAGCGATGGAGGCCAGAGTTGCACACCTTCCATTTACTGGTCGGAGAGATGACGGTGTCACTACAGGATATAGCGATGATCACCGGTCTTCCAATAGATGGGTTGGCTGTGGGGTAATATAAACTTTGATAAAATAGAGCTGTGTAATAAACTGCTTGGTACAGAGTTTGATGAGGCAGCCATGAAAATAAGTATATTTTTGTCAGACAATCAATCCGACTATCTTGGTTGAAGGGATGTTGACCAATGCATCGCCCGACCACTATGTACAGTCCTACACCAGAGGTTACATTCTAACGGTGCTCGGAGGGGTTCACTTGCCTAACTCATCCAGAGATACGGTGCACCTCATGTATCTACGATTGCTCGCCGACCTAGGCTTAGCTGGCCGGTACAGCTGGGAAAGTTGCGCGTTGGTAACACTATACAGGTCGTTGTGTTCTGTAGTGCTAGATGGGACCGAGATGACCGGTCCGATGGTTTTGTTATAGATTTGGTCATGGGAGCGACTGCACTTGGGTCGTCCCCGCATTAGGAGGCCAGCGGACGGTTGGATGGCCAAACCAGAAAATCCTCATATGTTAGCACTCGTAGGGGTATATTGGGCTGGTAGTCGGAGTTACAAAGACAACCCAAAAGGTGTACTAATGTACTACAGAGACGAGCTCGACCAACTACGAGAAGAGTTCGTGATTTGGGTGCCGTATACACCCGAGCGGGTCGGAAGACTACTACCGATGTGCACGACCGGATCGCAGTTGTGGATGACGACGACTCCACTCATCAACTTTGGTATAGTAGAGCATTCGCGGCCGGAGAGAGTCCTTCGACAGTTCGGTCTTCAACAAGATAGTCTCCCAAGCTGCGCAAACCTATACGAGCATGAGTTACACGTCGTGAGGGGTACCGGTCGCATGCCTACTCATGATTGGGCAGATTTCCATCGTGTTCATGTTGCAGAATGGAACGAGTGACGGTTTGAACTTGTAATTACCGACCTAGAAGAGTACGATGGCAGAGAGCAAGGGAACTACATGCAATGGTTCAGATCAATTACACGTTTGTACATCTCTCCCGATACAGAACAACCTGCTAGTGTTCAACGAGTAATTGAGGAGAGGGAGAATGAACCACCGCCTGCCTATTCTAGTTTACAACCCATGTTCCAACAGTGGTAAGTATAATCTTCAAATTTCTTTGTATGTTCGTTATATTTAAAGTTATTGAGTTGTTTACTTTTTCGAATTTGTATAATTATTTTTTTTGGTGTTTTTTATTTTAGATTGATAATATGATGGACATGGCAAAAGAATGCGCGGACGTAATCAAAAGTAATGCGGGCACGACTATAAAGAGGTTCGCTCAGAGGATGCTCTCTTCATGCCGTACCAATTTGGATGTTTTGGGAGAGGCTGAACGTTTGGATAGAGCATTAAGGTCACCGAGAGGGCGACGTAAGAGCGTGAGGGGTAGGCCAGCTGCATTGATGGGGCAACAACGGGAACGTGAGCTGAGAGAACAACATGCTACATCTTCACATCCATCTCAAGAACAAGAGCAACAAGATGAGAATGAAGAGAGGGTTATTGGAGACGTACAAAAGGAGGGAGGAGAAGAAGAAATCCTTGAGTCGTCATCCCCGCTCCGGCGTCGAAATCCTACTCGGAAGAGGCGAGCACCACAACCATATACGCCCGGTTCTTAGCTAATATCGTATACAATTTGTTTGTTGTAGTAATTTAAATTAAAAAATCGTCCATATAAAATAATCAATTAATACATGCTTTTATTGTATTTCTTATGCATGGATTTTCCATTGCTCTTGGGTTAATTTATCTAATATTCTATTAATTTACTTTTGATTTTAGATTTTAAAATCTTTAAAAAAATTAAATTGAGTTTTAAATATTTTTTTTATGATGAGAAGATATAAATTTTAATTTTTTATTTTAAACTTAATTTTTTTTTTCTGAAAAGATTTCATATTTATAATCGTATTCTTAAACACGGAAAAAATCATAAAGTTAATTTTACTAGTTGAAATTTACCGTGCACCAAGTGCACATGACATGGTATATGATATCTTGTGGAGAATCATAGAAGCAATTAGTACATTTATGGATTATAAGTCTGGTAAAAAAAATCCCATATCTGATGTCTTTTGATTTGAACAAAAAGGTACTTTCATCTCCAATGCATTTCTTGATTCGTCTAATAAAATTATTTCAATAATTTGTTCCCGCACATAAAATTAAGCTATTAGCTATTGATTATTTTTAACCTTTTGGGAATCACATTTCATACCTCATTCTTAATCTTTTCAACTAATTAAAGGTTTTATAATCTAGAAATGTTCTATACAATATGCAGATAAGTTGATCACCATACTTATAGGTCTTATAGGTCAAAATGGTCAGATTTAAATTTAAAACTAAATTGCTCCCAAACTCATAAAGCCAAACAACATGCCCTCACTTCACTCCCTAAGTCATAAGTAAGCGAGTCAAGCATCTCATTTTGAGACTTCCAATAAAGTGAGATACAATAGAGGATAGAAAATTAATCATTTATTTTTGTAAGTGGGTCTATCAGAGGGAGTTACAAAGAAAGTTGCACATTTGTAATATTATTCTATCTTTTCTTATATCGATAGATTCTAATGACTACATAGAAGGTGTATGACTTCCCTAACTTTGTTAGTTACTTCTTATTTAGTAATTAAGCATATTATCCGATATAAATTTATGCTAGTTATTCATATATATCATATCATAAATAATTCGAAAAGTAACAAAAATCCTACCTTAATTTTTCCTTTAAATAATTGCGCAATAATTTAGATTAGAATGGCAATTATTTTTGTACTACCCTGGAAGATATAATAGATAATAAATACTGAAATAAATGCATTGCCTCGGAAAAACATCATATCAATGCCAAATAGACCATAAACACTATCGCCACATATTAGAAAATCTAGCTCAGTGATTATTGAAAACATTTACTTTTGTTCTTGCTGTGCAGTACAAGTAAAGACAAAGTAAAATGAGAGAGAGAGAGAGAGAGAG
Organism: Hemerocallis citrina; assembly: GCA_017893485.1. NCBI lineage: Eukaryota > Viridiplantae > Streptophyta > Magnoliopsida > Asparagales > Asphodelaceae > Hemerocallis > Hemerocallis citrina. The sequence goes on from CM030358.1 coordinate 86,032,445, forward strand.
AGAGAGAGAGAGAGAGAGTGTGTGTGTGTGTGAGTGAGTGAGTGAGAGAGAGAGAGACCTCTACTCTTTCACAAAACTGATATAATTAGCTTCGGCTTTAAATAATTTAATCAATTTCATGAGAAAGTTCGTCGCCCACCTCACATCAGTTTTCTCTAATCGACAAAAGTTAGCCATGCACCCAATTTGCAAGCTCATTCCCTCTCTCAAAATGTGAGATGCTATATGCTCATTTGTATCATTAAGCATTCTCCTCACATCAGTACAAAGATTAACACTCTTTCAAAAACCATATTGATGATGTTTAGATTGTCACCTTATAGTCATAACTTTTAAGCATTATTCAATAGCCCCATAGCCTCAAACATGTTGGATATATTGGTATATTCTCTCTATATAAATATAGCACGTGCATATGTGTAACACGTGTAATGAACGTACAATTGATTGGATATTGGAACGCCGGTTTGTGGGCTTATAACCCGATACCCAAACCAGTATTTAGGAATAAATACTGGCTTGTGATAGCAGTCTAGGTATTCCAATCTTAATACTAGGGTGAATATCTCAAGCAACTTAGATCTAGAGATAAACCCTAATTCCCAATTGTTAATTTCTCACAAAAACTTAACAAAACATACCCTCCCTTGCACTCTTCAGCTCAATGACACTGATGTCATTACAAAAGTTGAGAACACCCCTCCTACTGATAGTAACTTCCCATATAATCCCTTACAACAAATGCAACAACTTCCATCTCATTCACATCAAGAGAACCATCGAAATTTATACCTTGATGAAACCAAACTCAGGTGGCTTCCGCCTAACATCCATCCCACTTCTAGTAAACAACCAACCATAAAAAAACTCGATTAAACCTTTTTTTTCCATTGTCATACATTTTTGTGTATCGTGCTGAGAATATCTTCATTATCCACTCTAAAAGCTTGTCAACCACCTAAAGGATGTTGTCGTAGACTTGATTACTAACAAACGGTGTTTCTTACTTTGCATATAATTTATTAAGTAGAGAAGATATAGTTGTGCTCCCTCTTGAATCTACTCTCAACTCGATCAATTAAAGAACGCAAAAATTGGCTAGCAAAAAATACTTAGAATATTACTCGTTGTTATAAAATATTTAGAGTAAGATGCTCCTTTCTAAAACACTACATGATTCTCCAGTTGCGGTAAATGTGTTTGAATAAATACTGAGTTAAATTTTTCAAAATGATTAATTATTGTTAATTCTGTCGATGAATGACAATTGAGCCATAAATTCCTACAGAGGTTATTGCGGATTTTGTACTCCGGATTGTGATAATCAACAGCCTGAGTTAGTGTAACTCTTAAGTTATGCTTTTTGTTCATGAGATTGTTCATGATGAGTTGGCCTAGTACCATCAAGTTGCTTTGAAACTACATAAAATTCTAAGATAACGATGTCTTAGCACATCCCTTCATCTGAGATTCTCATCTTCATTTCCCCATAATTCTGAAATGCTTTTTATTGTCCCTTTCATATTTCTTTTTCAACAATATATCAAAATACAATAAAGAAGTATTTAGAAAAATGCTGTATTTTAGCAAGGCCAACATAACTAAATATTGCCTTTTAACCTTAATAACTAAAAACACAATATACATTAATACCATATATACCTCCTAGTTATGAATAAAACATGTGTAAGAACTAGTCTTACCACAAATAGGGAAATTTTGAAAATTTATGCCCGGTCCAATAGAAAACGCCGATTGGTTTGGTTCCACCCCTTATAACCAACACATTGAAGAAATTCTCAGAAATCAGAAATGTTCTCCCAATTAAAATGGCAATGTAAAGTAAGAATCAAGAATTTGAATCCAAATCCTATAATTCAAACATTCAAATAATAAACCATAAAACCACCCAATCTTAAATTCACCACCACCACAACATCAAAGCCATCATCTAGAACTTGGGGTTGCAATCCAAATAAATTTTAAGGTCTTAGGTCTTAGCTACATAAACCCTCTAATCCATTCATTTTTAGGGCAATCTTCTCTCCCATATTAACAAATATCATCTACTTTTGTCCAATTCCAACTCAATCAACAATCATACTATCAGTGGTAATCGTATTGCAAATGTTTTTGGATCGAAACCTCCTCATTGTTGTATACAAACAAAGAATACCTCGAGATTTATCCATTATCAAAACAAATTTTTGTTAATTTAAATCCTCAATCTTGAATTGAGTTATCGATATAAAATCTCAAAATTTACAACCAACAAATATGATATTCACTATGATAGAATATATCCATGAAAACTACATATCAAAAAAGTTAAAGATACAGACTTTATTAAATATCTACTACAAGGTGGCTCCTTTTTCATATGGGTCATTCCCAAATCAAAAAATAACTAATGGGTCCCAGATTGAATCAAACAAACAACAATTGGATTCAAAATCCAAATCCAAGAATATGTTTTGATACTTTGAATTAGAGGATAAGTGGGAGTATGCATAAAAGAAATAAATAACCATCTAAAAAACTAAGTCACCTGGTCAATATCTTCATCATAATCATCCTTGTCCTCATCACACCACGAAATGGTGTGATGAGGACAAGGATGATTATGATGAAGATATTTACTTCGGACCTTCGTATCGACGATCCAAATCATTCAAATTGATCTACACATCTAAATATGTAAAATTAGGTCATTTGAAATTTATTTGCTCATGCATTGAAGTGTTACAAAATTGTACGGCTGAATGTCATCTTTTTTAATCATGACATGATGGACGGGAAAATGAATTTCAATTTAATTGATTTTACATATTTAAACTAATTTAGATGTGTAGATCAATGTGAACAATTCGGATCGTCGATATGAAGGCTCGAAGGCCGACTACATAAGGATTGCACACCATGGCTATGCACTCGGCTTTCCCGCATTCGTATCGAATATCCGAATCGTTCACCTTGATCTACACATCTAAATTAGTTTAAATATGTAAAATCAAATTATTAGAAATTTATTTGCTCATCCATTGAAGTGTTACAAAATTGTATGGCTGAAAATTATTGTTTTTTATAGTCACATGATGGAGGGGCAAATGAATTTCAAATGATTTGATTTTACATATTTAGACTAACTTAGATGTGTAGATCAATGTGAACGATTCAGATCGTCGATACGAAGGCGGGAAGACTGAGTGTACACGGAGGCCTAGTGCATAACGGAACACTTCTATATATATATATACATATATGAGCAATGCTCTATTGCAAACCACTGAAGCCATTGTTCCGATCAACGGCTTCGTTTATTTTGAACCTAAGTCGTTGTTCCGAACTACGACTTAGGTTATATTCAGAACAACGGTTTAGATTTATAACCAAAGTCGTTGTTTCTAACGGATTTAGTGGTTTATATACCCGTTTACACGAGACCCATTTGCAATGGAGCGTTGCTCTCTCTCTCTATATATATATATAATGGTTTCAGGGTGCCAAAGCTTCGCTTTGAGCTTTGAATTCCAAATGTGTCGTAACCCAATCAGTCGACATGTCTCCTTCACCAATGGGTTGTTCGATTTGTCCTTGGTAGGTTTTGGGAAATACCTTGTCTCTTTGCAAATCGAAGAGCATGAATTGATTCTCCTATCAGGTTTCGAAATCTGATTCATTTTTGTAGCCCAAATCGATGGTTTGGCCAACATTATGGTTAGAGTTAGGTTTGGTTGGGGGAGTAATGCTACATCCACTACCAATTTCACTACATTTCTCTTCACTATCCTAGGTGGCACACTCCAATAGGTAGGGAAAGATAGAGTAGGTAGGTGAACTCTTCAATAGAAGTATGCCACCTAAGGTAGTGAAGAAAATGGTAGTGAAATTGGTAGTGGCTAAAGCATTACTCTTGGTTTTGGTTTGGGGGGGGGGAGGGGGGATGTAATTTTGATTGGTGGTGGGGATTGGGAATTAGGTGATTTTGATTGGTGGTACCCGAATTTGTGGATATGGATTCATGACCGCTCATTAGTTAGACCAACAATCTGAATGGATGGCTGTGACTCTGGACATGTTCACTTTTCTTATTCTTGCCTTTAGAATGGATGGCTGTGACTCTGGACATGTTCACTTTTCTTATTCTTGCCTTTATAATATAAGTAAATTTTCATACTTATCTCTTGTTATCTGTGATTGATAACTTAATTTGAAAGAATTTGTCAAATACGTTATATGTACACATATTGGTAAATAAAAAATGTCATCAGGTTTAAAAAGTTTACTACTTCCATGCATAAACTTTTACTTGCATAGTTCTTTTAACTCTTAATTTAATATCATATTTAAATAGATTCTATTTATACCTACTCAATTTAGTTTTTCATTTAGTCCAAATTAGATATGAGCATAAAATTATAAAAAACTAAAATAAAAAATTTATCCATATTAATTGTTGAATCCAAATCAAAATATAAAGGTCAATAATTTTCCTGATAAAAAATATACTTCAGATATGTTTCATCATTATCATGCAATCAAAAATAAAGAAACAAAAGGTTAAAAAAAAAACAGTAATTATCAATAAAGATAATGAAAGGTATGAGATAATTGAGACCTATCGATCTTTCTCACGAAAAATAAAGCAAGGATGTGCAGACAATAAATTATAATAGAGTTTGGAAAAAAATTCTTCTGATGTTTATCAGTTAGTTAATTTTTATTATTTTCCTTCAAGAAAATTTAAAAAAAAAACGATGTAAGAATTTTAAGAGAGACAAAAGAAAAGAGACTAAAATTATCCATATAATATCTTATGCAGGAAAATCTTTAGAAAATAATAAATAATAAACAATTCAATTCTATATATTTACTACCATCACTATCATAATAACTAGTCTTACCCTGTGCAAATTGCACAGACTAAAATAATTTAGAGAGTCAAAAAATTATATATAACTAATTAATTTAGAGATGCCCTTAACTATTTCGATCATAATATAATTAAAAGATGACAAATCTATAAATTAGCCGATTCGCACTTCCAAACCAACCAACATAATTATATATTTCTATTCAATTTATAGGAAACAAAAAAAAAGACGAATAATTACCAGAGTTGGGATGTGGCTCTTCTCAGACTCCTTGATGTACTCCGATATCTACTTCTTGACCGTGCACTTCTCAACTGCCTTCCATCTCAAATCAAGTATTCCCTCATAAATTATATAAAATCAACATCAGACACATATGGAGGGAATAATAATTAATAATTAGCTATATCAAAAGATGACAAAAGTATACATTACCAATTCACGTTTCCAAACCAACATCATTCTACATTTTCTATTCAGTTGAAAGGAAACCCCAAAATTTTCGATGTATGTAACTTTTCAACAATTCCAGTACTAAACATAGGTAGACACTGGGTCCCTAAATTTGGAGATACCAAAAAATAGGTATTTTTAAAAATCACTTGCAATCTTGTCAACTTCCTCCATTCTAAAGTTTGCTTGCAAAGACTAATATTATCTACGAAGTTCCTTAATATTTACCTTCAATTGTTCTATATTACTCCTTATTTGTGTATCTACAAAATGATCAAATCATTAAACACACATACAATACTACAATTCACCAAAATATTTTAAACAAAATAAAAAATTTAGAAATATGATATTGATCCTCTACCATTCAAAAACTAAAACCATCACTTTTCATTTCCTACAAAAGGTAAAACAAATCTCATTTACCATATGGAGCCACAATTCGTGAAATTTATACTTACATAGAGTAAAAAACTCCACAAAATTATTTAATTTTAAAGAGCAATGTAACTAACATAAAATCAAAGAAGAATTACACAAATACACATGAAAAGAGAAACCATTTTTGAATCATATTGCATAAAGTTTCCAAAGACTTAATTTCTCCCCAATTCTATAACAATCACGTACTTCAATCACCCTAAATTTTAAACCCCAAACCCTAAAATCAAATCAAACACGGAAAAATAATTAACAAAAAATACTGCGAAATTTGAAGAAAAATAAAAAAGACTCACCGAATCGTGTGCCAAGTAAGTATCTCAGTAGTCGCAATAGTACCTGCAAAAATCACAAAGACAACAATTTCAAACAAAAAACAAAACTGGAAAAATAGAATCTTTCTAATAAAAATTTTAATCTTTGATTTGATTATAAAAAGAAAGGTGGGATCTTTAGATTGTTACCTCGGCATAGTGTGTGAATTGGACAAAGAAATCCGTTGTGAAATCGGAGGGTTTTTTTGAACGTAGAATGAGAAGAATAAGAAGATGATCAGTTTTTGAAAGTGGATGAGAAGATGAGGTTTTTTTTCTTCTCCTTCTTCTTTATTTACTCTAATTTTTCTATACGCGCTGAGCATGTGTTAGAGCATATTTTTGTTCTCCTTTCTCTATTTCAAAATAGAGAAAGGAGAGAGGGGGTACGCCTATTAGCTTAAGATATATTATAATTATAATAAATAAGTAAATAATAGGTGGGTCCGTGGGTAGGTGATGGGAAAATGCTTAATTATAGTGAATCTGTGCTATAGCCCAGAGTTGGTGGCATTAAAAAAACATAATTAAAAATAAAAATCTGTGTTCCTCCCTTCTTTTCTTTTTTTAGATTTCACTGTTCTATAATTTGAAGAACATTATAAATGCCCAAACTCGGAGAATATATAACCAAACATAAACATTGATCATCTTCTTACCATGGCCTTAGAACATTATATATGCCCTAACTCGGAGAATATTTAACCAAACATAAACATTGATCATCTTCTTACCATGGACTTTTCAGTTGTTATCGATGACGTCTCCAACAATTCAGACCCATTTGAAGTAATCTTCATCTTGTGGTTTGCTACCAGCCACCTCATCCCCTTGACCGACATTGCCATCCTGTTTGCTTCCCGTAACATCTCCTCCACTGTCCTCACCACCCCGCCCAATGCTGCCCTCATCCAGCCCACCATCACACACCTTTCCTCCTCCTCCTCCTTTCCCATACAAACCCTCCTCTACCCCTTTCCTTCCTCCCAATGCAGAAAACATCGTCTCCTTCCCCTCCTCCGAGTCCCCCAAGTTTGATGTCGCCAGTATCCACTCCCGCCCTGCCATCGAGTCCCTGCTCCGCCTTCGCCAGGTAGCAACGGGCGACGAGTAGTGGCAGGCGTCAGGTGGAGATGGCAGGCGATGGCGAGGATATCGACGGCCGGCGATGGCAAGGAGATCGACGACCGGTGGAGGAGATTTGGCTGGGTTTGGGGGTATGGGGGTAGGGAGGGTTAGGGTTATTGAGTTTGGGGAGATATGGAAGAAGAAATGTTTTTTTTATGTTTTTTAGTTTTGCAATTGATGTGGGATGCACGTGTCAATTGCTACTTTTGCTCTCCTTTCTCTATTTCAAAATAGATGAAATAGAGAAAGGAGAGATGAGGTAGGCCTATTTGCTTAAGATATATATAAATTCAGTACTATATTTTTAATAATATTCATGAAATTTATATTTATTTATATATATCTTAAGCAAATAGGCCTACCCCTCTCTCCTTTCTCCATTTTGAAATAGAGCAAGGAAAGCAAAGTATTAATTGACACGTGCAACTTATACTAATTGCTAAAACAAAATTAATTTTAAAAAAACACCAAAAAAAAATCTTTCCTCTCCCACATCTCCCTAAAACCCACAAACCCTAATTCTCCCTGTCCCAAAACCCACCCACATCTTCTCCCCCATCTGTCCCTACTGACGACCGTCGCCCACGCCGTCCCGGTTCCGGTCGTCACCCACTCCGCCCAGATCCCGGTCGTCGCTCACCCCGTCCCGATCCCGGTCGTCACCCGAAATTGTTGCTACGGTCAATCAACCTTTTTCAAGGTCAGTTGTTTCTCTATATATAGTTTGTTCTTCTATGTTAATCACCGTTGTTGTTAAATAAATTTGTATTCAAATGGTGGCTTACCCACTTCTTGGTCGTAGTAAAGATTACCCACATCTTGGATTTTAGTTTATCTGAGGAATATTCAGATAAAGATTACCCACATGTATTCAGGTATTCAAAATGGTGGCATTTCATTGGCTAAAGGATACTACAATTTTCAGTTTTTAGTTTATCTGAGGAATATTCAGGTATTCAACTGGAAGATTGGAAGTAGTAAAGATTAAACATGTTTCAAACTACTGAATTCGATCTGTATATGTTAATTGATAGTCTAAGATGTAATTAACCAAACATAAATATAGAAAGTGGAATAATCAGGAGCATACATATACCCAATCATGACAAGCAACTAGGAAATGATCTGCTCCTTGAACAATTCCAGAAGGGATACGTTTAAGAAATGTTATACACTTATATAATTCTTCAAAAAAATTGATAAAGGCTTCAAATTATGAGTGTCCCGGAATCCCGGGCATAAATACCTCGAAGTTCTGGTGTGTGGAAAATGGGCCGTTCTCCATCTTCGTAGATGTATACTTTAAGTACTTATTACATCAGGTATGTTATATGTGTTCTTATCTCCTATTATACTTTCTTTTGAGTTAATCTCTATATTTATTTATCTCAATATGTAATGTTTTAATATATTTTTGTACATGTATTTTATTGAGTATAAAGTGGTTGATTTTGTTTTCAGCAGTAGGTGTGAACATTCAAAGATAGTGCGAGATTTTCAATTATATTGAGGGAAGTCAGACTCTTTCATTACATCAGGTATGTTACATGTGTTCTTATCTCCTATTATACTTTCTTTTGAATTAATCTCTATAGTTATTTATCTCAATATGTAATGTGTCATTATATTTTTTCTACAGTGTGTTTGATTACGTATTTATTATTCATATTTAAATAATTGTCCAAAACTACACTTACTAATGTAGGATGCAAGACAAAAATAATGTTTCGTCTTTCCAACTTAATAAGGCAATTTCTGCATTTGCACGTCGTTGAATATTTGAAATATTGCAGCGAAAAAGGCATCGTTCTATTAGAGCACTGCTTACTTCAGATCGACATAAAATTGCACGTTCGATAAGAATTCTAAAGTTAAGACAAAAACACTTGCGAAGTACCATGGCAAATGATTTGCTTACCTATACATCTGAAAGGAGGGTGACCTTCAACCTAAACACTTTAGATCAACACTCTGGGTTAATTAGAAACGTCCATCAAGAAAACATGTGAACAGTGAGTGATGCAGCAAATGAGAGACATGAAAGAAATTCAACAACGTACAGTGCTTGGTGTGTTGATGATTGTGAATCATCAACAGTGGATGGACCATCTTTTCTATCAGATGATTTGAGCAGTAATAATGATTGGTGTGTAGGCGAGCCATCAAACAGAAGATCGTCATCTCTAACAATTCAAAATGAAGATACACATGATGATGGTAAGTTCAGTGTACTGTACTGTAATGCATAAACTATTAATAGTATGAAATCTCTCTCCTACAATTCAAGACATTATTAATTATCCCCCTTCTATAATTTTTTTCTAAAATTGATTGTGCAGGATGTTCCGCTCAGATTGGTCATGCAACTGTAATTGAAAGAGGTGAAGGTGCAGAGCCCATAAGAAGTAAGAAAATTCGGTATCTATATATGGTTTAACACTATTAAATAATTTTATAACAGAATTATAAAATGACTGAAATTCTTTTTAATAGGTACGACGAGAACGTATAAACCAAATATCGGGCGAAGTTCCTACTTAGGCAAGCAAGATGTTGAGTGTAGTAGTTGTCATGCTCAAATGTGGATTGGAGAGCATTCTTCTACAACATCAATCAGTCGTTCACGTTTTCAAATGTGTTGTACAGAAGGTTTAGTTACTCTACCTTTCTTTCCAACATCACCCCAGCTTATTATGGAGCTTCTTGATGGAAAATATGAAACACCTCAGTCAAAATTCAAGGATCTGGTCAGAATTTATAATTCATTGTTCTCCTTCACATCGATGGGTGGAAAAATTGACTTGCGGGTCATGGATGGTAGGAGTCCATATACTTTCAAGATAAGTTGATCAAATTATCACCGTATTGGTTCTCTTCTTCCAGTTGAAGGTATCGAACCCAAATTTGCACAGTTGTATATACATGATGGTCTATACGAGATGGATCAACGTACAAATCATGCAAAAAATATGGGCATCAATAACATAGATAGAGAAGTTATGGAGAAACTACAAAATTTGCTGAATGAAGTTAATCCATACGTAAAGATGTTTCAACGTGCAAGAGATATACTTCGACCTCCAGGAGAAAATATACATCAACATAATTTGTCGATGAATTTGAGAATACGTATCATAAATGAGAGGGCACGTGATGGTCGACAGTATAGTTTACCTTCATGTGATGAGGTTGTTGCCCTCAAGGTCGGTGATGGCTCAGAGAATGTGAGTAAGCGAGATATCGTAGTATGCACGGAAAGTGAAGCCTTACAAAAGATATTTGAAACACAACCATGTTACATGCCTCTACATTATTAATTATTGTTTCCATTTGGTAAGGAAGGGTGGAGAATTGACAATAAATTTAAAGATGGAAGGCACGTTGGTCGACAAACAACTGTTTTTATTCGAGAGTATTATGCATTTCGCTTGCAATCACGCAGATGTGAGGATAATGCCCTATTAAGAAGTGGTCGACTAACTCAACAATATTTTGTTGATTCATATGCCGCAATAGAACAAAATCATCTCAACGGGATGAGGATGAATCAAACAAGTATACGGAATGAGCTGTTATGTGGTCTTCAAGATGCATTCACTGCAGGGGAAACAGAAGCAGGGGCAGTGGGTAAACGATATGTTCTTCCGTCTTCTTTTACTGGGGGACCGTGAGATATGTATCAACAGTATCAGGATGCTATTGCAATATGTCGTTGGGGTGGAGCACCCGATTTTTTTATAACTTTCACATGTAATCCTAAGTGGACTGAAATCATTGAATCACTACAGTGTTTTCCAAATCTAAGACCCGAAGATAGTCCAGATATTGTTACCAGAGTGTTCAGGTTAAAATTAAAGGAGGTTATAAAAGATATCAAACAACGAAAGATATTTGGATCAACTATTTCAGGTACAAAATCTAACAAATTTAACCATTTTAAATTAAATTTCAATGAAAGAAATGAGAATTACTAGAATTTGACTTATATTTCAAATGTGCATATTTTAAGAAATCTATTTATTTTTGTTTAAAACAGGTCTACATGTAACTGAATTTCAGAAAAGAGGGCTTCCTCGTTGCAATGAAACAAAGAGGAAATACCTAAAGAGGAGTTGCTCTTCGTAAGAGGTTTGTGCAAAAATTATATCAAACAAAAACTTTAGAAAAATCACAATTAAATTGAAATTCAGCATATGTAATAGTGAATGTCAATATTTAAAAAAATTGAGTAAACATCATTACATATTAGATTTAGCTATAAATCATATATTTTGTTCAGAACATCAAATTGCATAGTAGAGAAAAATAAAACCAAAATTACAGAAAAATAGGAAGAGGGGCGTGGTTCACGGAAAAAAAAAATAGTCATATTCTCATTAAAGGGGGGGGGGGGGGGGGGGGGGGGGGGGGGGGGGGGGGGGGGGTTAATACCTAAATAGTGTTGATCTTCATATAAGGTATTTGCACAAACTATATTAAACAAAAAATTTAGAAAAAACTCAATTAAATTAAAATTCAGCAAATCAAATAGGATTAAAAAATATAAAATAAAAAGATCCAAACATCATTAACATAATAAATTTAATATAAACCCTATATTCTATATATTGAACATGGCTGTAGCCACACACGAACATCACATACACACATTCTCACAATAATTCCATAATAAAGGGATGAAGATTGAACCCTAGCTTGGTCTCTTGATCACTAGCTAAGAAGCAGGGTCGACTCTAGCATTTCAGAGTTCCAACAGATAACTTAGATAAATGAGCCCCCGTGAGGCCATAAACAAACTAAAAAAGTCCCAATATATTTTTGTTGCTACAATTTTGCGATAGTTCATCATTACCACTTGACAGAATCATAAGTAGGGATGCTCTCGGATAAGGATATATCCGATTCGATCCGCACCCGAATCCGATTTTTTGGCGGATACGGATATAAAAAATTCGTATCCGGGTGGATACGAATACGAATTCGGATATCCAAATTCAAAAAAAATCGGATTCAGATACGGATACGGATATTCCTAAAAAAAGTGGATTTGGATACGGATATCCGCTTAATTTAATATATATTTATTTAATAAATATAGTTAATAGTTATACACTTATATACTTGTTCCTAATTTCCTATTTCTCCCACTGTAGCAGGAGCAGCCCTAACCTAATCCCCAATTCCCCAATTCCCAAATCGACCCTTCCTCTCGACGACTCGACCCCTGTCCCCATCCCCAATTCCCCATCGACCTCGTGACCCCGTCGCGTTGCCAGTGAAGCCCGGCCACGCCAGTCGCCAGTGCCCCTGCCTCTTCTCCCCTTCCTCTCCCGCAGCCAGAGTCGACGGCAGCAGCGCCTGCACCCATGCCAGCCAACAGTCGCGACGCACCTCTCGTCGCTGTCCCACTTCCGACGCCGCACCTCCTGCCGTCCAACCTTGTTGTCCCCGTACTGTCGTGCCGCCTCCTGTCCCCCTGGCTGCCATCAGAGTCGCACTTAGTTCAAGAGACGGTATAAATCTCTCTCTATCTCACTCTATTTTTGAATATATTATTCACTGTATTTTGGTAGTTTTATGTTGCTGCATATTCATAGGTGCAAAGTGATTAATTATATGTTATATGTTAATTTTTTTTCATAGGTTCAAAATAGTGTTCATCATGTCTTCTCCTAATGAACAATCTATCACTCAACCCATTAATACCAAATCATCAAGTAATTCAAATACTCAAGTACGAAAACCACCGAGAAGTAGATCAGAGGTGTGGAAAGATTTTATAAAATATAATGAGGATGTAAAAGAAAGGTGGATGGGAAAGAGATAGTGGCAAAATGCAAAAAGGCCGTGTGCATACATTGTCATTTCAAAACTAGTGCGTATAGTAGACTTGGAACTACACACTAAAGGAACCATATAACAACATATTCAAAGAAACCAAGAGCCGATATATGCCAAATGTTGATACGAGCATCCTCCAAGAAAGATGATGGAACGTGTAGCCTAGAAAATTTTCAATTTGACAATGAGAAAAGTCGCTATAAACTTGCACAAGCAATTATTGCTCATGAATACCCATTCAATATAGTGACACAGAAAAGGTTTTTGGATTATTTGTACTCTCTTTGTCCCGAATACATAGTTCCTTCTCGCAATACAATCACGGAATTGTGTATGAATATCTATGTTGATTACAAGAAGAAGCTGTTTGACACATTTTCCTCGCATACAAGTAGGATAAGTTTCACAATGGATAAGTGGACCGCATCTCCACAACAAAAGTCATACTTGTGTGTTACTTCTCATTTCATTGATGATGCTTGGAATTTACAACGGAGGGTTGTCTGTTTTATTAAAGTTAGAGGGGGTACGAGAATTATTATTTGTGATATTTTTATGTCGTGCATGCTTCAATGGAATATTGATAGTAAGATTTTTACCGTTACCGTTGATAATGACACGGCTAATGATGTTGCTATCTCTTTGGCAAAGGATCGTATTTTGGATACGCTTTCTTGCAAGGGTTCTTTTTTTCATGTGAGATGTGCCGAACATATTATTAACCTTGTTGTCCAAGATGGTTTGAAGCAAATCTCCGAAGCTATTCATAATGAAAGGAAAAGCATTAAATATATTACAATGTCACCACAAGTGTAAGAAAGTTTCTATGATATTGCTAAATAACTTGGTGTGAATGGAAGACATGTTTTTTCTGATGTTTGCACAAGATGGAATTTCACTTATGATATGTTAAGTGTTGCACTAGAATAAAAGCGAGTATTTAGTAAATTTCGTCTCAAAGACAACAAATAGAATTCTTGCCCATCTGGAGATGAATGGAATCATATTGATACCTTGAGTAATTGCTTGAAGCATTTTAGTGATCTAACTAAGCTTATTTCCGCTTCTGATTATTATACTGCTAATCTTATTTTCGAGGAATTTTGTGAATTTTTATTACTTCTAAATGAATGGGAGAGAAGTTCAGATACTACAATTGTGAGAATGGCAACCGTGATGAAGAAGAAGTTCATGAAGTATTGGTTGAAAGCTAACAAGCTTTTTACCGTTGCAACTTTTCTTGATCCAAGATATAAATTAGTTGCCATTAAGTTGTATTATGAAGAGATATATGGTTTTGATGGTGCAAGGCGGTTAGGAAATATTGTAAACTTAATCAAGGAACTTCATGGTGAATATTCACAAAATTCTCATGAGAAAAGTCAATGTATACCACAAGGAGTTGGCTCAAGCAATTCTTCACAAAGAGTTGAAAGTGTTGGTGAAAAGAGAAAGAATAGATTCGATTAAATATTGAGAGTTGTCAAAGCTTGCCTACGAAGACGGATTTAGACATATATATGGAGGAGGGTGTTCTTAGGTGGAATGATTCTACAATGGGAAAATTTGATATATTAGCTTGGTGGAGAGGGAATATCGGAAAGTATCCTATACTTGTAAGGATTGCAAAAGATGTTTTTGCTGTCCCGGTTTTCGCAGCAGCTTCTAAATCAACCTTTAGCACTAGTGGTCGTGTGATCCGTTGTCATAGAAGCCGAATGAAGAAGGAAACAATTGAAGCCTTGATATTAACTCACGATTGGCTAAGAGCAGAGAATGGAGGTATTTGCAATACTCGCCCTCTTTTTTGCATATATTTATTAATCAGTATCTAATTATCTCTATTATGTGTTAATTTGTAGCTATGATAATGTTTTTGAAGTTGGTGATCAATATCATTATGCCTATGTGGTTGACTTGAATGCATGTGTACATATATCAATCCACCATTAGCACAACAGTGATTCACTTACAAAAGGTGTTAATGACATATTCATGGACAGACAAAACTTAGAAGCACATATCTCTATTACCAATAGTGACAGGGATACATCTCTTTGTTCCTTTTTTTGGTATTATTTTTCTATTTTGGTGGATTTTCTGTTATGTACAGGATTGACAAACATTTTGTTGAGTACATGCTCTTATACGTTTTTTCCAAAAATGTTTGCAGGGGCTCAAGTCGCCATTCCTCCATTACTGCAGTTCTTCTGAAGTACTGTCTTTTTCAATAACGCCACACCGTTCTGGTGAAAAATGTTAAGAGTCAGATTTAAACCAATGCAAAATAGACAGGTAAGTGAATACTGTATTCATTTTTATAAGAGTTGTATATATTTGAAATAGATTTTCATTCACATCTTTTATTGTGTTGATTTTCATTTTGTGATTAGATATGAAAAAATCAATATCCACTATTCAGTGATATACATGTCTTAAGCACTAGTTAAGAAAAATGAATAGTAAAAACTTTAAATTTGATATCCGAATTCGTATCCGTTATCCGGTAGACCGTATCCGATTTGCATCCGTATCCGAAAATTGCGAATACGGATATGATTTTTATTTTCCGAGTCATATCCATAGCCGTATCCGAATCCGTCTTTGAAATGCGGATACAGATATTGGTATAGCCAATATCCGATCCGTATCCGATCCAAAAGCATCCCTAATCATAAGACACAATAAATAGTTGAGTACGCAATATATAAATGAGGGAGTTGAATGGAAAGTCAAAAGCGAACTAGTCTGTAGAAATGAGCTGGGAGAGACCACCAGAGATGGAGACTGGAGAGTCAGAAGAGAACTAGTCCACTAGAGAAGGAGCGTTAATGAGGGGATATCGACTGAGACGGGGAAAGAGAGAAAGTCGCAAAATTAGGGGCCCTAAGCAGCCTCCTCACTGGCCTCAACTTATAGCCGGCTCTGCTAAGAGGCTTACTACTAGACCACAATGGACTTGCTAAACCCTATACTTTATTGAGCACATCAAATTGTAATGTATAGAAAATAATATCACAATTACAGAAAAAATAAGATAGTGAAGTGGTTCATGAGAAGGAAAAAAAATCGTATTTATCAAAATCATTAATATATAACTAAACTAATGAGTATTCATTATTTTCAATAAAGAAATTCTTTTCCATTTCCATTATAACAATATATATGTGTATATGTAAACCCCCGAACATAAATGGGTATCTGGATACCAAGCTAGGTATCGCTCTTGTGCACATATCCTTATAAAGAATCGTCGTGTTTCAATTTTTCATTGAATACATAGAAAAGACGAATTTTGATGGAGTGTGACCTATTCCAAGTGAAATTACAATAAAATAAAATGTGTGATACGTGAATAAATAATTGTATCGGCATGTACTTATAAATAGAAGAAAATTATATCCTAGTCGATTTCTATTAAACAATCCAATCGTATTCTATAAATTCCCCTCACGACCTATCAAAAAGAATCCACAAATTCTTTTTTGGAACATAAAATGTAGTGTGTTAAAAAAAAAACTCTATACTATTTCTGACATATCATCATTAAAAAAAGTGGCAAAACCAAAAAAGAGTTAATCTTCATATGAGATATCTGCATAAATCTCTAATCTCTAATATTATAATAGGAGAGTTGTCATTTGTAGACAACCTGTGATTTGTATGCATTCAATCTATACCACACAATTAGATTAGATCTAACCCTAATCTAACTAAATCTCTCAATTAAATCTACACCACACAATTAGATCCAACCCTAACCTAACTAATTCTAAACCACACATCCTAATCTCACCCCAACCTAATTAAACTCCAATTAATTATTTAAATAAATAAAAAATTCACCCTCCTCTTCATCTCTTCCGAAACTCCTCTCTCCCAAAAAAAAACTCAGATCAGTCGCGCCTCCTATCTATCTATATCTGCATAAATTATATTAAACAAAAAAGTTACAAAACACAATTAAATTAAAATTCAACAAATCATTTTGTGACATTAGAAAAAGAAAAGGACAAACATCATTAGAGCGTCCATACTAATGGCTTCTTTAGGTTGTCATTTACAAATTTGGCAACCCAAATGGCAAAAACTCCCTCACACCTACATATCATTTGGGTTGCCAAATTTAGAAATAGCCATTTCTTTCGTCAAATTTAGCAAACCATATAGCATTGCTATATGTCCATCACTTCTATTCATTCATTTTCCCACTAATTTTTTTGAACTTGCTAATTTTTTTAACTTGAAATTAATTTTGGGCAACTAAAATGACAACAATTGGTATAAAATATATTGCCAACTTTTACAAAATTATTAAAAAGGACAACTTCGTTAGTGTGGAGCTCTTATATAATAGACATATATAACTATAGACCATATATTTTCTTCACAAAAAAAAAAACTATAGACCATATATTCTATTAAGCCATCAAATTATATATAGTAGAGCATGGGCGGATCTAGGAGGGCTGGGGTATGCTACAGCCCCCCCCCCCCCCCCCCCCCCCCCAACATTTTGGTATTTATTTGTAATTTTTTTTTGTATATTAGTGTGGAATGTATGCTTTAGTCCTCCTAAATATTTTTTTTAAAGCCCACCTTATATATATTTGAGCATTCTATTAATTTTTTTGGGCCGATGCCCAACTCTATTCTATATTTTGCATGTTGTCTTGTGCCATATTTTTTTTTTTTAGCTTCTTACTTTTCAATTCTGGATCTGTCCTGTATAGAGAAGGAAAATCACAAGAGTAAACAGGGTCCGTTCAGAGAAAAAAATCCTATTTATTAGTTTATTCTTAAGCCAAAGGAGTGGGACCCACTAAGCACTTGAAACCCGCCACCACGTGTCCCATTGATTAGGACGATGACGTCAGCGAGAACGTGCAGTCCACTTTCTCTATTATTGGTATTTAATTTAATTTATACTAGTAATTTACACGTGCATTGCACGGCTTAATAAATACAATTTTTTAAAGTAAAATTTCAGGCACGTGTGTTGCACAGGTTGGTAGAAGGACAAATTACACTAAGGCCTTTTCCCATTATAGTAGTAGAGATTTAAAATAGTTGGGAGTAAAAAGTGGATTATATTTGCCTCCGAAATATCCTCGTCATTGAGCTGTTTTTTGCCGGTTCTTAATAATAGAGGTTTTATTTTTAAAAAAACTAGCTACAAATGCACAACACACATATATATACTCTCAAAAAAATCTCATAATAAATGATATTGAGTCTTAGATACTTAAGGGTACGTATGGATTGGATTTTAAAAACAGTTTTCAGTTTTTAAAATCAAAATATAGAGTTTTTTGTTTGGATACAAATTTTTCGAAAATTCATTTTAAAAATACACACTCAACCCTATATTTAAAATGAGTTTTCTGAAAACTGAAAGAACCTGTTTTCTGAGTTCATTTTCTAACCAACATACTGTATTTGTATATATATATGTATATATGTATACATCATGTACGTATACAGTATGTATTTATATATTATTATTATTATTATTATTATATATATATATATATATATATATATATATATATATAATTATCATTTATATAATAAAATATATATAATATGATATATAATTATTATATAATATATTATATATTATTATATATGTAATTATTATATTTATTATCTCATAATATATTATTATTATTATTATTATTATTATATATATATACTATTATTATTATTATTATTATTATTATTATTATTATTATTATTATATATTACTATTATATATTATTATATAATATATTATTATTATTATAAATTGTTATATATATAATTATAATATACTACTATTAAATATATACTATTATAGTTATTATATATTATTATATATATGTATATTACTAAATATGTTATTATAATAAATTGTTTTATATTATTATATATCAGTATGTATGTATCAATATGTATGTATGTATTTGTATACAACATGTATGTATCAGACTATATATACTGTATATATATACAACCAAACTCATACATACATTATATATAATAGTATACAATATAAAGCATTTATGTATATACATATATACATAGATACGGATTATATATATACATACATACTGTATACAGTTTACCAAACGCCTTTTATATTTTAATTTTGAAAAAAACTATTTTATAACAAAAGCCGTTGTTTCCATACTCTGTACTACTTCTGAAATATCATTAAAAAAGTGGCAAAACCAAAAAAGAGTTAATCTTCATATGAGATATTTGCATAAATCTCTAATCTCTAATATTATAATGGAAGAGTTGTCATTTATAGACAACCTGTGATTTGTATGCATTCAATCTCAACTAAATCTACACCACACAATTAGATTATATCTAACCCTAATCTAACTAAATCTCTTAATTAAATCTACACCACACAATTAGATCTAACCCTAACCTAACTAATTCTAAACCACACATCCTAATCACACCCCAACCTAATTAAACTCCAATTAATTATTTAAATAAATAAAAACCCACCCTCCTCTCCATCTCTCCCGAAACTCCTTTACTCTCCCCCAAAAAAACTCAGATCGATCGCGTCTCCTATTTATCTATATCTGCATAAATTATATTAAACAAAAAGTTACAAAACACAATTAAATTAAAATTCAACAAATCATTTAGTGACATTAGAAAAGAAAAGGACAAACATCATTAGAGCGTCCACACTAATGGCTTCTTTAGGTTGTCATTTACAAATTTGGCAACTCAAATGGCAAAAACTCCCCCACACCTACATATTATTTGGGTTGCCAAATTTAGAAATAGCCATTTCTTTCATCAAATTTAGCAAACCCTATAGGATTGCTATATGTCCATCACTTGTTTTCATTCATTTTCCCACTAAATTTTTTTGAACTTGCTAATTTTTTTAATTGAAATTAATTTTTGGCAACTAAAATGGCAACAATTGGTATAAAATATATTGCCAATTTTTACAAAATTATTAAAAAAAGACAACTTCATTAGTGTGGATGCTCTTATATAATAGACCGTAACTATAGATCCTATATTCTATTAAGCCATCAAATTATATATAGTAGAGCATGGGCGGATCTACGGGCACTACAAAAGATACTCAATTTACCGGCGAATATTTCCCGGCGTTTTACTAGTAGTGCCGGGGTAGGGAGCGAATAGGAATGGGGCGCCAGATGGGAAGGTTATACACCGGCGGTCGCTTTAAACCGCCGGGCAATCTTCGTATTCACCGGCATTTTATTTAAAAACGCCGGTGAAGTATATTATTCACCGGCGTTTTAATAATAAACGCCGGTGAATATACCGACACATTCACCGGCGTGTCTAATTGAAACGCCGGTGAATAAGCTGCGATAAATCCCGCGCAACCCTAATCTTTCGCTCGCCATTTTCCCCAACCCCAAAAAGAAAAGGGGTGCTTCGTTTTCCCTCCTTCCTCGCTCTACTTCCCGCGCATTTGCCTCCGCCGCTTCGTCCTCTTCGACAGCCTTTGACCTTTCGTCATCGTCCCTTCTTCCCTTCGTCATTTTCGATTTCCCTCCTCCCTCTCTCTATTTGGAGGTGAATCGGCAATCGGAAACCACCGTGTCTCCCCGCTCTCTCTCTATCTCCTACGCCCCCGCGCTCGTCGCCCCGCTCTCTCTCTCTCTCTCTTCGGTATCATCTCTTGATTTCCCTTATTTTTCAAAAAAGGCATGTTTTTTCAGATTATGCATCTTGATTTCCTTAACATGAATGGTTTAGTTGGGATGAAGAATGAATAGAAAAATATATGCTTAGATACTGAAAATTTTCATCTTCTTTTATTGTTAGTGAAGCTTATTTCATGCATCTGATTGTCATCTTGGCATGTTTTTTTGACAAAAATGGGTTCACTGTGAACTGAGGATGGTATAGCTGTATGCCAAAATCCTCCGGATATGTACAACAATTGGGTTTTAGATTTAGTTGGGCTAAAGAATTAGTAGAGCAACATATATGCTCAGATAATGGATATTTTCATTTTCAGATACTGTTAATGAAGCTGATTGCCTTCTTTGGCATGATTTTTTAACAAAAAATGGGTACACTTCCAAACTAAGTATGCTGCTAGCACCCTACTTTTCTTTTACTGTTAATAAAGCTTATTTCATGCATCTGATTGTCAGCTTGGCATGTTTTTTTGACCAAAATGGGTTCACTGTGAACTGAGGATGCTATAGGTACGTATGCCAAAATCCTTCGGATATGTACAGCAATTGGGTTTTAGATTTAGTTGGGCTAAAGATTTAGTAGAGCAACATATATACTCAGATAATGGATATTTTCATTTTCAGATACTGTTAGAGAACCTAATTGCCATCCTAGGCATGATTTTTTAACATAAAATGGGTACACTTCCAAACTAAGTATGCGGCTAGCATCCTCATTTTCTTTTACTGTTAATGAAGCTTATCCCATGCATCTGATTGTCATCTTGGCATGTTTTTTTGACCAAAATGGGTTCACTGTGAACTGAGGATGCTATAGTTGTATGCCAAAATCCTCCGGATATGCACAACAATTGGTTCACTGTAAGGGAGTTATTGAATCATTGAAAGGTACAACATGCCGAGGCGTGGAAAGAGGATAAATATAAATGATGGCAACGAGAGCCATGGGGATGAGCAGCCACTACATAATAGTGGCAGTCAAACAGACGAGGGTGAGGGTAGCACGCCGCCCACTGTCAAAAAACATCGTAGGCGAACTAAGATGACGAATGTTTGGAGACTTAAGAATGACGAAAGGATAGTGGTGGAGGTAAACGGTGTCGGGCAACCGGTTGGCGATAGCGCAAGCAAATTTTCTTCCTTCATTGGGGTTATAGCAAGGAACCCACAGATAGTTCCTTTGTCATACGAGAGTTGGCCGAAGGTGCCAACCACGACAAAGGCCACTGCAATTACGACAATCAAGGTATTTTCCATCTAAAATAAATAATTGGTAGGCGCAAATATATTATTGAAATATGTATTTTTAGTGATGGGTAATAAATTTTGCTGCAATACTTCTCGTTCGCCGACTCCCTTACGCCTTGGGTTGAAAAGTCACTCTCCAAAAAGTGGAGGGACTACAAGAGTGACTTGAAGGCGAAGTTTTTTGACAAAGACCTTTCAGAGGCGGAGAATGCAGGGAATGTGCCAGAAAATGTGGAGCCTTCAGATTGGCAATTCCTTGTGCACTACTGGAGTTCGGCGATCGGTCAGGTATTTACATTAAAGGCACAAAAATCTAATGAGTATGTGGTTGTATGGCTACTCTAATGAATTTTTCTGCTAACTTCATTGTGGCATGTACAGAAAAGGGCGGAGGTGGGTGTTGCCAGTCGGTCAAAGCAGCTAGTGTTGCACACCGCTGGTACACAGAGCTTTGCTCTGGTTCGGGAAGAATTGGTAGGCGCAATCGTATTGAACATTTTTTACTTACAGTTATTTGTTTATAACCATTTTATCTTACTAATATATAGGAAGAAGATTTGGGGGGTCCTACGGAGTTTGGCGACATTGACTTTTTCGATGCCACCCACAAATCGAAGGATGGGACGTATGCGAGCCCTGAGGCAGCACGGATTCTGGTAATTTGTGAACTAATATCTAATGAGTAGTCGAAATCTCATCTGCTTTTAACTCTGATTGTTATGTCCTTTTACAGACTAACGCTCGGAGAAGGTATGATGAAATCTCTTCCGGTTCAGATTCTGACCCTACGGCGGCACCCACAGATTGGCGTTGTAACGGCCCGAATCCCAAATACACTGAATTCGAGATGTTCTACAGGATCTTTTCACTTTCTTTAGTACAAATTTACAAGGAAATTTAAACTTTACACTTTACATCAGAGTTTACATCAATATTACACTTTTCATTGCACAGCGGAAGCAAAATTTACAACAATGAAACATATATACAACAACATTGTATCATCTTTAAGCATTTGTTCCTCTTTAATCTGTATCAAGCCATTTACCTGCATATAAGACTGTGGGTACGTCAGTTTATTCAACCGACGATCATTATACACGGCCATCCTCTCTATGCCGGAAATAGTATAACTTAATTTTCCATATTTAGCAAACACAAACTTGTCACATTACATTTAAAGGGGCTACCCTATTGATGTCGTGTTGTGATTGTGCACTTAATCCTTAATGCAATTATTTATGTTACATGACACTAATGCACACTTGTTCGGAGTCTATGCATCCCATACTACATAGGTCCGAGGGCAAGCCTCTTAATCGTTCTTCATCTTTGTAGGGTTCAATCCCTCGCCATGACTTAATCTACTACTGTAACTACGGTAGTGTCTTAGATGATCTATGAGTGCAAGCACGTGTACAGAAACTGGAGGGGAATCCCACGTCATGTCACGACTCATCGTGAAGAACCTATGGACAATTCAGCCTCCTTCATGGCACACGATCCTCATGCAGTCACCAAACATCCCACAAGTGTCACCACAGGGATGGTACCCTGGAGCAGTATCCACGTCATGTCACGACGCATCGTGAAGAACTTGTAAAATACTCTCCGCCGCCACGGCACCCTGGAGTCGTATCCACGTCATGTCACGACTCGTCGTGAAGAACCTGTGAAATACTCTCCGCCGCAAATTCGATGGCCCTCACTCGTGTTTTTCTCCTACTTTCATCACCTCTCCACTATGTACTAATTATTAGAATCATGAATAAAAATCAAAGCTCTAGAGTTAGCCTCTCCACTCAACCGGACTTATTCATTTCATGTTCACATGACCAACCTTGGTCTTCTTTTCAATTTCATTTCATTTCCACTGCCGGGGGAGACTTAGCTACTCTTTTGTTCAATTTCTAATTCACAACTTCCAATTTGAGCGTTTCCAACTCATGAATTCATTTTTCATTGCCTCAGCATATCATGTTCTTAATTTTCATATTCATGTAATTCTTCATTCAAAGTATGACTCATTTCATGTAAATTTCTCAATTCAAACTATGATTCATTTCATATAAATTCATACAGCAATAAAAAGAGTTCATCAACATCAATCATAAAGTTCACAATCTTCAAAATAGGCAGAATAATATTCTCTGACATATCTAAACACTCTGGACAGTCAACTTGGAGCTCTTCTAGTCGACTTGTTCAGTCAATTCACATTCTTCATAACCACTCGGGAGAGTCGACTGCTGCACATGGCAGTCGGCTGCTCCGCAGTGTTTCCAATTTCAATTATCAATCACAGGACAGTCGACTATCGTTCAACACAGTTGCCTGTTTTGCGGAGTTCAATTATGTAATTTCTCAGGTTCTATACAGTGGACTGCTACACACATTCGGTTGACTGAACAGGTTAAAAAATATCAAATTAAGGAATCACACATCATATTTTGTACCGCTATTCTTCGACAAGAATAATTCACATTTCATGGTTATCACATTGTTCTCAAAATGAGAAGTACTAACGAATATTCATAATTCATGTTTTCATGCATCTATAATGTCACTTCAATCTTTACTATATTAATCTTCTTCATTTCTAGTTCTTTTGCAAGGTATAATTTCCCAAAAATACACATATCAAAATCATAATTCTGATTACACCTTTTATTCTCAAATCACATTTTATGCAACAATTCCCAAATTATCTTTATAAAGTCTCATGTATTTTCAAAAGAGTAGAACATTCGAGTTTATAAAAATGTATCAGTACCAGTCGACTTATACTATAGTAAGTCGACTGTTCAGGGGAAAACATCCATGATTTTAAGTAAATAGTTGACTTATAACAGCACCAGTCGACTTAGATGAGCATATAAGTCGACTTACAAGGTCCTAAGTCGACTTACCCGAAAGATTCCTTCTTGACAATTCTCAACAATTAATGCCACACATTCCTTTATTAGCCAAGTACACATTCATGGTTATAATTAATCCATACCAACTTAGATTTCCACCAATCCAATCACATACAATTTGCATACTCACATTCCAATCAATTTATAGATTAATTCTCCAATTAAGAGTGTACTCTTATTAATATTTTTCATGCATCATTCTCAATATAATACTAGCATCATTTCTAATTAGAAATAAGGAAAATCAAACCCACTATCATTCATTCATTCTAACAAGCATTTCTACTTTAGAAATATGGAGAATTTTACCCACCTTGTATGGAGAGAAAACAACACAATAGCAACGAAGGTCCTTTGCGAATGAATGCACCTCCTCCTAGTCACTCGCACACACCTCCAAGCCCAAGCAAAAACCGAAAACTTCCCCCTTTGATGCCGGCCTTCTTCTCCTTGTTGAAAGCAATACAATCCCACACAATTCTCTCATTCTTTTAACTCACAACTTACTACTAAATTAGACCATAGTTTTAGAAAGATATAATTGCATATGAATATAGCCATGGGAGGGGGTATTTATACTAGAAATCAAGTAGAATGAAGGGCTAGGATTAGTTGGTTGGTTGTAGGATGGAAGGATAGGATTAGAGTAGGAGTTATAAAAACTACCCACACCCACATAACCACCTCCATGATCTCCATTCAAAATTTGGGTTTCCCTCCCAAAAGAATGCAACCGGCCACCATGGAGAAGTGTGCATTGCACGTGTACGTGTAGTGCACGTGCAAGCAACTAGGCCCAAAAAATTGTGCATTTGATTTTTACATAAAAATAAAATAGACTTTTTTAAATAAATTAATCCATGGGCTTAGTTTTATGGGCCAAAATAGTCATTTTAAAATAAAATAAATAAAATACATTTTGGGCTTTAAGAAAAGGCTTTAAAATATGGCTTTCTATTTATTTAAAGAAAAAGGCTTTTGTATGGAATAATTTGAAAACATATATTTAAATATTCATACACATCACAATAAAACAATTATAAGATTTAACCCAAAATATTGCACGTGCACACTACGTGCAAAAAATAAAAATAATGAAAATCAGGGTATTACAGGCGTACCCGGCAGAGAGTTGCCTTGACCGAGGTTAGGGGAAAGGAGAGGCATGGACGTGTCCGTGGTATGGGGCTAGGACCAACCCCCTCTCAGCTATTCGGACGGAGTGAATCTAGTTCAAGTGCCAATCGGGACGAGGAGATGACTTCATTAAAGGCACAAGTTGCACTCCTACAAGAACAAATGGCCCATTTAATAGGGCAACAATCCCAAGTCCCAGCCTCGGTAAGTCTTTAAATTGGTATTTTTAAAGAGATTATGGTCTTGAATGCATGAAAGACACGTATTAGTGTTTGTGAGTCTGCATTGTGGCTGTCGTCTATAAGCATTTCGTCTATATTTCTTAAGTGGACTGTGATTAGAAAGAAAGGGCTGGAGTGGAGATCTGGAAACCCAAATAGAGACATCTCGTTTATTATAATCTATACTTATTGTTGGACCAACCCCCTCTTGCTGTTGTTGCTGATGTCTCTTTGTGTGCGTGTATTGAAAAGAATGAAGGGATGAGAGAGAGTTAAGGAAAATGCCGCTATGTTAGCCTGGTGTATCCTCATTCTCTACCATCCCTCTTTCTGGCTCCATATATGGCTTCTATATTAAATTGGTTTCCTTCCACGATGACAGTCCGTAATACTACACTTGATATGAGCCCTGTTCATAGCTGCACCCTATTGCATACTCACAAACAACTAATACGTGTCGTTCATGCATTGTATGACCAACCCCACTTTGGCACATAACATGCTTAGATGACATTGTATGACCTGCAAACAAGGTTTGTTCAGCCATGTTGTTGTACTGATTTAGAGGATTTTGGTATGCTAGCAGCATACTTAGTTTGGAAGTGAACCCATTTTATGTTAAAAAATCATGCCAAAGATGGCAATCAGGTTCTCTAAATCAGCTTCTGAAAATGAAAATATCCATTATCTGAGCATATATGTTGCTCTACTAATTCTTTAGCCCAACTAAATCTAAAACCCAATTGTTGTATATATCCGGAGGATTTTGGCATACGTACCTATAGCATCCTCAGTTCACAGTGTACCCATTTTGGTCCAAAAAACATGCCAAAGATGGTAATCAGATGCATGAAATCAGCTTCTTTAACAGTATCTGAAAATGAAAATTTCCATTATCTGAGCATATATGTTTCTTTAACAGTGACTGTGAACAATTGTTCATAATTGGGCTGTGATTAGAAAGAGACGAGTTGGAGTGGAGATCTGGAAACCCATATAGAGACATCTTGTTCATAATAATTTATTATTATTGTTGTTCTTGTCGCTCTTGCTGTTGTTGCTGATGTCTCTATGTGTTCGTGTGCTGAAGGGAAAGAAGGGATGAGAGAGAGATGAGGAAAATGCCGCTATGTTAGCCTGGTGTATCCTCATTCTCTACCATTCCTCTTTCTGGCTTCTATATTTGGTTTCCTTCCACGATGACAATTCCTTAAAACTACACTTGATATGAGCCCTATTCGTATTTTTCTTCAATGAAGAATTGATCTATGACTACAATTTTCATTTTCTTTTACTGTTAAAGAAGCTTATTTCATGCATCTGATTGTCTTCTTGGCACATTTTTTTGACCAAAATGGGTTCACTGTGAACTGAGGATGGTATAGCTGTATGCCAAAATCCTTCGGATATGTACAACAATTGGGTTTTAGATTTGGTTGGGCTAAAGAATTAGTAGAGCAACATATATGCTCAGATAATGGATATTTTCATTTTCAGAAGCTGATTTAGAGAACCTGATTGCCATCTTTGGCATGATTTTTTATCATAAAATGGGTTCACTTCCAAACTAAGTATGCTGCTAGCATCCCCATCTTCTTTTACTGTTAATGAAGCTTATTTCATGCATCTGATTGTCATCTTGGCATGTTTTTTTGACAAAATGGGTTCACTGTGAACTGAGGAAGCTATAGGTACGTATGCCAAAACCCTCCGGATATGTACAGCAATTGGGTTTTAGATTTAGTTGGGCTAAAGAATTAGTAGAGCAACATATATGCTCAGATAATGGATATTTTCATTTTCAGAAGCTGATTTAGAGAACCTGATTGCCATCTTTGGCATGATTTTTTAACATAAAATGGGTTCACTTCCAAACTAAGTATGCTGCTAGCATCCCCATCTTCTTTTACTGTTAATGAAGCTTATTTCATGTATCTGATTGTCATCTTGGCATGTTTTTTTGACCAAAATGGGTTCACTGTGAACTGAGGATGCTATAGCTGTATTTCAAAACCCTCCGGATATGTACAGCAATTGGGTTTTAGATTTAGTTGGGCTAAAGAATTAGTAGAGCAACATATATGCTCAGATAATGGATATTTTCATTTTCAGAAGCTGATTTAGAGAACCTGATTGCCATCTTTGGCATGATTTTTTAACATAAAATGGGTTCACTTCCAAACTAAGTATGCTGCTAGCATCCCCATCTTCTTTTACTGTTAATGAAGCTTATTTTATGCATCTGATTGTCATCTTGGCATGTTTTTTTGACCAAAATGGGTTCACTGTGAACTGAGGATGCTATAGGTACGTATGCCAAAACCCTCCGGATATGTACAGCAATTGGGTTTTAGATTTAGTTGGGCTAAAGAATTAGTAGAGCAACATATATGCTCAGATAATGGATATTTTCATTTTCAGAAGCTGATTTAGAGAACTTGATTGCCATCTTTGGCATGATTTTTTAACATAAAATGGGTTCACTTCCAAACTAAGTATGCTGCTAGCATCCCCATCTTCTTTTACTGTTAATGAAGCTTATTTCATGCATCTTATTGTCATCTTGGCATGTTTTTTTGACCAAAATGGGTTCACTGTGAACTGAGGATGCTATAGCTGTATGCCAAAACCCTCCGGATATGTACAACAATTGGGTTTTAGATTTAGTTGGGCTAAAGAATTAGTAGAGCAACATATATGCTCAGATAATGGATATTTTCATTTTCAGAAGCTGATTTAGAGAACCTGATTGCCATCTTTGGCATGATTTTTTAACATAAAATGGGTTCACTTCCAAACTAAGTATGCTGCTAGCATCCCCATCTTCTTTTACTGTTAATGAAGCTTATTTCATGCATCTGATTGTCATCTTGGCATTTTTTTTTGACCAAAATGGGTTCACTGTGAACTGAGGATGCTATAGCTGTATGCCAAAACCCTCCGGATATGTACAGCAATTGGGTTTTAGATTTAGTTGGGCTAAAGAATTAGTAGAGCAACATATATGCTCAGATAATGGATATTTTCATTTTCAGAAGCTGATTTAAAGAACCTGATTGCCTTCTTTGGCATGATTTTTTATCATAAAATGGGTTCACTTCCAAACTAAGTATGCTGCTAGCATCCCCATCTTCTTTTACTGTTAATGAAGCTTATTTCATGCATCTAATTGTCATCTTGGCATGTTTTTTTGACCAAAATGGGTTCACTGTGAACTGAGGATGCTATAGGTACGTATGCCAAAATCCTCCGGATATGTACAACAATTGGGTTTTGGATTTAGTTGGGCTAAAGAATTAGTAGAGCAACATATATGCTCAGATAATGGATATTTTCATTTTCAGATACTGTTAATGAAGCTGATTGCCATCTTTGGCATGATTTTTTAACAAAAAACGGGTACACTTCCAAACTATGTATGTTGTTAAAGAAGCTGAATGTTTCCATTATCTGAGCATATATGTTTCTTTATCATTTTTCTTTTACTGTTAAAGAAGCTGAATTCATGCATCTGAAGATTTAAGATCCAGGATGGCAAATTTTGATTGGGCTGTGATTGGATTGTTTAGTGGTTGTTATCTATGTTCTTAATTGGGCTGTGATTAGAAAGAGAGGGCTCGAGTGGAGATCTGGAAACCCATATAGAGACATCTTGTTCATAATAATTTATTATTATTGTTGTTCTTGTCGCTCTTGCTGTTGTTGCTGATGTCTCTTTGTGTTCGTGTGCTGAAGGGAAACAAGGGATGAGAGAGAGATGAGGAAAATGCCGCTATGTTAGCCTGGTGTATCCAAAGTCTCTACCATTCCTCTTTCTGTTTCCATTTCTGGCTTCTATATTTGGTTTCCTTCCACGATGACAGTTCCCTAAAAATACACTTGATATGAGCCCTATCTTATTTTTCTTATTTTTCTTATATTTGGTTTCCTTCCACGATGACAGTTTCATAGATTGTCTGAACAATCCATGAAAGACATGCTTAGATACTGAATTTTCATTTGTTTTACTGTTTTAGATAGTGGATATTCCCAATCAGAGGAGAATATAAAGGTTTCAAGTTAGATACTGAATTTTCATTTGTTTTGTTGTTTTAGATATATTTAAAAACAAAATTAAGTACTAGATTTTTAGCATTGCAATGTAATTATTTTACCTCTCTATATATCATTAACAATTCCATTTGCAATTGGCACTTTGATCTTATAATTTAAGATACAGGTATATCTTTTTTGCAAGTTCAAAAAATATGTATATTCTGTATTGTGGTCTACTGTTGAATTAAACTATTATTTTTTTTTCACAGAGCGGTCGCCCAGGTGAAGGAAATTCTAATGATCAGAACTGAAGCTACTCGAGGGGTATGAATCTGTGGTCCTCCTTGCTGTTCTTATGTCCTCCTTGCTGTATGGTTGTTGTTCTTATGTCCTCCTTGCTGTTGTTATGTCAGACTGTTTTTTTTATGAGAGTTATGTCAGACTGTTAATTTGGGATATTTGGAATATTTGTCAGACTGGTTTGTTGGGATATTTGGGATGTTCGTTGCTATATTAATTTGTTAATTATGACAATGTTAATTTTGCGGTGAATTTGGACGTTGATATGACACATGTGAAACTTTATTATCTTTAATTATTCTTGTGTTTGGTTGTGATTTGCGCATTAAAATGCAACGAAATTGGTTGAATCAGTTGCGAATTAGTTTACAGGTTTTGTAAATGAAACTGTGAATTGAAATCGAACGGAAAACCGGAGCATGAAAAACAAACGGGCATAGACAGATCGGCGTTTTATAAAACTTCGGTCTAATTAATGAATTAGTTGCAGTGTGCGATATACCGGCATTCCCACACACGCCGGTGTATGCTGCTAGTTGTAACGGCACCAAGCAACACCGGCGTTTTATAAAATGCCGGTGAACCTAACTACACCGGCGTTTTTTGGTCACGCCGGTGCTTATAAGTAGGGAAAACCGGGCACTCATAAACGCATATACACCGGCGGTCAACGACCGCCGGTACACTTTCATTATACACCGGCGTTTATATAAACGCCGGTGAATTGATATATACCGGCGGTTTATGGCCGCCGGTGAATGCATATTGGGGTAAAAGAACGGCGCTCAGAGACCCCCATACACCGGCGTTTTTCTGACTGCCGGTGTAGGTATAATATTTACCAGCGTCCAGTAGAACCGCCGGTGTAGACCCCTTCCTTTCCGCGATGCTCGCTTCGACGGTATTTGGACCGGCGCTATTATAAACGCCGGTGTATGTTTCACCGGCGTAAAAAAACGCCGGCAAAGAGGTAAAAAAACGCCGGTAAATCGAGTCTGTTTTGTAGTGGGGGCTGGGGTATGCTACAACCCCCCCCCCCCCCCCGCCCAACATTTTGGTATTTATTTGTAATTTTTTTTTTATATATTAGTGTGGGATGTATGCTTCAGTGTAACCCTCATTCCCGATAATTAGTATTTTCCATATATTTTCTACAATTTGATTTTTTTTAAAATTTATTTTGTGCTAAATTTTTTTCGGATCTTTTATTAAAGTGGTTTCTAATCGAGAATTTTATTCATTTCGAATAATGGTGTATTTTCATATTATTTTCTATATCTTATTGGTCGAGTATTTATATTTGAGTCTAAAACAAATATATTATTATTATTGGATTATTTTAATAAAAGTGTTAAACCCGTATACTATTTTGTAGTATGATTTTATTATTGTTATGATTATAATTGTTAATTGCTATTTCTTGATTATTTAATTAAAATCAATCTATTGAATTATTTTATTATTATACCTGATCTGATTTTCTTGGCGAGTTCCAATTTATTTTTAAGCCCAACTCATATTATTTCAATTGTATAATTCATTTACTTAATTGGACTAGAATTTTCGTTCATGAACTATTTTCTCTTCAATCGGGTTATCTATCTTGTGAATTTTATTTTATTAAAATATGGACATTTTTATTTGAACCCTATTGATTTAGATTTATCCCTTTATTGAACCCTAAAACCAATTTCTTTTGTTCTTGACCCAAAATCGTTGTTATTGAACCGTAAACCACTAACCTAACATCTCAATTGTACCCTATAAATACAACCCTAAAAAACCCAAAAAATTGCACAAGTTTGAACCCTAGCCGTTTAATCTCTCTCCTCTCTCCTCTTTATCTCTCCTCTGTGTTTCTCTCTCCCCGAATTACCTCCCAAACCCAAATCCCTTTTACTGTACATCTTCCCCAGTCTTCCTCCCTTCCTGTCGCGTTGACCTCCGGTGACGCCACCCAGAGCATCGCCCTCGCCCAGACTCCCTTCGATCCACCCCCGAACCCCCCTCCTTCCTCTGTCCTCAACATTTACGGCCAGACCCCGACCTCCCCTTTCCTGTTCCTCGATGACGACACACCAGACCCCAACACCGCCTACCCCGTCGTCGCACCTCATCGACACCGTCGACATCCCACCGCCGCTCAGCCCTGGCCTTCATCGTTGCTGACATTGTTGCTGCTGTCCCTTTGTCTCTTTGATCTTGCTGTTATTGCTTTTGCTCTTTTGCACGTGTATTATACGTGTTATTGTGTGTTCGTGGGTTTGTTGCTCCGGGATCCGTATCCCGTTATTCTTGGTATTCAAATTCACCGTTTATAAGGCAAGTCACCGTTCTCTTGAATTGCTAATTGTATCAAATTCAAGTCTCATTGAAACTCTTACAAGAAGATCTCTTTGTTATCATATTATACCTTGTTCATCTCTTTGTTGGGTCTATTGAGGGTTTACACGAGCTAACCCCAATATTCTTGATATCGTGTCACTTTTGACTCTAAAGTTTCGATCTTTCATGAATGCATATAGAATTGGCAATAGGGTTGTTCATATAATCGTCACACAAATAAACTATTGTAGAGACAATTGTTAGGTTGTATGTTGTTCGATTGAATGATGATTGATTGATGATAAATTGATGTATGAGCATGTTCTAGTTTTATTTATCATGTTTTGACACCCATCATGTTGATTACACAATTTATTGACTAGAGAATCGATACACATATTATTTAATTAATTTATTTTCATGAAAATACCCCCCAAAATCCTGTATATGCTTGCTGACCTCGATATTGACCGCTATTTTCGAACCAGTAAACGACCTTAAAATGAAATAATTTCTGAATATGAATTGTAGCCTTTTCTTTCTAGTTTCCAGAACATCTTGAATTTTTGAATTCTGAGTTTTGTAGCAAAAGTTATGCATGTTTTACTACAGCTGTGTTTTTTACTTTCAGATTTTTAGATTCTTGTACCCTTCATGTTTAAACAGTAAAAATGTTGATCAATTGATATAATTATAATATGAAAATTTTCATATTATTGCTTAACATGTTTAGGAGTCTAGACTATATTTTTACTGAATTTAATATTGAGTTTTTGCTGATTTTAAAAATTAAATTAACAAGATGTTGAATTTCTGCCTGAAACATAAAACCTGTAAAGAACCCTGTGTTTGACCTAGCTTCTGTTGTCGGAATTTTAGCTTTAAATATGCGTTGGAACCATGTGGAAGTCTAGTTTCCAGATTTTCTAACGGATTCAACTTTCGATTTCTGAGTCAGCGGAAAACTATATTTTTGTACAGACTGCGCTTACTGTCCAGAATTTAAGATTCCACTTTTTAATAGATCAATTATTCCTATGTTGTACTATTGCATGAATTAATGAATGTATGTTGCATTGCATGTTCCCAATGAATTATTGTCACTATTTTAACCATCATATTCATGTTATCATCCTATTGTTCCCCTATTGATACCATCGTTCATCTCATGTCATATATTTGTATATTGTATTATTGTATTAATAAAATAATTAATAAGCCGGGGTTTAAGGGTTGACTTTTAGTAGTGGACAATATAGGAACTGTACTCGGAGGAGGGGTTCGTGTTTCCCTAAATAATATTCTGGCTATTATTTTATCGGTGATTGTGGTTATGGCCATAACCTAATCTATCGTGTATTGTATCGTTGCCGATGACCCTATCGTATACCGAAAGGTGAATAATGTTTATCGTTGAAGAGTACATGAACTATAGAGCCCACCACTTGAGTCTAAAACGAAATTGATTGAATGCATCGAATCTGTAGTCTGGGATGCAGTAATACATGCATTAGTTAGGACTAAAATGATTAATAGACATAAAGATTGACACAACATCGACACTGCATATTGTTTCTCATTGTTCCTATTGATATCGAATATTGGCTAAGTGTTACCGTTATTGATCATTGATTACCGTTACCGAATATTGCATCATTTTTTATAGCTATTGCATCGATTACCATAATTATTGTCCCATGTTATTGATTCCTATTGATCTATTGATTCATTGCTATACTGTTATTCCATTGTTCCCTACTTTCTCTACTTGCTGTCCATGACTTGCTCTAAGGACAATTTTTTTCCTCTTTTTAGATGAAGTGTTTACAGGTGTTGATGGAGAATTGTCTGCTGGAATTGGAGAACAAAGATTCTGAAGATTTAATGTTTTTTTTTAGTTTCTCATCATTTTATTGAACTATTGTATTGAGAAGTATTACTATTGTGTTTGGGATTTATTATTATATTGGGCTTATGTCCCGGATTTTATTATCTATATAATAAATTACAAAGAAAGCTATCAAGTGGCTCTCATTCAATCTTCCCTAAAACCAATGGTCTAGATTGATTCTCGCAAAATATATTTTTCCGTCCAAAATTTTAAACCCCAAAATTAAATTTTTTCCCCCAAAACTAAAAAACTCATTACTTTATTACTATCTCTCTCTTCTCTCTTCACTTTTTTATATTTCTCTCTTTCTCTCTCTCTCCCCCCCTCTCTCTCTCCCATTCTTTCTTAACTTAGAAATTTAGATTTTAAGATTTCAGGTTTGTAAAATTTTCAGAATTTTTATGCTTTTTTATTGCACATGTTTTATTGACAATAGCAAATATCTCTTTAACAGTTAAATTTCATCATTTTCCACCCTTAAAGTTCTAAGAAGTTGGATTTTACACCCTCATTTATAATTATTTTTCAACATATACTAATAGAAACATGGACTTTTATTTACAACTAATTATTGTCATACTATTCAAACTTGAACTACATAATTGTTGTTTTACTGTTTACAAGGCTTTTCATGTGTTGTATCGTTCCGAAAACGTGCCGTAGGCACATGTCCACGGGCAAATCTAGTTGTTCCAGATATTGGATTATTATTGTATTTGAATATTCTTATTGTTTCATTCCAAGTATTATTGTTCATGAGATTATTATTATTGTCTGCGCAATTGTCTGTATTGATTATATTATTGAGTTAATTGGATAAACAGCTTATGGATGATGTTAGTCATTCGCGGGGCCAATGTCAAGTACTCATATTCCGTATTTTTGGAAAGCGGGGCGTGACATTCAGCCCCCCCCCCCCCCCCCCCAAAAAAAATATTTTTTAAAGCCGACCTTATATATATTTGAGCATTCTACTTATTTTTTTGGGCCCAAGCCCAACTCTATTCTATCTAGTATCTATAACAACTTTATATATATTTTGCATGTTACCTTGTGCAGTTTTTTTTCTTCCAGCCCCTCTCACTTTTCAATTCTGGATCTGCCCCTCTAGTAGAGCAAGGAAAATGATAAGAGTGGACAGGGTTCGTTCAGAGAAAAAAATCCTATTTATTAGTTATTCTTAGGCTAAATTTGAAAAAAACCCCATAAACTATGGCCTTTATGCAGAAACCCCTCCCTGACCTTTTTTTAGGCAGAAACCCCCTCTGAACTATTGTTGCAAAAAACCACCCCGCCAGCGTAAGACATTCTGCTAAAGTTGAGGGAGGTTTTTGACAATAATGTGAAAGTTATATGATGTTTTTTTAACCAACTTGCATAGATGAATGGGGTTATCTGATACAAGTACAAAAGTTAGATGTGATTTTTTGAAATACTTCAGGTGGGTTTTTTGCAATAATCATAGTTCAGTGGGATTTTTCTGCATAAAAAAAGGTCGGGGATTTTCTGCACCAACCCTAGTTCAAAAGGTTTTTTTTTCAAATTTATATATATCTTAAGCAAATAGGCCTACCTCATTTCTCCTTTCTCTATTTTGAAATAGAGAAAGGAGAGCAAAAGTAGCAATTGACACGTGCAGCCCACATCAATTGCAAAACTAAAAACATAAAAAAAACATTTCTTCTTCCATATCTCCCCAAACTCAATAACCCTAACCCTCCCTACCCCCAAACCCAGCCAAATCTCCTCCACCGGTCGTCGATCTCCTCGCCATCGCTGGCCGTCGATCTCCTCGCCATCGCCTGCCATCTCCACCCGACACCTGCCACTACTCGTCGCCCGTTGCTACCTGGCGAAGGCGGAGCAAGGACTCGATGGCAGGGCGGGAGTGGATTCTGGCGACATCAAACTTGGGGGACTCGGACGAGGGGAAGGAGGCGATGTTTTCTGCATTGGGAGGAAGGAAAGGGGTAGAGAAGGGTTTGTATGGGAAAGGAGGAGGAGGAGGAAAGGTGTGTGATGGTGGACTGGATGAGGGCAGCATTGGGCGGGGTGGTGAGGACAGTGGAGGAGATGTTATGGGAAGCAAACAGGATGGCAATGTCGGTCAAGGGGATGAGGTGGCTGGTAGCAAACCACGAGATGAAGATTACTTCAAATGGGTCTGAATTGTTGGAGACGTCATCGATAACAACTGAAAAGGCCATGGTAAGAAGATGATCAATGTTTATGTTTGGTTAAATATTCTCCGAGTTAGGGCATATATAATGTTCTAAGGCCATGGTAAGAAGATGATCAATGTTTATGTTTGGTTATATATTCTCCGAGTTTGGGCATTTATAATGTTCTTCAAATTATAGAACAGTGAAAACTAAAAAAAGAAAAGAAGGGAGGAACAAAATTTTTTATTTTTAATTATGTTTTTTAATGCCACCAACTCTGGGCTATAGCACAGATTCACTATAATTAAGCATTTTCCCATCACCTACCCACGGACCCACCTATTATTTACTTATTTATTATAATATATCTTAGGCTAATAGGCATACCCCCTCTCTCCTTTCTCTATTTTGAACTAGAGAAAGGAGAACAAAAATATGCTCTAACACATGCTCAGCGCGTATAGAAAAATTAGAGTAAATAAAGAAGGAGGAGAAGAAAAAAAACCTCATCTTCTCATCCACTTTCAAAAACTGATCATCTTCTTATTCTTCTCATTCCACGTTCAAAAAAACCTCTGATTTCACATCGAATTTCTCCGTCCAATTCACACACTAAGCCGAGGTAACAATCTAAAGATCCCACCTTTCTTTTTATAATCAAATCAAAGATTAAAATTTTTATTAGAAAGATTCTATTTTTCCAGTTTTGTTTTTTTGTTTAAAATTGTTGTCTTTGTGATTTTTGCAGGTGCTATTGCGACTACTGAGATACTTACTTGGCACACGATTCGGTGAGTCTTTTTTATTTTTCTTCAAACTTCGCAGTATTTTTTGTTAATTATTTTTCCGTGTTTGATTTGATTTTAGGGTTTAGGGTTTAAAATTTAGGGTGATTGAAGCACGTGATTGTTATAGAATTGGGGAGAAATTAAGTCTTTGGAAACTTTATGCAATATGATTCAAAAATGGTTTTTCTTTTCTTGTGTATTTGTGTAATTCTTCTTTGATTTTATGTTAGTTACATTGCTCTTTAAAATTAAATAATTTTGTGGAGTTTTTTACTCTATGTAAGTATAAATTTCACGAATTGTGGCTCCATATGGTAAATGAGATTTGTTTTACCTTTAGTTTTTGAATGGTAGAGGATCAATATCATATTTTCTAAATTTTTTATTTTGTTTAAAATATTTTGGTGAATTGTAGTATTGTATGTGTGTTTAATGATTTGATCATTTTGTAGATACACAAATAAGGAGTAATATAGAACAATTGGAGGTAAATATTAAGAAACTTCGTAGATAATATTAGTCTTTGCAAGCAAACTTTAGAATGGAGGAAGTTGACAAGATT
The DNA here is from genome assembly GCA_017893485.1 of Hemerocallis citrina. Classification (NCBI taxonomy): domain Eukaryota; kingdom Viridiplantae; phylum Streptophyta; class Magnoliopsida; order Asparagales; family Asphodelaceae; genus Hemerocallis; species Hemerocallis citrina. The sequence continues at coordinate 86,070,783 of CM030358.1, forward strand.
GCAAGTGATTTTTAAAAATACCTATTTTTTGGTATCTCCAAATTTAGGGACCCAGTGTTTACCTATGTTTAGTACTGGAATTGTTGAAAAGTTACATACGTCGAAAATTTTGGGGTTTCCTTTCAACTGAATAGATAATGTAGAATGATGTTGGTTTGGAAACGTGAATTGGTAATGTATACTTTTGTCATCTTTTGATATAGCTAATTATTAATTATTATTCCCTCCATATGTGTCTGATGTTGATTTTATATAATTTATGAGAGAATGCTTGATTTGAGATGGAAGGCAGTTGAGAAGTGCACGGTCAAGAAGTAGATATCGGAGTACATCAAGGAGTCTGAGAAGAGCCACATCCCAACTCTGGTAATTATTCGTCTTTTTTTTGTTTCCTATAAATTGAATAGAAATATATAATTATGTTGGTTGGTTTGGAAGTGCGAATCGGCTAATTTATAGATTTGTCATCTTTTAATTATATTATGATCGAAATAGTTAAGGGCATCTCTAAATTTTTTAGTTATATATAATTTTTTGACTCTCTAAATTATTTTAGTCTGTACAATTTGCACAGGGTAAGTGTGAAAGTCCCTGCAACTATGCTAAAACTTCGAAGTTGTAGAAGGGTTAAGGAAAATTGAACTTGTATTCTAACACGCCCCTTCAGGTTGAGGGCCCATTTTTTTATGGGCCCAATAAATTGTGGGCCGAGGCCTGGACAATACGCAGCAATATTTTTTTTTAATCTGCATTTAAATTGCTTAACTAGTGGGATTCGAACCTGGGTTGCTCTGATACCATGTGAAAGTCCCTGCTACTATGCTAAAACTTCGAAGTTGTAGAAGGGTTAAGGGAAATTGAACTTGTATTCTAACAGTAAGACTAGTTTAGCCTTATTCTTAAGCCGAAGGAGTGGGACCCACTAAGCACTTGAAACCCGCCACCACGTGTCCCATTGATTAGGACGATGACGTCAGCGAGAACGTGCAGTCCACTTTCTCTATTATTTGTATTTAATTTAATTTATATTTAAAATAGTTGGGAGTAAAAAGTGGATTAGATTTGCCTCCGAAATATCCTCGTTGTTGAGCTGTTTTTTTGGCCGGTTCTTAATAATAGAGGTTTTATATAAAAAAAAACAAGCCACAAATACACAACACATGTATATACTCTCAAAAAAATCTCATAATAAATGATATTGAGTCTTAGATCACTTACTAGCTAAGAGATTTAGCACTAGGCTATAATATAATTGAAGTAGGATTAAATGCTAGTAGAATTATTAGTAAAGTTGTAGTAATATTATGGTTTCATAATACTCTAGAAACATTTAGTAGTTCCATATTGTAGGCTTTGAAAGAGCCATGCATATATTTGGTTCGAAACCAAGATTATGGCGTTGTAAGAGCATCCACAGTCGTTTTCTATAAATGTCATTTTGCCATATTATAGCAAACGAACGTCTGCAATGATTTCTCATTTTGCCATTTTATTGCAAAGCTTCTATTCTTGTTTCTCAAATATGAGAAACGAAGATCAGAATTCTCAAATTATAAAGGACGGAGAATGATTCCCCGGACAGGGAATGATTCCCCGTCTCTCAAATCTTAATATATTTTATTATCATAAGACGGAGTATCTTATACCGTCTGGTAAATTTTATTATTATTATTATTATTTAAAGGGTCAGACGGGATATCATATCCCGTCGTTCCTCTTTATTTTTTTTAAATTTTTTTTAGATGAACGGCCATGATTGGTCGATTAGAAAAAAAAAAAAAGGCAAATGGTGGGCCGGTACATGATGTACCGGCCGGGGAATGATTCCCCGTCCATGAAATGTGGTCCATTAAATGGGTAGGTTTAGGTAGTTAATTAGGTTTAGGTAGTTGTATAATTAGGTTTAGTTATTATTTTAATATTTAATTTATTTAATTAATATAGTTTAATAGTTAATAAGTAATTAACTATTTTAATTTAATTTTAAAAGTTGAGACGGTATATGATATACCGTCCCACTCAATTTTTTACGAACAATATAGCAAACGACCACTGCAGCGAAAGCTTCGATTTGCTATTACTGTCGCTGCTATTTTATAGCATATGAGAAAAATGACTGTGGATGCTCTAATGCGTAAAATACAAATGCAGTTTAGAAAAAGTTTGAATGGACAGCAGAAGTCTCAGATTCCACTTTATGCTTGCCCTATCCAAAAAAGCGTACATAAAAAATATAAAGATGAATAAATGTTTTTTTTTTATGATAAAGATGAATAAATGTTGGATACATATTTTGTAAGCTAGTATACTCAATAAGCCTATTAGCTTGTGAGTAAAAGATCAGATGTTCGAATTTTCGTTTGCGCTAAAAATTTTCTAATTAATATATATTTGGAGTAAATTATGAATGCGTGTGGCTAAGTTCATATAAAAATAAAAATAAAAATAAAATAAAAATTCTGGATATTTGGATGCAGAATTCCTTATATAGGGTTTCACGCACAATATATAGTACTTCTATAAGACCGTACCCTTAATATAGGATTGAGAAATCAAATGATTAACAAGAAGTTTATTAAGGCAAAAATCATCATATAGTAGTGTCGTCCGTACCATGGTCAATGCTCATATCTATTTTATTGTTTTCCTTTTATTGGGATTAAAAATCTATTCTATTTTTAATTATATAGAAATTAGGAATCCAATTAATTACCGCAATATATCAAGCAAAATTGTCACTGTTTGGTCCATTCAAATGTGGACGAGTACCGTACGTAGCTCCTTGTCGAGTCGAAAGTAGTGACTCCAAAGAGCCGCCATGCATGCACTGATGCAAAATCTCAAAAATACCTACTTATACATCTAGTCATTGTGTTCGCATATATCTTCGAATATCTTTTAGATGGTCCCATTCAAATATCTTTTAGATGGTCCCATTCAGGCCCTGGGCCCCCAGGGCCGGCCAGGTAATCACCCAGGGCCCACTTCAGGAGAGGGGTCCAATTTTTTAAAGTATAATAAATTAATGATTTATAATTAATATAATAGATTAATGGATTTATAATTAATTTTTAGACGAGAGCCAAAATTTAGTAATCTCTCTCTCTTTCAGTGTCACTTCAATTTCTTCAACAACAAAAAAAAAATGGTCCATCCTCTTCATCTTTTTTCAAATTCTCTCTCTCCCAGTCACTCTCTCTCTCTCCCTTTCTGGCATCTTCAGATCTTCTTCAAATTATTAGTAGAGAATTTTCGTTTGTTTCTTTTACAGAGTTTTTTTCTTCCTAATTTCTATAACTGATCCTTGAATTTGTTAGTCCTTGAATTGTTAAGCTCTTCTATTCGTGTTAATATCTAACAATTTATGCATATACCTCCAAGAGGAATGATGCCTTATCTCTCTTTTGGTCATTATTTGGTATTAGTTCTTTGAGAATCTGAAATCTAAAAGGAAAATATCATGATTCAATAAGAAAACCTATAAATTGTCTATACGATATATCGTGATTCAGTATCCAACACAAGAAAATTAAAAAATTGGACAAATTGGGTAAATTGTTTATGCATTATGAATTTTTAGCCAATAAGAGAATCAGTTAAAAATGCAGCCATAAATTTCCATCTGTTGCTAATTCAGTCATTCTTTCCTTGCAGAGATAGCAATTTTGAGTATTGAAAAGAATATGTTAAAAAATATTGAGGTTGAACATATAATTGATGATTTTGCTTCTAAAAATGCAAGAAGAAATCATTTTAGATGAGATGTGATTGATTTTTTTTGGGCAGGTGCAAGAGTTTCTATTACTATGCTTAATGAAAAATATGGAGTATTTGGTGTCATAAAACAAAACAAAGGTAATCTTTATTTTCCTGGGTATTGTTTTTAATTTTTTATGTCCCCCGCCGTTATATTATATTTTATTAATATATATATATAAATGCATGTGTGTCTATAAAGGGCCTAAAAAACAATTCGCCCAGGGCCTCAAATACCTCGACCGGCCCTGGTCCCATTTATATTAGTAATTATGAGTTTTTTAAAATTTTAAATTTTAAATTATTTTAAAGAACATTATTATAAGGTAGGATGGTAAATTGGTAATGATTTACAGATTTAGGAAGGCAAGAAAGTCAAATCCATCTCTTCTCTAATATTATAATCGGAGAAGGCCTTAGTGTCATTTGTCAATCTATCAACACGTGCATCGCTCATGCATAACTAATATCAAGGAAGTCTCAGTTTCGAGTCCTTACTATGTCAGGTTTTTCACTTTAATTTTTTTATATATTAAACATGCATCATATGTGTAAATTACTATCCATCTATCTATCTAGAATATAACTAGTAATTTACACATGCGATGCACGTTTTAATAATTTCAAAAAATAAAAATAAAAACTATGACATAGGGAGGATTTGAACCGGAAACCTTCTTTATATTAGTTATGTATGTGCGTTGCACATGTTGGTAGAATGACAAAATGACAAATGACACTAAGGCCTTCACCCATTATAATATTATTAGAGATATATCTACTTACTATTTAATGGAAGAGTTTGTCACGAATAAACAATTTTTAATCTCTAATATTATAATGGGAGAAGACCTTAGTGTCATTTGTCAATCTACAACACGTGCATCGCATGTTCATAAGTAATATGAAGGAGGCATCGGGTTCGAGTCTTCACTATGTCACCAAACAAACATGTGCATCGCACGTGCAACTCCAAATGTATTTTTTAGCACGTGCATCACACGTACACATCAAATTTTTTCCTTCTTAATTTCTAAAAAATACGTGTATCGCCTGTTCAACTCCATTTTTTTTAAAATTAAGGCATTCATCGCATGTGCTATTTACTATTGACTTACATGTATCGCAAGTTTAACTCGAACTCTTTATCAAAACGTGCATCGCACGTGAAAAATACTAGTATTTTTTTATCACAAAAGAAACTCCACTTTTGTCACTAAACAAACATGTGCATCGCACGTGCAACTCCAAATCTATTTTTCAACCCGTACTTCGCACGTTCACATCAAAGTTTTTCTTTTTTAATTTTTAAAAAATACGTGTATCGGCCGTTCAGCTCCATTTTTTAAAAAATTAAGGGATTTATCGCACGTGCTAATTACTGTTGATTTATATGTATCGCACGTTTAACTCCAACTTTATCAAAATATGCATCGCACGTGAAAAATACTAGTAAAGATGAATGCAATATGCTACTCATATGTTAATTAAATACATATTATTAGTTCTCGTATAACTAATCTTTAATCTCTAATATTATAATGAAAGATGTCTCAGGTTTAAGGCTAGACTACATCGGGAATTTATACTATAGAAAATATATATTTATTAAGATGTCCATATGGCACTTAGTATAATTAATTTGGACAATTTTTTCGTTCATTGAATGTATACTCCCTGATCGGTGAATTTACTGTTTGCAAAAGTAAAGTCGTTGAAGGCAATCAATATGTGCATGATTGCCACTGGAAGTCATAAACGATCTCAGATCTGGGATCAAAGTGATTTCTCCCCAGACCTATAACTACAACGGCTACTGAACAATTGCAAGTAACGACTCCTTCTCCATTGAATCTTTACCATAAAATAGTTGCTTTCTAACTTAAGCATCGGAGGTTCTGTCGCCGGGAAACTCCCGATGTTTCAGACTTTATTTTGCAGGTATTGTTGGATATATAAGTATATTCTCTATATATAAATATCACATGTACATATGAGTAACACGTGAATTGAATGTACAATTGATTGGATTTTGAAACGCGGGTTTATGGGCTTACAACCCGATACCCAAACCAGTATTCATTCCATAAATACTGGCTTGTGATAGCAGTCTAGCTATTCCAATCTTGATACATAGGGTGAATATCTCAAGCAACTTAGATCTAGATATTAACCCTAATTTCCTTTGTTAATTTCTCACAAAACATTTAACAATCTTGAGATATTATTATTCAATTGTGAGATTAATTAAGAGAGAAAAGGATCTCTGTTGGATCTCGTCAAAGCCATCGAAGCCACCATCACTGACTATCGCCATCGACGCCATCATGGTCGGTGTCGTCGCACCCCGCAGCCGTTCGTCGTCTGTCATTGCCTTTCGTTCGAGGCCGTCGACCAGCATTCGAGGCGGTCGATCAGCAAACGAATCGAATCCGATTCCGCCTGTGCCGCCCTCGCTCTTTAACTGGTCGCAGATCGACTGTGCCGCCCTCGCCCTTTGATTGGTCGCAAATCGATGGCGCCGCCCTCCCTCAGTCGCCGTGCCCCGTCATCTTCCTCCTCCCGTGTCACGCCCCGCTTCCCACTATACGAAAATACAGGTACACAACTGAGGCCCAGCAAATGATATACATCATCCATAAGCTGTACAATTATAAGCTCAACAAGATCTTTATAACACATTCACGCAGGCAGATATAATAATCACATGAGTTGAAAATAGAATAACCATCATTTGGATAATACATCAACATCGGGTCAAGATGCCCGGGAGTACAAGGTGCCAGAATTAAAATAATTAGATAAGCAGTTTGCTATAACAACTAGATAAAATAGCGGCTGAAAGAAAAACAACATGAAGTAGTAAGGAAGCAACAACGATCGCCTAAAGAGTCTGCTCGTCGGGTCCATCAATACCTGTATAATTATTAACTCAAAGAAAAATAGAAAATTTCCCGTTAGAGCAAGTTTCGGGCAGCAAATAGCAACAAGCAGAAAAAGGGGTAATATAACAAGATATAACATGGAAGAAACAAGAAGTAGAAGTACAAATACAATATGGAAGTAAGTAAAGAACTGGGATAATATGATCATGTAAGTAGTAACTGTAACTAGTGTATTCTAGACATCGAGATAAAAGCAATTGATAACCTAGGCTCAGTTAATCGAGAGTCATGTAATCGAGAGTCATGTAATCAAGAGTCTTGTAATCAAGAGTCATGTAATGAAGAGTCATGTAATCAAGAGTCATGTAATCAAGAGTCTTGTAATCAAGAGTCATGTAATCAAGAATCATATTTAGTGAAAATCTCAAGTTTATCTGTTTTATTAACTTATCTAATGCACGTAATCATGTGTCCCATACCACAAGTTCGGTGCATATCAATCATGTGACATTTAGACTTAAGTAGTGAATTCTATAGGATTATGTACTCGGGTCTTCCAGTGATAGTATCAAGGCATGTAATCATGAATCATGTAATCGAGAATTATGTAATCAAGAATTGTGTAACCAAGAATCAAGAATCAAGAATCACTATTTCGGGAAACACGGGCCCCCTTCCGAGTATACTCTCCTATATTGTCCACTATTAAGTCGTACCCTTATAACCCCGGCTTGTTATTCTTTTATAATTAATTATGAACATGCAGTTGGTACGACTAGTGGAACGGTGTAATCAAATAGTTTAGTCAAGAAAAATATCAAGGGCAGTAATCATGGACATGAGACGTAAAACGAGTACATGTATCGAGAGTAATTATTATAGAATTATCAAGTGGTATAAAATACATTCTATCAACCTATTATATCTATGCAAGTTATTATTACAAGAACAATAATACACTCAGTTCATTAAATATTAAAAGTAATGGGTTTATATGCAAAACCGTAGAGATGAATTTTTAGACAACTTGATATATCTGCATTCAAATCCACTTTTCCGTTGTTACAGAAAAGCAAATCCAATTCCATCAGAGATTCTAGAAAGTAGACTCTCTTCCAGTTCTAACGCATATTCTCACGATACATTCTAGAGACAGTAGCTATGCGTACAAATTTATTCTTCGCTGGTTTCGATGTTTCGCGCGCATTCTGAAAATTCGGAGTCACAATACTAAAACTGGGATATCTCACAATCTATACATCGGATTGAGAAACTATAGGATGTTTCGGATATCTAGACTCAAAGGGCTACGATTTTCATGTAGAAAGTTTTTCGATCCAGTGTCGGGAACATGGTCGAATTCTCAGTACGAGATACCGGTTAGTAATCCCGTGCAGGTTCAGAAATTCGTGATATGTCAGTACTAAAATCGCGATATCTCACAATCTATACATCCGATTGAGAAACCGTAAGATGTTCTGGATTCGGGACTCGATGGGATACGATTTCCATGTAGAAAATCTTCAATCCAGTATTGGTAACATGGTCAAATTCTTAGTGCAAGGTCAAGAAATTTTAGAGATAGTAAGGTTGAATATTCGATATTCGATAACACGATTCGAAATGTGTTAACAGTTCACTCTTGAGTTGATATAGTATGGAACCAGTGACTAGAATGGATTTTGACAATAAAATATGATGATAACTAGACTACTTGCCACGAGTCTAAGGAAAATGCTTGTACGAGAACAAAAATAGTGTACAAGATACTTGCGTTATAACGTGACGATTACGGTGGTAGTGTTAACCACGGAAGAAGCGATGTCGGCAACGGACGGCGACACAACGGCGGTAAGAATGGCGGCAAGACAGCAACTAGCGAGCAACGGTAGCAACGGTGAGCGACGACAACAACAAGGTGGCACGGCGTTGGGTTATTTTTCGGGGTTCACGGGATCGTAGAAGCGGAGTCGTTGGCTCGAAGATGGAAGGTAAAGTGGAGCTTGGGTGTTGCTTGAGCTCTCGGGTGTGAAGAAGGCAGAGGAAGAGAAGAAGGGAAAATGAAGAATGTAGATAAGAGAAGAGAAAGAGGTAGGAGCTCTGCATGTGTGTGTGTATATATATAGAAAGGAAGGGATAGGAGGGGTGTAGAAAAATCAAAGGAGGGGTGTAGAAAAATTGAAGGATGTGTGGAAAAATGAGAGTTAGGCGTAGAAGGAGAAGATGAGGGGGGAGAAAATGAGAAGTTAGGCGTAGGATTATGCAGGATTAGGATTAGGATTAGGATTAGTATTAGGATTAGGATTAATCGGGGTTTAAAATTTGTATTTAAGCTCCGGTCGAAAAATCACAAAATTATAGAATTGATCAGAAAAATATTCGGGCTTTAGATAAAGAGTCCAAAGAGAAAAATAAAACTGATCTAAAAATTGAAGTACAAAAATTTACGTAATAAAATACGTACTACTGAAACAGGGAGTTACATCCCGTTCCGTTTTTCTGTGTAGATCCGAACCTGATCAGGATAACATAAGAACAGATCAGGTTCGGATAACATAGTATATAGAATGGATAAATTGCACGAATCATAAAGTTTTGAAATAACCAGATCTTGATGATGAGATGAAGTGTTCTCAGATTCCGGGTCTGCTGCGGGTTCGGGTTCAGATCCGATAACATAAGAACAGATCTTGCAAGTGACAACCGAAGATCAAAAGCCAAAACGAATTTGGGTTCGGATCCGATAACATAAGAACAGATCCGAACCAGATCAGGTTTTTCAAAAAAACGATCCGATAACATAAGAACAGATCAGGTTCGGATCTACACAGAAAAACGGAATGGGATGTAACTCCCTGTTCCAGTAGTACGTATTTTATTACGTGAATTTTTGTACTTCAATTTTTAGATCAGTTTTATTTTTCTCTTTGGACTCTTTATCTAAAGCCCGAATATTTTTCTGATCAATTCTATAATTTTGTGATTTTTCGACCGGAGCTTAAATACAAATTTTAAACCCCGATTAATCCTAATCCTAATCCTAATAAAATATCTTGACCCGGACATCTTGACCCGATGTTGATGTATTATCCAAATGATGGTTATTCTATTTTCAGCTCATGTGATTATTATATCTGCCTGCGTGAATGTGTTATAAAGATCTTGTTGAGCTTATAATTGTACAGCTTATGGATGATGTATATCATTCGTATTAGGATTAGGATTAATCGGGGTTTAAAATTTGTATTTAAGCTCCGGTCGAAAAATCACAAAATTATAGAATTGATCAGAATAATATTCGGGCTTTAGATAAAGAGTCCAAAGAGAAAAATAAAACTGATCTAAAAATTGAAGTACAAAAATTCACGTAATAAAATACGTACTACTGGAACAGGGAGTTACATCCTGTTCCGTTTTTCTGTGTAGATCCGAACCTGATCTGTTCTTATGTTATCGGATCGTTTTTATGAAAAACCTGATCTGGTTTGGATCTGTTCTTATGTTATCGGATCCGAACCCAAATTTGTTTTGGCTTTTGATCTTCGGTTGTCACTTGCAAGATCTGTTCTTATGTTATCGGATCTGAACCCGAACCCGCAGCAGACCCGGAATCTGAGAACACTTCATCTCATCATCAAGATCTGGTTATTTCAAAACTTTAAGATTCGTGCAATTTATCTATTCTATATACTATGTTATTAGTTGACAGATTTACAGATAAATCCTCTTCTTTCTCTAAGTTACTTGTGCAGTAATAATTCAGAACATACTCTCAAACTTTAAGAACTCATTTTTTATTCCTTAAAATGGAAAAACATGACCGTTCGTATGAGGTTCCTAAACTAGAGGCGTTTAGTAGTTTTGAATTCAATAGCTGGAAGAGGAAAGCACAGAATGGAATGAAATTTATGAAGATTTTCTGTACCTGTCAAACAACCTATGATGAGTGTACTAAAGATCTGGATGATGCCACTTGGATCTGAGACGAGGACTTGTGTAAAGGGTTCTTGTTGAACAGTATATCAGATCGGTTAGCAGATGTATACATGAAATACGAAACAGCTAAAGAAATATGGGATAATCTGCTAGATGAATTCAAAAAGGAGGAGAAGGTTTCAAAGACTCACTTGGTTGATAAGTTCATGAGTTTTGAATTTAGAGAGGAGAAAGTCATTCCCCCTCAGGTAACTGATCTTGAAAACTTAGTAGCTAAATTGAAAACAGAATATATCATTATATGTGATGCTTTTCTTACCGGCACAATAATTTTTAAATTACCTGCATCATGGCTTACATTTAATACTGAAATGTATAGACTACCGGAACAAATTAAGCTTGCACAACTCAAACAATGTATTAAAGTTGAGGATGAGACTAGAACTAGGATCAATTTGGAATTGGCTAAGAAACAACTTTCTCATGCTAATGTGTTAACCAATACCAAATATGTTTCTAAGTTTAAGAAGAAAAAGCTTAACAACAAGGGTGAACCGTCTAAGTTGGAAGTCACTAAAAAGATTGTCAAAAAAAAGGACAGTGCTACAACTGTAGAAAGTGGGGTCACCATGCCAGAAGAGAACAACCTAACAATGAAAAGGTGAACTTGTTAGAGGGCAACATTGAACCCACCAATTTTCTATGTGTTGTTGGTGACGATAAGGTTAGTGCCTCTGCTAGTTGGTTGTTGGACTCGGGGACTACATGCTAATAATAAGAACCTGCTAACTGATCTCAAAGATGTAAACGAGTCTGTCTCTATGGCGAATGGAGAATTAGTCAAGGTGCTCCAGTTTGGAACTGCAAATCTCAATCTTTCATCAGGTAAAAATTTAATTTTGCATAATGTTAAATTTGTTCCTTCTTTAGCAAGGAATTTAATTTCTATTAGCTTACTGAATCATGCTGGCATGGTAGTTTCAATGATAACTGGTAGAGCTATTTTATCTATTAACTCATACTACTTTGGTTGTGCTTACTTAGTCAATGTATGTATAGACTTAGTTTAGAAAATGAAGTGATTAATGCTGTTAGTTCAAAACTGTGTAGCCCATATACTTGGCACAACAGATTGGGACATGTGAACTATATTAAATTACTTGTTGTTGCTAAAACTTTTAATCTGCCAATTGATACATCCTTAATATATGACAAATGCGAAGTGTGTGCTCAGACAAAGATCACTAGAAAACCCTTTTGTTCTGTTTCTAGGAGTACACAACCTTTTGAACTAGTTCTGTCACGCCCTGCTTCCCAAAAAATGGAATACGGATACATGACTAAGTCCAGCGAATGATTTTCATCATTCATAGGCTGTCAGGATCTTTACAACATTTCACATGATTAATCAAGAGAAAACAAGGAGAAACCAACCACGCATGCATAATTAAATCAATAAACCAACCGAATTTACTTGAAACAAAATTTAATAATTCTCAAATAAAACAGATCTGGAAACAAGTCAATAATCCTGGGTCATACTGTCCAATACAAATAATCCAAGTAGCAGATACATTTATTCAAGAATAGCAGGAAAATAAATAATAGCAAGAACTCCAGCAACTAAAATCTTTGATCACCTACTCCAGCAGAAGTTGATCACCAAAATCTGCAATTTAATAAATTGCAGGAAAAGGGAAAAGAAAAAAAATATCCGTCAATGCAAGTTACGGGCCGCTTGTAGCACAGGCAACAAGTACAGGAAAAGATAAACAGGAATAGAGTAACAACGGAAGCAAGTATAGCATGGAACGGATGTAACAGTAAAATAGAGCAACTAACTCCAAGTTAAGAATAGAACAGCTAGCATGGCAAGATGAACGAGTGTAAGTGACATGTAACAAGTGTCAAGTAAATAAGTATCATGTAAACGAGTAACGAGTAACAAGTGTCAAGTATCAAGTATCATGTACAAGTAACAAATAGCAAGTGTCAAATGATCATGTTGTTTCATGTCTTGTATCTAGTCCTATCTAGGTAGCACTTCATGCGTCCCAGGTTTTTACCACATGGTTACTACATTCTAATAATTTCGTTTTAGATCTAGCGGTGAGTTTTTATAGGGCAGTGTGCTCATGCGTCAAGCAACAAGTAGCAAGAAACAAGCACGATCATGTAATCGTGAACTCGCGGCATCATATAGTAATAACAAGTATGAATTACGTAGTCATGAAACATGACAGCATATGGTAATAACAAGCATAAATCATATCATCATGAAACATGACAGCATATAATAATAACAAGTATGAATAATGTAATCATAAAGTCACATAGTAATAACAAGCATGAATCATGTAATTATAAAATCATGGAAACAAGTGATAACAAGCATGAATCATGTAATCTTGAAACATGGCAACAAGTAATGGAAAACACGGGCTCCCTTATGAGTACACATACCTATATTGTCCACTACTAAGGTCTTTCCCTTAATCCCGGCTTGGTTATTTATTATTGTTATCAAACAAGAATGTACGTGTACAAAACATGGTAAGAATAACATGCCATGAACAAGTAACAAGTTCAGATTGGAAGATAAACATGCACAAGTGAAAGACAACTCATAAAAGATTGGGACAATGAGAATTCTAGTTCAGGACAGCAAGACAGTACTGCACCAAATCTGGGATTTCTGTTGCCATAAATATGCAAACCTGGATCCGTCAGAGAATCTGAAAAATAGACTCTCGGCCAAATCCAGCAAATATATATAAGTATGGTATTTCACAAAAACACGACGCAAAACAGAATCGTATCCAGAAAACATGTTCAGCCAGAAATCAGAATTTGTATTCATAAACACGAAAACACGATATGAACTTACTGATTAAATACGAGAAAAATCTGGGGTCTTTCCTAGTATGTCTAGTATCAGAAAATAAAGTTTCATAATTTTGCAACATAGATAGAGTAGAGAATTAAAATCAGAAAACAGCAAGATACAGCAAATTTGCAAATTTGAAATCATAAACACAGCAGTACTAAAACAGAAATAGATTACAAAATACATATCGAAATCCAGATCCGCCAAAAAGGTGATAAAATAGATACAGTAGGCTACAACTAATATTCACAATGTTGTTATAGAAAGCAAGTAGAATCAGATTGAAATTTAGGTTCTTTACTGAACAGCATGAAAATTATGCAAGTAAAGTAGTTGTTTGCATGTAATGCCCTAAATTTTTATTTAAATACCATGAACAATTATTTCTTTCTTTCTCTTTATCTTTCTAAAAAGACTATTTTATAAAGCCTAAATATTATTTTCTTATTTTGAGCCCACTCTAATAATTAAATATTTTATTAATTAGCCCATAAGCCTAAGCCCACTATTTTGAAGCCCACAAACTTAATCAATCTTTTAAATTGTCACAACTTGTCATGTAGACACAATTGATGAACAATTGATTGATTAAATTTGTAAAAACTTTAAATGGGGGATACTAGAAGGGCACGTGCGTGCACGTAGTGTGCTTTGCACACCCTTGGAGGCCGAATTGCATAAGAGAAGAGTGGGAGAGTGGGTGAGTGTGCATGGATGGTTATTTGCTTATGGGTGGTTGCTACTGCTTCCCATCTTATCCTAGCCATCCATCTACAACCATCTAATGAAATCCTAGCCCTCCAATCTAACCTAGAACTAGTATAAATATCCCCTACCTTCATGTATACAACACTAAGAAAAAAATAATTGTAAGGAAGAAACTATATAGGTGAGTAATATATTGGGGAGTAAAAGATTGAGAGTGCATTTGTGTGTGTGTGTCCCAACCAAAGGAGGCCGGCCCCATCCCCAAGCACAAGTGAAGCATCGGGTTGCACCAAAGAACAAGAAAGAGAGCTTTTTGCAACACAATCTAGGAGGAGAAGGCTACTCTCTTGCATTCTAGGAGTCTCTAGGGGCTTCCATTTCATTTTTCTCCAAAGAGGTGGGTGTTTCTCATTACTTCTAGAATTAGATATCATGCTAGGAATGATTTTAATGAAATTATTATGAATCATCTAGATAAAAATTGGAACCATGCTTGTTTAATTAAAAGTAGAGTGGTAATTTAAAGAATAATTGATGGATTAATTGCTAATGAATAATTGTTGATTAATGTATTGGAAATCTCCATATTGTTGTGCTACACGAACGTTATGGTAAAAAAAAAATTGTGATTGAATGCATCATGTGTAGTTAATTGCCAAAAACATATTTTTAATTTTTCATAGAAAGATGAGATTTTGTGTTCTAAAAATGTAGTAGGATGTTAATAAGAAAGAGAACAAAAGAACATAGTAGTTGTGGAATTCTAACTCTAAATTATGAAGAAATGTGTTATTGTTCTCAATGTCGAAATTATGGACATGGAACACAAATTAGGACTAAAATACATGTTTTGTAAAGCGAATAATATTTATAAAAATACTAGTTTGCTGTAGATTTATGCATATTATAATCTGGAAAATTTTGCTTTCAAAAGAGAAGAAAAAGAAACAAAATTGTTTTTGAGAATCATGAAATATAGATATGAACAGAGAACTAGTACAAACCTAATTACATCTGATATGGCTAAAAATAGGGTTAAATCGGAACCGTCCAAATCGGGCGTGAATCTTAAAGATCAAGGGGTAAAATGGTAATTTCACCTACAAGCGGGTCTGATATGGGTTCTGGGTCTTTTCTACAAAGGCCCAATAACCCACGAACGGATTTGCCTCAACTGGGTGCGGGTCCCAACCCGTAAGAAACCCAATCCAGGTTGATAGAATTAGGGTTTCTGAATATATTAAATCAACGGCCCTGATTCACTCTATCCTTTCACTGGGAATTAGGGATTTTATTCCTAAACTGGTCCCAAAGGCGGCTATAAATATCCCCCATCCACCACCATTAAGAGGTAATCAATCTTTTGCCAATAAAAGCTCATTCATAATCTTTCTGATTACTGACTTGAGCGTTGGAGGGTGCGTCACAGGGAACAACCCCGGTGTTTTGCACTTTTGCAGGTGAACGGCAGGAGTCAACGGTCAAACTCCAGCGGAAAGGTTTCAGGTTTGGCTATTCGGTTTCCCTAAAAATCCACAAATTCTATCTGTTTGCCCCCACACCAGATTTAGCGGTAACAGATTGGCGCCGTCAGTGGGAATCCACGAATAGCAATCCTTCCTCTTCCCTTGGTTAAGATCACCTCCAGCCATGCCTCCCCGAAAACTGAGATCCAAAGGATCCAACCTGATATGGCTAAAAAATGGGGGTTAATCGGAACCGTCCAAATCGGGCACGAATCTTGAGACCTGGGGGTAAAACGGTAATTTTGCCTACAAGAAGGTCCAAAATGGGTATTGGATCTTCTCCCCAAGGACCCAATAACCCACGAATGGATCCACCAACAAGAGGGTGCGGGTTTTAACCCGCCGCACGCCCAATCCAACAAGATAGAATCAAGGTCCCTGATTGATCATGATCAACGACCCTGATATACATCTATCTTTTCACTGGGATTTGGGGATTAAATTCCTTATCTGATTGCGGGGAATATACCTTATCAGATTACATTCCTAATCTGTTTACAGGGAGAATATTCCATATCAGATCACGGGGATTACATTCCCAAACTGTTCCCTGAGACGCCTATAAATACCCCCCATCCATCTCCATTAAGAGGTAATCAATCTTTCACCAGTTTTTGTGCTCATTCATAGTCTTCCTAGATTACTGACTTGAGCGTCGGAGGGTGCGTCGCCGGGAACAACCCCGGTGTCTCGCACTTTTTGCAGGTGTACGGCGGGAGCGACGATCGAACCCCCACGGAACAGGTACACAGGTTTACTATTCAGTTTCCCTAAGAATCCACAAATTCATCTGTTTGTCCCCACACCAAATTTAGCAGCAACAGATTGGCGCCGTCTGTGGGAAACTAACGAATAGGAACCTCTCCTCTTCCCCGAAAATAGGTTTTCTCCAGCCATGCCACCTCGAAAAGTCAGGTCGAGGGGGTCCAACCGGGCACCCAACCCTGACCAGCAAGAAGTCCCTAACAATCCTGCTTAACAACAAGCGCAGCTTCCCCCTACGGCGGAAGACCCGCTCCAACAGAACCTTCCCCCTCCTGATCCAAAGGGTCCTAACCCTCAGAAACAACCCCTTCACCAAGAACAGGTCTCCATCCGCAACGCCTCCACTGACTCCATGGCCTCCCATCACCCCCGAGCCTCTGGTCGCCACAATACAGCTACTAACCGCCAGAAGGAGGATGATCTCTGCTGCCACCTGGAAGAAAAACGGGCCCGAGAGGGAGCCTCCCGCCAACACTATCTGGGCGAGCAGTCTCCTCGCCACTGGTATCACAGGTCGCCCGTCCGCAGGGGGAGGAAGGAATCCCCCGATCATTACCGAAGAAGGTACTCCCCCGCAGGTCGGCAACAGCCCAGGAACAACGAAGCACCAATCACCCGTGCCGAGTTCCAGTAGTTCCAAGCGACCGTCCTGCAGGCCCTCAACCTCTGTCAAAATCCCAATGAGCCGAAGGTCCCGTCTCCTCCTCCAGTCCGAAGCCCTCGCCGACGGTCCCCATCTCCTCGTCCTGCTCCTACCAACTCCCGGCGCACCCCAAGTCCTCGCCGCTCCCGAAGTTACCATCGCCGCAGCCCTCGTTCCCCCTCATACGAAGACGAGTCACGTGGCTCGGCAGATTACCGTCGGAGAGATGACACCATGAACCGCCGTCTTCATGAAGTAGAGAGACTCCTGGGTCAGATAAACCGAGAAGAAGAGCTCAGGGGGAGGACCCTACGTCCTAGCCGACCCCCTTTCTCCCGAACCATAGTGGATGCACCTGTCCCGTTCGGCTTCAAACCTCCTCAATTTGAGACTTACACCGGGGAAACCGATCCAATTGATCACATTGAAAGTTTTAAGACCCTGATGCTCCTACATCAAGCTTCCGATGCCCTCCTCTGCAAAACCTTCCCTGCAACTCTCAAAGGACCAGCCCGAGAGTGGTATTCTCGTCTCGCCCCCTCCTCGATATTCTCTTTCGAACAGTTCGAAATCCTCTTCGTCACACATTTCGTAAGCAGCCGAAGGGCCGAGAAGACGAGCATCTCCCTATTGCACCTCCACCAGAAGAAGGGGGAAAAATTGAGAGACTACGTGAAGAGGTTCACGGCCGAGGCCAGATCCATAGCATCCCTCGACCAGTCGGTCGCTACGGTAGCATTTCAATCCAATGTCCTCAATTCCAACCTCCGCTCCTCCCTCGCCAAGAAACCACCACATGACTTTTCCGACCTTCTCCTTCGCACTGAAAAGTATATCCGGGCCGAAGAGGCCGAACAACAACCCAACTAGGAGGGGTCTACCTCCGGGTCTAAGAGGAAAGGAGCGGAAGAAGAAGGAGCCAAGAAGCTCCAGAAGGATAATGCCGGCCAGCGCCGACCTCCCCCTAGATTCGAGAAGTTCACTCCCCTCACCACTAACATCTCCACCATCTTCATGGAAGTCGAAAAAGAAGGGGTCTTGCCTCCAGCTCCGAAGATGAACACCCCCGCCAAGAGAAGAGATAGAGAGAAATGGTGCCGCTATCATCGGGACCATGGGCATGACACCAACGACTGTCGTGCTCTGAGGAACGAGATCGAAGCCCTTATCCAGAGGGGGCAACTAACGAAGTTTGTAAGAAAGGACCGAGCCGAACTTCCTCCCCCACCTCGGGGGGCTAACAAGCGTCCGGAACGAGAAGAGACGCCAGACTTTGAGGAAGAGCGAGTCCTCCACCTCATCCATGGGGGTCCAATAGGGGGCTCCTCGAACTCCTCTCGAAAAGCATTTATTAGGGAAGTCAACTCAGTCCGGACTACCCCTCCTCCCAAAAGCCTCGGAGTGCCAGTCACCTTCTCCGACGAAGATCTCGAGGGAGTTCGTATCCCACATTGTGACGCCCTCGTCATTAGCCTCCACATGGCGAATTTCAAAGTGGAGAGGATCTTAGTAGACAACGGCAGCTCCGTCAACATCCTCTTCCTCTCCGCTTTTAAAGGCCTAAAACTCTCCAGAGACAGGCTCAAGCCCGCCGGTTACACTCTCCATGGGTTCACGGGGGTTCCGGTAACTATTGAAGGGGTGATCACCCTCGATGTAACTGTCGGCCAAACTCCTACCACTCGGATAGAGCCAATGGACTTCATGGTGGTGGATGTTCCCGCTGCCTACAACGTCATTTTGGGTCGGCCTGGCCTCGCAGCTCTGGAAGCTGTTCCCTCAGCATACCATCTGAAGATGAAGTTTTCCACCCGGTCCGGGGTCGGGGAAGTAAGGGGAAATCAGGAGCAGGCTCGGAAGTGCTACATGACCTCAACCCTTGGGCCCGTCCTCTCCTTAGAGACCCTGGAGATTCCTCAAGATTCTGCAAGACCGACCTCCGAGCCAGTGGACGAACTGGAGGAGGTGCTCTTCTCTTAACAAGAGCCGACCCGTAAGTTCTTCGTAAGCAAGACCCTCCCGTCCGCCCTATACTCAGATATTGTGAAATGCATCCGAACCAATCAAGACCTCTTCGCATGGTCCGCAGCAGACATGCCCGGTATCTCTGAAGAACTCCTAGTCCACCGCCTGAGCGTTGATCCGGGGTCCAAACCGGTTCAGCAGAAGAGGCGCAAGTTCGCCCCCGAGCGACAGCTCGCTATCAAAGAGGAGGTAGATAAGCTGTTGAAAGCCCGATTCATACAGGAGGTAAACTACCCGGAATGGTTGTCTAACGTAGTAATGGTGAAGAAGTCCAATGGGACGTGGAGAATTTGTATTGATTTCACCGACCTCAACAAGGCCTGCCCCAAAGATCCTTTCCCTCTACCGAGCATCGACACTCTGATTGACGCAACCTCGGGGCATGAGCTCCTCAGCTTCATGGATGCCTTCTCAGGTTACAATCAGATAAGAATGTTCCCTCCAGACATCCCGAAGACGTCGTTTATTACCGACCAGGGCCTTTATTGTTACAGGGTCATGCCGTTCGGTCTCAAGAATGCCGGTGCAACATACCAACGCCTCGTCAATAAGGTGTTCCAGGCCCAGATCGGCCGAAACATGGAAGTGTACGTCGATGATATGCTTGTAAAGAGCATCCGAGGCGTTGATCATGTGGCCGACCTTCAGGAAGCCTTCGACGTCCTAAGAAAGCACAATATGAGACTCAACCCGAACAAGTGTGCGTTCGGCGTCTCATCAGGAAAGTTCCTCGGCTTCATGGTTAGCCAACGAGGAATTGAAGCAAATCCGGAAAAGATCAAGGCCATATTAGACATGGCCCCTCCCAGAAATGTCAAAGAAGTTCAGAGATTGACTGGTCGCCTAGCTGCCATAGGGCGCTTTCTGTCGAAGTCCGGGGAGAAGTGCCTCCCGTTCTTCAAAGCCCTCAGGGGGGCTAAAGGATTCGAGTGGGGGCAGCAGCAACAAGACTCCTTCGACCAGCTTAAAGCCTACCTCGTCAATCCACCTCTGCTCAGCAAACCAATACCTGGCGAACCACTCTACCTCTACTTGGCAGCTTCTGAACAGACGCTTAGTGCAGTCTTAGTCAGAGAAGAGGAGAGGGCTCAGAAGCCCATTTACTACGTCAGCAAGGTGCTTCGGGACGCCGAGCTCCGGTACCCGAAGATTGAGAAAATGGCCTATGCCCTGGTAATGGCCGCGAGAAAGCTTCGACCCTACTTTCAGTCACATTCGGTGGTCGTCCTTACCGACCAGCCGCTGAAATAGGTCCTTCACAAGCCTGAGACTTCCGGTCGCCTCATGAAGTGGTCGATCGAGCTGAGCCAACATGATATAACTTATCAGCCTCGGACCGCAATCAAGGCTCAGGCACTGGCCGAATTCATAGTTGAAAGCACAATCCCTGAACCCTGCCAAACAGTAAAGGGGCCGCCGGTTTGGTCAATTTATGTTGACGGATCTTCTTGCAATGAGGGAAGCGGGGCAGGAGTTATCCTGGCAGGCCCAGATGACTTCATCCTCCAATACTCCCTCCATATAAATTTCAAAGCTTCGAACAACGAGGCCGAATACGAGGCGCTAATAGTCGGTCTAAGAATGGCCCGAAATGCAGGGGCACAGCGGCTACAGATTTTCAACGACTCTCAGTTGGTTGTCAACCAGGTCCTCGGTGAGTATGAAGCCCGCGATGATAGAATGGTTAAATACTTGGCTAAAGTCAAGAGCCTCATGGCGCTGTTTGAAGAGGCCCTCATCCAAAGGATTCCCCAAGAAGAAAATGCTCAGGCCGATGCCCTATCCAAGTTAGCCTCCTCTTCCCTTCAAGGTCTTGAGCAGACTGTATTGATAGAAGTCCTCTTGAAGCCAAGCATAGAGGACGAAGCACCAGACTCTGTTGAAACATTGCCAGTCCTCCTCGAAGACAATTGGATGAAGCCCCTCGTCGAATTCTTAAAGGACGGGCTCCTCCCTGAAGATCCGAGGGAAGCAAGAAGAATCAGGACCCAAGCCGAGCGTTTTACTTTAATCGAAGGCATCTTATATAAACGCTCCTTCACCCAAGTGGACGGTCGGCCTTACCTAAGGTGCCTTTCCCCCAGGCAAGCCGACTACGCCCTGCAAGAGCTCCACGAGGGCATCGGCGGAGCTCATTCTGGGTCCAGGGCTCTAGCGTGCAAAGTGTTGAACTACGGGTATTACTGGCCCACTATCCTACGGAACGCTGAACGACACGTTCGGCAATGCACCTCCTGTCAAAAGTATGCAGACATCCGACGTCTTCCACAAGCACCGCTCACCTCCCTATCAAGTCTGATTCCCTTCGCTATGTGGGGGATGGATTTACTAGGACCGTTTCCACCCGCTCCCGGACAGCTAAAGTTCCTAGTCGTGGCAGTCGATTATTTCTCTAAATGGATAGAAGCCGAGCCCCTGGCTACGATCACCGAGCATAGAGTCGTTCAATTCTTCTGGAAAAATGTGATTTGCCGGTTCGGCGTTCCCCGAGTCATAGTCACGGATAACGGAACACAGTTCACTGGGGCCGCCTTCCGAGCCTTATGTGAGGACCTCTCCGTACAACACCAATTCTCCTCCGTCTCCCATCCCCAGTCGAATGGCCAGGCTGAGAATGCCAACCGACAGATTCTTTCGGGTATCAAGAAGAGATTAGACAAGTGTTCCAAAGGACTGTGGGTCGATCAGCTGCCAAACGTGCTCTGGAATCACCGCACCACCAAGCGGACCCCAACAGGCGAGAGCCCGTTTAATCTCACCTATGGGTCCGAGGCCCTCATTCCCTTAGAAGTTGGGATACCCTCTCCACGTTTGATGGCCTTTGAAGAAGAGCTGAATGCAAAAGAGCTCAGAGCCAGCCTAGATCTGATAGACGAAATCCGAGAGAGAGCGGCCATACGCCAACAAGCATACCGAAGGAGGATCGAGCTAGCATACAACAAAAGGGTCCGCCCAAAGGACCTCAAAGAAGGGGATTTAGTCCTCCGAAAATTGGCCATCTTGTTCCCCGGACAGAGAAGCAAGCTGGCCCTGAATTGGGAGGGACCGTACAAAATCTCGAAGGTGATCCGCCCCGGTGCGTACAAGCTAGAAGATCTCGAAGGCAGGGAAATTCCCAGGACTTGGAATGCCGACCATCTTTTGAAATACCAAGAGAAGGCAACTACGCCTCTCTAAGTAACTCGAGATGTCACACCATTCCCCCCCTTTTACTAGTAGTGATTTTTCCTTTTATTTTTTCATTGTAATAACGGCTAGCAACTTTAGAAGCAGCCGATCTTTAGATATTAATAAATAAAGTTTTTCATATTCTCACTGCTAGTACATCTCTCTGCTTTTAACCCCTTAAACTTACGATGGTTCCGGAGTCCAACACTTGGCTCGATTCTACTTCGCAAGTTCGCTCCCAAGCGAGCTAGAAGTAGCTCGCCATTCGGAACTGCTCCCACAGCCGTTGAATGGTTCGGAGTCCAACACTTGGTTCGACTCTACTCCGCAAGTTCGCTCCTAAGCGAGCTAGGAGTAGTTCGCCATTCGGAATTGCTCCCACACCCTTAAACTTACGATGGTTCCGGAGTCCAACACTTGGCTCGATTCTACTTCGCAAGTTCGCTCCCAAGCGAGCTAGAAGTAGCTCGCCATTCGGAACTGCTCCCACAGCCGTTGAATGGTTCGGAGTCCAACACTTGGTTCGACTCTACTCCGCAAGTTCGCTCCTAAGCGAGCTAGGAGTAGTTCGCCATTCGGAATTGCTCCCATACCCTTAAACTTACGATGGTTCCGGAGTCCAACACTTGGCTCGATTCTACTTCGCAAGTTCGCTCCCAAGCGAGCTAGAAGTAGCTCGCCATTCAGAACTGCTCCCACAGCCGTTGAATGGTTCGGAGTCCAACACTTGGTTCGACTCTACTCCGCAAGTTCGCTCCTAAGCGAGCTAGGAGTAGTTCGCCATTCGGAATTGCTCCCACACCCTTAAACTTACGATGGTTCCGGAGTCCAACACTTGGCTCGATTCTACTTCACAAGTTCGCTCCCAAGCGAGCTAGAAGTAGCTCGCCATTCGGAACTGCTCCCACAGCCGTTGAATGGTTCGGAGTCCAACACTTGGTTTGACTCTACTCCGCAAGTTCGCTCCTAAGCGAGCTAGGAGTAGTTCGCCATTCGGAATTGCTCCCACACCCTTAAACTTACGATGGTTCCGGAGTCCAACACTTGGCTCGATTCTACTTCACAAGATTGCTCCCAAGCGAGCTAGAAGTAGCTCGCCATTCGGAACTGCTCCCACAGCCGTTGAATGGTTCGGAGTCCAACACTTGGTTCGACTCTACTCCGCAAGTTCGCTCCTAAGCGAGCTAGGGGTAGTTCGCCATTCGGAATTACTCCCACACCCTTAAACTTACGATGGTTCCGGAGTCCAACACTTGGCTCGATTCTACTTCGCAAGTTCGCTCCCAAGCGAGCTAGAAGTAGCTCGCCATTCGGAACTGCTCCCTCAGCCGTTGAATGGTTCGGAGTCCAACACTTGGTTCGACTCTACTCCGCAAGTTCGCTCCTAAGCGAGCTAGGGGTAGTTCGCCATTCGGAATTGCTCCCACACCCTTAAACTTACGATGGTTCCGAAGTCCAACACTTGGCTCGATGCTACTTCGCGAGTTCGCTCCTAAATGAACTGGAAGAAGCTCGCCATTCGGAGTCCAACACTTTGGAAGCTTCGGCACAGCAAACAGCCGTCACAACAGTAAAACACACGAGTTCGGCAACAACACTTTTATTGATGAAGCAAATGCGATACAAAGACAAACGCAACAGGATTACAACTCGCCAAAGAAAAAGTTACAATGCCGACTTATCACACTTAGCGAAAACAAGAAATACTCAACAACTAGCGGAGTCGACCACTTTAGCGCTTTTTTGGAGCCGGGGCGTTCCGCTTCAAAGACACCCGAGGGTGGCGACGCTTGTCTCCGGAGCGCGACCCCAAGCCCGGTAACTGAGACGTGTCCTCGGCTCCACTCCTAGTGGCCACTCCGACGGACGCTCCGCTTGACGAAATTGCCACCGAGCTCTGCGCGTCCCCCGGACTAGGTTGGCCGATCTGCTGACGGGTCGCCATCTCATAAAAGGTAATGCCCCGCTCGCTCTCGGCGCGAGTGCATGACGTGCTTCGAACATTGATCGGCCCTGAATGCGGCTTAAGACGGGCCACTTCTGCCTCCAACTCCGAGATCCGATCCCGCAACGAGTCGTCCTTGACGTCGACTTCGAAACGCGGGGGTATCGCGGAGTCCGGGATGCCAGATCGGCTGGCGATGAGGCACCGAAGGTGGGTGACCTCGATACTTTTATCCACCGTCGCTCTCTTCAGCGCTTCGACCTCGGCTGACAGTTGGACCCATTCAGTCGTCAACTTTGCCACTTCGGCCGTGAGCCCCTCGCCCTCGCTCCGAAGCTTCGCCTCTACGGACTGAAGATGTTGTATCTCGGAAAGTAAATCGTCCCTCTCCGCTGTTATTTTGGACAAGTTATGACGGATGCACTGAACCCGAATCTCATTACTGAAACCAGTTGGCGAATATTCACCTTCGAGGATAAGCTTGGCGATCCTGCTCTCCAAACGGCGAATCTCGATATCTCGCCGGCCGAGGATGAGCTGGAGGTGGGTCCTCTCGCTTTCAGCTCGGCGCAATCCGAGCTCGACCTCGTAGAGTCTCTCTCGGCACCTCGCCAGACACAACCTCGTCGCCCCTAGGCCGGCCTCGGCTCGAGCTTCCTCATCCGAGCGTGAAAGTTCGACGTCCTGGGCGATCACCATAAGCTGCAAAGAGATCGGAGTAATCAGCAAATACGTCGAACACTGCCGAAGCACTACACTTAGAAAAATTTTATTTTCTAAAGACAAGAAGGGACTGTTCGGCAGAAGAGGGGGCAAAAGACAAAAACTTCCGAACATCAACACTTGCAAAAACTTTCTTTTCATTAATGTCAAAAGTAGCGGTGGCCAGTCCGCTATTAGGCATTACAGAGTATAAAAAAAAAAAACAAAACAAAAAAACAAAAAAAAAACAAAAACAAAAACAAAAAGAACAAAAGGCGGAGTCAAGGCTCGACCTCTTTCCCCGGGCGACGAGGTGGAGTAGGGGTTGACTTCGCCGAAGGAGACGCCGCCGCAAGCGGAGTGATCGTGGTGCTGGGGACCTCGCCAGTAACCCCGGCATCGGCATCGGCGTCACCCTCCTCCTCTTCTTCCCCTTCGGACTCGGGGTCGAAGCCCTCGACGTGTCCGGGGAAGAGCCGCCATCCCGAGACATCCACCGCGGGGTACGCCTCTGACACCCGCGTGAGGGCGGCAGCGAAGGCCTTCGCCATGTTCTGCGCGAGGAACCCCTAGGCCTTCTCCATGGTCGCGTCCTCCGCCGCCTTCACGGCTGCCGCCTGCTTCGCCTCAGCCTCGACCAATTGGTTGGCCGACCTCTCCTTCTCCCGAAGGAGCTCGCCCTCCAGCCTCTTCACCTCGACCTCGAGATGCTTGATCCTCGCTGATCGACCCTCATGCTCGACTCGGAGCTTGTCGAGCTCGTTCGATATCCGAGCCTTCTCGTTCCGAGCTTGGTCGGACTCCTGCTTCAGCTCTTTTTCCAGAGCTGTCAGTCTCTCGGTGAGATGGCCGAAGTGGACGATGATCTGCAGCAAAGAAGAGCTAAAAGAGTTAGAAAAATTTTTTTGATTCAAGAAATACAACAGACGAGGAGAAGCTTACCGATACCGCCGAACGAGCGATCTCGATCACGTCGTTGCCTTGCCTCCCCGCCTCCATGGCGGCTCGGTCCTTCGGGGTGGCGAGATGCTTGACAGCCTGCATACTCGCCAACGAGTTCCCGAGGAACCCATCGTGCCTCCGGACTTGCCAGTCCGGGATATGGATCCGCTTGTGCTCCTCTGTCAGGAGCTCCTCGCCTGCCACGGTCAGCGGCGGTGTCGGCATGGCGAGGGCGGCGGCAATGGGGAACTCCCCCACAGGCGCGGGAGCCGAAGTCCCCGCCACGGTGACGACCGGGTCGTCGAGGATCTCCACCCCCTCGTCAGGGCCCGCAATCCTCGGCGTCTTCGAGGTCGAGGGCAGCTTCGACGCGACCCTCTTGCGCTTCTTCGGTGCCTTGCTCGAAAGCCCAGCCCTTAGCGCCAAGACCGTTTCATAGTCCATGGATTCTGCATCAAAAGCGAAAAGTGATTAGCACATAAAAAACACCAAGGCAGTGAGTACGGAAAAAGAACTTGACGAGAGCCGCGTACTAGGGTCTATGCGGCAGAGCCCTCCCCTGTAGAGGATGTCCTCCGTCAGCTCCTTCCAATCGTACTTCGGCCGATCGAGGAGGATCCGGACCGCCTCCTCTTCTTCTACTGACAGCCTCGGCACCGCCTTCGCCCTCTTCGGCACCCCTTCTACCCAGTCAGAGGGGATCGGCCATTCCTCTCGACTCCGCACGACGAACCACTTCTCTCGCCAGTGCTTAATGGAGTCAGGGCAAACGACGAGTCTGCCGCCGTGCCTCGGAGTCAAGTAATACCGGTACTCCGACCTATTTCCTTGGTGGAGCCGGTATAACGCCCGACGCACGTTCAGCTGCGGCTCGATCCCTGCGGCCTGGCAGTGGAGAACGAAATCATTAATCACTCGCCACGCGTTCGGCATCAGTTGGATGGGGCTGACCCCAAACCAACTCACCACGGTAATAGCGAACGCATGGAGAGGTAGCCGAGCCCCGGCGATAAAGGCATCGACCGGCCAGCAACACACGGTCACTGGCAGCGGCGAATTGGCCCTAACTCCGGGGCCCGGCAGCATGATTTCGTACTCCTCCGGGATGAAAAAAGAATCCCGGATCACGGCCAGCTCCTCCTCGCGCAGGATCGATGCCGCATCGTCCGCCTCCGTCGTCTCCCTCGCTTCATTCTCCTCAAAGGACCTCTCCCTTCCATGGACGATTCGCTCGGCCTGATCCTCCGGGAGCTGCCTGACTCTGTGAAGCCCCGTCAACGGACCTGGCAGCTGTCCGAACTCCCCCATCCTCTTCGGATCCACTACAATCGAATCCTTGCCGAACACTTTGCCTTTGGGCGGAGTCGGGGTCGAGTCCTCGACATTTTCAAGGGAGGGCTCGGACCAGGAGACTTCATCAGAGACACAAGCTAGAGACATAATTGATGATAAATTACCTTAAAAAGCTTTAGCCGCCAGAAAACTTCGCCTGAGTCAAGAGCCGACCACCGGAAAAACTCGCCTGAAGCACAAGAAAACGTCTGAGCAAATGCGAGGAGAAATGAGAAATGAGAGAGGGGGTGAGGATTTATAGAGGGGGGCACGCCCAACGAGGATAATGGGCTCGTACGACCGGCCCAACTAAGCCAAACGGCGGAACAATCCCAATCGTCACCTCGCTAACCGCAACGAATCATGAGTTGAATTTAATGTGCATCCCGTCTGGTGGAAGCCCAGAGGTGTTAGTGTAGGTGCCCTAGAGGCAATACAATGATATTATGTAATCAGTATTATTGACATTATGTTCTATTTGATTATATTAATAATTTATTATGCTTCGTATTTACTGCGTTATAAATGTTAGCATGATAAATGTCCTTAGATTATTAATACGAACTATATGAACATGAGATTATATATAGTATAATAATCTTAAATGTCCCTAGTCGAGTATTATTATAATTAGGACAGTAATAATACATTGAGACTAGTATGTTGATTGATTGATGACCACCTCTCATGGGTCATTAGTATAGAGATACTAAAATCAATACATAGGTAAATGTAAGAGTACATTGTACTGGACAGACCCACTGTGAGATTCAACATGGATAAGTGTCATAAGTAATCTCACTGTGATAATGGTGTAATGGTCCTCTGACCTGAAATCATTATATTTCTACACGAGAATTAATGTATTTTGATTCTATCAAAAGTTATCTTTAATTGGGTAATGATAAAGATAGTATTGGGTTCATTATGAATCGTGTGAGAAATGTGAATGATCTAGATGGAATTTAACCCTCCTAATTTTAGGAGCGATATTATCGGCCTCTTGTTTGAGTGAGACTATGAAATGCATGGCCATGCTCAAATATTGATTTGTTTGAATAGTCTACTCATCGATCAAGAAAATAAAGATTAAATTATTAAGAGGATGACACGAACCATGCCTCTAGTTTAATCTATAATATCAAGGTTAAAAGGATTATATTACACAGAGACATTAGTCACGAAAGGTTTAATTGAATCACCAATTATTATTATTACTTGGGTAGCAATGATGTATTACTAGATGCCGCTCATTGTTTATAATTTTATTATTAGATAATAAAATTATTGCCAACGTAATAATAACCTAAAGGGTCACACACTTAGAACGTTTAAAAGGAGTTTTAATTTAAATTAGGAATTTAAATTAAATGATTATAAATTCGAAATTAGTTATTTAATTGAGTTGGACTTGATTAATTAAAGTATAATTCGAATTTAAATCATTAAACCAAATCAGTTATCATTAAACCAAATCAGTTTGGCCAAACCGATTAGGGTTAAGCCCACCTCATTCTCTCTTATAAATACACAGAGATGTATTGGTTTAGGGTTTATCTTTTGGCAAATTCGTTTTCCATAGAAAACCCTAGCCGCTCCAACTGTTGAGAGGCAAGAGAGAGAGAGAGATAGAGGCAAGCATCATCGGCTAGTACCGGCTCCCTTGATCGTTGGACGATCGGACGTTCGTGTGGACTGCTTTAGAGACACGGATCTTGCTACAAGGGTTGCGTGGTGATTAGACCTCCATCTTTCAGCCTTCGTAAAGCTCTTAAAAGGTAAAATTTCGTTTCTCCATAATCAGCCATGTCTTGTACACGGATCCTAGGGTTAAGGTTTCGGATTTTTTTTCGCTGCGTTTGTGCCCCGAAACCCAACAAGAGGTCACTGCCATTAATGAACGTCCCATCTGTCAGGGTTGTCAGAGCTGTCAGAGCTGTCAGAGCTGTCAGAGCCACCAGAGGTTCAAATGGCGCACAGAAAAAACAAACCTCCAAAACGACAAGTCTAGGAGTTCGGCACCCACTGCCGAGCGTTCGTGACACCGACCTCGGTACGGGGTAAGAGCCAAGTCCGGCGCTCACTGCCGGGCGTTCGTAAGACAAACCCCTAAAAACGACAAGTCTAGGAGTTCGGCACTCACTGCTGAGCGTTCGTGACACCGACCTTGTTACAGGGTAAAAATCAAGTTCGGCACTCACTGCCGAGCATTCGTGACACCGACCTTGTTACAGGGTAAAAATCAAGCTCGGCACCCACTGCCGAGCGTTCGTGACACTGACCTTATTACTGGGCAAAAAACAAGTTCGGCACTCACTGCCGGGCGTTCGTAAGACAAACCCCTAAAAACGACAAGTCTAGGAGTTCGGCACTCACTGCCGAGCGTTCGTGACACCGACCTTGTTACAGGGTAAAAATCAAGCTCGGCACCCACTGCCGAGCGTTCGTGACACCGACCTTGTTACGGGGCAAAAAACAAGTTCGGCACTCACTGCCGAGCGTTCGTGACACCGACCTTGTTACAGGGTAAAAATCAAGTTCGGCACTCACTGCCGAGCGTTCGTGACACCGACCTTGTTACAGGGTAAAAATCAAGCTCGGCACCCACTGCCGAGCGTTCGTGACACCGACCTTGTTACGGGGCAAAAAACAAGTTCGACACTCACTACCGGGCGTTCGTAAGACAAACCCCTAGAAACGACAAGTCTAGGAGTTCGGCACTCACTGCCGAGCGTTCGTGACACCGACCTTGTTACAGGGTAAAAATCGAGTTCGGCATTCACTGCCGAGCGTTCGTGACACCGACCTTGTTACGGGGCAAAAAATCAAGCTCGACACTCACTGCCGAACGTTCGTAACACCGACCTTGTTACGGGCTAAAAAGCAAGTTCGGCAGATCGCCAGACTCACTCCCAGCACTCGTAGCTATGCCGAACTCGCTTTCCTCTCCGGAAAAGCCTGCCGAACCGCATGTGGGTCTCTGTCTAGAAGAACCGGGAAAAATTTTGATTCAAAGTTTTAAGGCACCGCCCTCGGCGAGCACCCCCCGGGTCCCGGGTCTCAGGCGGTATTCCGCCGACCCACGGGCCCCGGTCGAAAGCAGATCAACACTCAGAGATCGGCAGAAGCAACCATTCCGAGCCAGTTGATTGCAACCGCAAAGGTTCGGCCTGAACCTTCACAGTTGCAAACAACTTGCCCGGAACGCCCTTCAGTTCTTCCAGAAAAACGACCGCTCGTCAAACTCACCCCTCAGATTCGGACATGGATGACCACCTCTCCCACCATGATCCCTTTCGACCCTAACGCCCGCTGCGGAGCAAACAGAGTAGGCAGAAGATCTTGGTGGGAGAACGACCACCTCTCCGAACCCGTCGAGGTCAAGACCCCACAAGACTGGCGTCCGCCAGAGGCAGACACCACTGAGGTCTAAAACTCAACATTTCTGCGACTGGAAATGACAAGGGGAATGGGGTACTTATAGTTCTCCTCCAAGATCCAGCCATTATGACCCTCGGAAGTTGAAACGCCGCGCATTAATTGAAGGAACCATACTTAACGGCCTAGGGAAGGCAGAACGCCGCACAAACCCCAAGGCACCATTAATGCCCTCGGAAACAGGATCACCTCACGAGACCCCATGCCTTCGATCGGCGACCAAGCAAGTTCGGCACTCACCGCCGAGCATTCGTGACACCGACCTTGTTACGGGGTAAAAATCAAGCTCGGCACTCACTGCCGAGCGTTCGTGACACCGACCTTGTTATGGGGTAAAAATCATGTTCGGCACTCACTGCCGAAGGTTCGTGACACCGACCTCGTTACGGGGTAAAAATCAAGCTCGGCACTCACTGCCGAGCGTTCGTGACACCGACCTTGTTACGGGGCAAAAAATCAAGTTCGGCACTCACTACCGAGCGTTCATGACACCGACCTTGTTACGGGGTAAAAATCAAGTTCGGCACTCACTGCCGAGCGTTCGTGACACCGACCTTGTTACGGGGTAAAAATCAGGTTCGGCACTCTCTGCCGAGCGTTCGTGACACCGACCTTGTTATAAGGTAAAAATCAAGTTCGGCAGATCGCCAGACTCACTCCCAGCGCTCGCAGCTATGCCGAACTCGCTTTCCTCTCCGGAAAAGCCTGCCGAACTGCATGTGGACCTCGGCCTCCTAGTCAGCGAGCCCTGGGGGAAGTCTAAGACATGATCCAAATATCTAAGACCCCCGAAACAACGAATTGACGCTCCGCGAAGGCGAAGAAGATATCCCTGCGAGAATATCACACGACCATCAGAGCTCGTGAGCAACTCGGAGCTCGATCCACTTGGAAAATCACCGCACTACCCCTTCAAGATTCAAAACCCTTCATTTGAACTCCGATACAACTCCGCTAGCCATTAAAACAGTTAAACTACTCCTCAAAGGCCGATCAAATTTAGCCTTTAGGAGTGGGGGGCTCGTGATATGGATAAAAAATGGGGGTTAATCGGAATCGTCCAAATCGGGCACGAATCTTGAGACCTGGGGGTAAAACGGTAATTTTGCCTACAAGAAGGTCCAAAATGGGTATTGGATCTTCTCCCCAAGGACCCAATAACCTACGAATGGATCCACCAACAAGAGGGTGCGGGTTTTAACCCGCCGCACGCCCAATCCAACAAGATAGAATCAAGGTCCCTGATTGATCATGATCAACGGTCCTGATATACATCTATCTTTTTACTGGGATTTGGGGATTAAATTCCTTATCTGATTGCAGGGAATATACCTTATCAGATTACATTCCTAATCTGTTTATAGGGGGAATATTCCATATCAGATCACGGGGATTACATTCCCAAATTGTTCCCTGAGATGCCTATAAATACCCCCCATCCATCTCCATTAAGAGGTAATCAATCTTTCACCAGTTTTTGCGCTCATTCATAGTCTTCCTAGATTACTGACTTGAGCGTCAGAGGGTGCGTCGCCGGGAACAACCCGGTGTCTCGCACTTTTTGCAGGTGTACGGCGGGAGCGACGATCGAACCTCCACGGAACAGGCACACAGGTTTACTATTCAGTTTCCCTAAGAATCCACAAATTCATCTGTTTGCCCCCACACCAAATTTAGCGGCAACACAACCGTTGACCCACTCCTCCTCAACCACAACAGGAGATCCCCCTCCAAACCGTCCAGCCACAGGGGTAACTCCCACTACAACCTGATCAGCCCCCATAGTAGGACCAACTTCCCTTTCAGAACCTTCAATCGCAAAGGGCTCTGCTCGGGCCCCAGAATGCCGGTGCAGGGACCTCCCGTCCCAATCTTCTGAAACAACCCCTTCATCATGACCACGTCTCCGTGCACAACCCCTCTACTGATTCGATGGCATCTCACAACCCCCGAGCTTCCGAAGACCTCTGTAATATCCTTATCAATCGGCAGAAAGAAGAGTACCTTCGCCGCCGTTTGGATGAAAGGCGGGCCCGTGAGGAAGCCTCCGGCCAAGAACGTCCAAATGAGCGATCTCCTCGTTGCTGAGACTATCGGAGGTCCCCGCCTCATAGAAGATGGAGAGAGTCCCCTGAGCACCATAGAAGAAGACCTCGTTCTCCCGCCGGTCGACAACCCCTGAGGAATGATAACACACCTATCACCCGTACCGAATTCCAACAATTCCAAGCAACCATCTTGCAAGCCCTCAACATCCGACTCGACAACAACAATGTTTAGAGGGTCCCCACTCATCCTCCAGTCCAAGGTCCTCACCAGCGGTCCTTAACTCCTCCCCCAGCTCCTGGTAACCGCCATCATGTTCCTAGTCCTCGTCAATCCCTGAGCAACCGTCGCCATAGCCCCCGCTCCCCTTCGTACGAAGACGAGTCCAGAGACTCATTTGCCTACCGTCGAATGGATGATGTTGTCTATCGTCGTCTCCACGAGATGGAGAGGCACCTCTGCCAACTAGACAGGAAAGAGGAGCTGAGAGGAAGGACCCTCCGTCCGAGCCGACCTCCCTTCTCTCGAACAATCATGGAGGCACCCGTTCCAATAAGCTTCAAGTCCCTGCAGTTCGAGACATAATCTGGGGAGTCAGACCCAGTGGACCATATCGAGAGCTTTAAGACCCTCATGTTGATTCACCAGGCTTTCGATGCCCTGCTGTGCAAAACCTTCCCAGCTACTCTCAAGAGTCTGGCTCGGGAATGGTACTCTCGCCTTGCCCCATCCTCCATATTCTCCTTTGAACAATTTGAGACCCTCTTTGTCACCCACTTTGTGAGTAGCCGCCGCATCGAGAAAACTAGTATTTCGCTACTCTACCTCAGTCAGAAGAAGGGTGAGAAGCTCAGAGATTATGTGAAGCGATTCACCGCAGAAGCTAGGTCCATTGCTTCCCTCGACCAGTCGGTCGCTACAGCAGCCTTCCAGACAAATGTCCTTAACTTAAGCCTTCGGTCCTCCCTAGCCAAGAAGCCCCTGCAAAACTTCTCCGACCTCCTTCTCAGAAGCAAGAAGTATATCCAGGCTGAGGAAGCTGAGCATCGCCCCATATTTGAGGGGTCTTCCTCTGGAAACAAGAGAAAGGCAGCTAAAGAAGAGGGAGCTAAGAAGCTCCAGAAGGACAATAGGAGCCAGCGCTGCCCACCTCCCATATTCGAGAAGTTCACCCCGCTTATCGCCAACATTTCCACTATTCTCATGGAGGTTGAGAAGGAAGGGGTCCTGCCTCCTGCCCCGAAGATGAATACCCCTGGTAAGAAGAGGGACAAAGAGAAGTGGTGTCGATACCACCGGGACCACGGTCACGACACCAATGGTTGTCGGGCCCTGAAGAATGAAATTGAGGTCCTTATTCAGAGGGGGCAGTTGTCTAAATCTTGAGAAAGGACCGAGCTGATCTTCCTTCTCCCCCCAGGGGGCTAATAAGCGTCCTGAAAGGCGCGATGACACTCCCGAGTTTGCAGAGGAATGCATTTTGCATCTCATTCATAGAGGCCCCATGGGAGGCACCTCCAACTCCTCTCGAAAGGCTTTCATCAGGGAAGTCAACTCGGTGCATAGCATACCCCCTCTCAAAGGTCTCGGAGTCCCCGTCACCTTTTTAGATGAAGACCTGGAGGGTGTCCGAACCCCCCATTGCGACGCACTAGTGATCAACCTCCATATGGCAAATTTTAAAGTGGAGAGGATACTGGTGGAAAATGGTAGCTCCGTTAACATCCTCTTCCTCGCGACTTTCCGAGGACTCAAGCTATCGCGAGACAGGCTCAAGCCTGCCGGCTACACGCTCCATGGGTTCACGGAAGTGCCAGTGACTATCGAAGGGGTGATCACCCTCGACGTAACCGCTAGCAAAACTCCTACTACCCGGACAGAGCCGATGGACTTCATGGTCGTCGACATCCCAACTGCTTATAATGTAATTCTAGGCCGACCAGGCCTAGCTGCTATAGAGGCCGTCCCATTGGCTTATCATCTCAAGATGAAGTTCCCCACCAGGGCAGGAGTAGGGGAAGTAAGAGGTAGTCAAGAGATGGCCCGCAAGTGTTACATGACCTCCACCGGGGGTCCAGTCCTCTCCCTCGAGACTCTTGAGATTCCCTAAGGGAACGCCCAACCTATGTCCGAACCGGTGGATGAGCTGGAGGAAGTTCTCTTTTTCGAGCAAGATCTGAACCGCAAGTTCTTCATCAGCAAGACCCTCCCATCTGCCCTATGTTCCGACATAGTCCAATGCATCAGAAAGAACCATGACCTCTTCGCATGGTCGGCCGCCGACATGCCAGGAATCTCCGAGGAGCTCCTCGTCCACCACCTGAGCATTGCTCCGGAGTCCAAACCGGTCCAACAGAAACGGTGCAAATTTGCTCCCGAGAGCCAGTAAGCAATAAAGGAAGAAGTGGACAAGCTCCTCAAGGCCCGATTTATTCAAGAAGTCAACTACCCCGAATGGCTCTCCAATGTTGTTATGGTTAAGAAGGCCAACGGAACTTGGAGAATTTGTATCGACTTCACGAACCTGAACAAAGCATGCCCTAAAGATCCATTCCCTCTCCCAAGCATCGACACCTTGATCGACGCTGCTTCGGGCCATGAGCTGCTGAGCTTTACGGATGCCTTCTCCGAATACAATCAAATTAGAACATTCCCCTCGGATATCCCAAAGACCTCATTCATCACCGATCAAGGGCTCTATTGCTACAGGGTAATGCCCTTCGGGCTGAAGAATGCAGGTGCTACCTACCAGTGCCTAGTCAATAAAGTCTTCCAGAATCAGATCGGCCGAAACTTGGAAGTGTATGTTGATGATATGCTCGTTAAAAGCATCCATGGGGCCGACCACGTTGCCGATCTCTAAGAAGCATTTGGTGTGTTGAGGAAGCACGATATGAGGCTCAACCCGAATAAGTGTGCGTTCGGAGTCTCGTCGGGAAAGTTCCTAGGCTTCAGGGTCAGCCAAAGAGGAATCAAAGCCAACCCCGAGAAGATCAAAGCCATACTGGACATGGCCCCTCCCAAAAGTGTGAAAGAGGTTCAGAAGCTCACTGGTCGCCTCGCAGCCATAAGGCACTTCTTGTCTAAGTCAGGAGAGAAGTGTCTTCCTTTTTTCAAAGCCCTCAGGGGGGCTAAGGGCTTCGAGTGGGGTCAGTAGCAGCAAGAATCGTTCAATCAGCTAAAGGCTTATCTAGTCAACCCCCCTCTCCTCAGCAAGCCTATCCCCTAGGAAACCCTCTACCTCTACTTAGCTGCCTCCGAGCAAACCCTCAGTTTTGTCCTGGTGAGGGAAGAAGACAAGGCTCAGAAGCTCATCTATTACGTGAGCAAGGTACTCCGGGATGCCGAGCTCCGGTACCCAAGATTGGAGAAGATGACATACGCCTTGGTCATGGCAGCTAGGAAGCTCCGCCCTTATTTTTAGTCCCACTCGGTGGTCGTTCTTACCGACCAACCACTTAAGCAAGTTCTACACAAATTCGAGACATCCGGTCGTCTGATGAAGTAGTCGATCGAGCTGAGCCAGCATGACATATCATACCAGCCTCGGACCGCAATCAAGGCTCAAGCCTTAGCTGGATTTATTGTTGAGAGCACCATACCAGAGGTCAGTCAAACAGTAAACGGGCCCCCTATCTGGACAGTGTATGTAGACGGGTCCTCTTGCACCGAGAGGAGCGGAGCCGGGGTCATTCTGGCAGGCCCAGATGACTTCGTTCTCCAATACTCTCTCCGCAACAATTTTAAGGCCTCCAACAATGAAGCGGAGTATGAAGCCTTTATAGCCAGCCTCGGCATGGCTCGCAAGGTAGGGGCACAACATCTTCGGATATTCAGTGACTTGCAGCTGGTTGTGAACCAAGTCTTAGGGGAGTACGAGGCACGAGACGACTGAATGGCTAAGAACCTAGCCAAGGTCCGAAGTCTCATGGCTTCATTCGAAGAGGCCCAAATCCAACGGATCCCCAGAGAAGAAAATTCCCAAGCAGATGCCCTCTCCAAATTGGCCTCCTCTTCCCTTCAAGGTCTCGAGTAGACCGTCCTGATTGAAGTGCTCCTAAGACCGAGTACAGAAGAAGAAACCCCCGACTCAATGGAGTCGCTGCCCGTCTAACTTCAGGACAACTGGATGAAACCTTTGATAGAATTCCTTAAGGATGGGCTCCTCCCCGAAGACCCTAAAGAAGCCCGTCGAGTCCGAACAAGAGCGGAGCGGTACACCCTTGTTGAAGGAGTCTTGTACAAACGCTCTTACACCCAAGTAGATGGCAGACCCTACTTGAGATGCCTCTCTCCGGAAGAAGCCTCATATGCCTTGCAAGAACTTCACGAAGGTATAGGCGGAGCCTATTCAGGGTCGAGGTCCCTTGCCAGGAAAGTGTTAAACTACGGGTACTTCTAGCCTACTCTCCTACAAGATGCCGAACGACATGTCCGGCAATGCAGCTCTTATCAACAGTACTCCAACATTCCTTGCCTACCCCAAGCTCCACTCACATCCCTCTCAAGTCCGATTTCCTTCGCAATGTGGGGGATGGATTTGCTAGGTCCATTCCCACCAGCTCTGGGTCAACTCAAGTTTCTAGTCGTTGTGATCGACTACTTCTCAAAGTAGATAGAGGCCGAGCCTTTAGCTACGATCACTGAGAACAAAGTGCTGCAGTTCTTCAGGAGGAATGTCATCTGTAGATTTGGCGTACCCCGAGTCCTGATAACAGATAACAGAACACAGTTCACGGGGGCCACATACCGATCTCTGTGTGAAGACCTCGCCATTCAGCAATGCTTCTCCTCTATCTCCCATCCTCAATCAAATGGCCAAGTGGAAAATGCCAACCGACAGATCCTCTCCGGCATCAAGAAGAGGCTGGATAGGTCGGCCAAAGGCTTATGGGCGGAGCAGCTTCCCAACGTACTGTGGAACTACCGTACTACGAAACGAACCCCCACAGGTGAGTCGCCATTCAATCTCACCTATGGGTCCGAAGCTGTGATTCCCTAGGAAGTCGGTGTGCCGTCTCCTCGCCTTATGGCCTATGAAGAAGAGCAGAACGCTAGAGAGCTTCGGGCGAATTTGGATTTAGTTGATGAGCTCCGTGAAAGAGCTTCAATTTGCCAGCAGAACTACCGAAGAAGAATTGAGCAGGCCTACAACAAAAGGGTCCGTCCCACCAATCTCAAGGAAGGGGACTTGGTCCTCAGAAAACTAGCTATCTCCTTCCCCAGCCAAAAGAGTAAGCTAGCCCCAAATTGGGAAGGACCTACAAGATCACCAAGGTAGTTCGCCCTGGAGCATATCGACTTGAAGACCTTGAGGGCAGAGAGATACCCAGGACTTGGAATGCCGACCATTTACTTAAGTACCAAGAGAGCGCTTGAACGCCTCTCCTCGTACCTTAAATGTCGAGCCATTCCTCTCCTTCTTACTTCTTGTATTTTGCTTCTTTATTTTTGCGATTATAATAACGGCTTGCAACTTAGTAGCAGCCGATTAGCAGTTATCAATAAAGATTATCTTTTCCCATATTTTCCATGTGGATTATTTTTATCTCTCTGTTTAAGGCCTTTAACCAAATACACTCAAACGACGAGTTCGGAGTCCAAAACTTGGCTTGATTCTGCTTCGGAAGCTCGCTCTTAAGCGAGCTAGAAGTGGTTCGCCATTCGGAATTGCTCCCACAACCGTTGAAACTCACTCAAACGACGAGTTCAGAGTCCAAAACTTGGCTCGATTCTACTTCGCATGCTTGCTCTTAAGCGAGCTAGAAGTAGTTCGCCATTCGGAATTGCTCCCACAACCATTGAAACTCACTCAAACGACGAGTTCGGAGTCCAAAACATGGTCGATTCCGCTTCGCAAGCTCACTCTTAAGCGAGCTAAAAGTGGTTCGCCATTCGGAATTGCTCCTACAACCGTTGAAACCCACTCAAACGATGAGTTCAAAGTCCAAAACTTGGCTCGATTCCGCTTCGCAAGCTCGCTCTTAAGCGAGATAGAAGTGGTTCGCTATTCGGAATTGCTCCCACAACCGTTGAAGCTTAAACGACGCACGCGAAATGTCTACAACTACACTAGACATGGGAGAAGAGTACTTGGGGGTGCTGAACCTTTGGTTCCCATGGTTCGTTTAAAGTTGAAGTGAGACATTCCGTGCCTATAAGAAGAAAGATTGGCTTCTGATTTTGAGTAGTTGTTAAAAGTTGGAGGGGTTGTACTTGAATAAATGCCTACCAACAAAACACACAAACACAGAAGAGGAACAAGCTTTCACTTATATAAAATTTTAGCGTACAAGAGCGCTCAAGTTACAAGACCAAGTTACTACTACGAGGTGCTACAAAAACTCAAAGAAGCATAATCACAGCAACTTATTCAATGCTTCTTCGGAACGGGGACGTTTCGGTTCAGAGACACCCGGGGACGGCATTGCCTAACTCGGAGCACATCTCCAGACCGAAAAACCGGGACGCCTCTTCGGCGCTGCCTCTGACTGTGGCCCCAATCGAAGCGCCACTGGACGAAGTAGCCACCCCACTCTGAGCATCAGCCGGGCTCCGCCTAGCGGCAGGCGAACGAGTAGCGAGCTCGTAAAATGAGATTCCCCTCTCACTCTCTTCACGAGTACACGACATCCTTCTGATGTTAACCTATTCAGGCTGAGGTTTGAGTCGAGCCACTTCCTCCTCGAGTTCAACAATCCGATCCTTCAGAGTAGCGTCCTTCACAACTATTTTAAAACGAGGAAGTTGAGCTGATCCTGCGGCTCCGGAGCTATCGGCTGTGAGTCGACGAAGATGGGTCACTTTGATGCTTTTGTCAACCGTAACCCTCCTCAACTCGTCAACCCTGGCCGTCAGCTCATCGCGCTCGACCATCAACTTTCCCACCACAGAAGCTAACTCCTCTTCCTTCGCCGAAAGTTCTTCTTCTGCTATCTTCAGGTGATGAACCTCCGCCAGCAGTTCGCCTTTCTCTGTCTCAACGTCGAACAGCGCCTTTCGGAGCGATTCCACCTCGCCTTCAAGACGATCCTCGCGAGATCGCTTCCGTAGTTGTTTCAGCTCGAAAAAATACCCTCTCGCCGTTGCCTTAAGATCTTCTAGGTCCAACTCACTCTTGAGGAAACACTCTCGACTACGAGAGAGGGCCCACTTCGCTGCTTTCAAATTAGCACGAAGATGGGCGACTTTGGCTACCGAACTCAACTCGACTACCCAAAAAACGAGAGCATATCAATACGAAGTACAAGAGGCGATGCCCAACACTTAGCCAAATTTCGAAAAAACTTCAGGTCAGAACACTCCAATGCTTAGCCAAATTTCGAAGAAACTTCAGAGAGATTTCAAAAAAAAAGTTTTATTCATATCAAAAAAGCCGTGGCCAGTCCGCTACAAGGCAGTACAAAAGAAAAAAGAATTTTTTTTTACAAAAGAGGATCAAGGAGCCACCTGCAGCAGTGCCTCGGCGACAGGCACCTCGGTGGACGGCCCCTCATACCCCGTCGCTTCGGCTCGAGGGTCGGCTACCCCAGTGTCGGGATCGACGGGGGCCCCATTGCCTTGCTGCTCCTCCTCCTCCTCCTCTTCCTCTTCCTCTTCGCCTTCTTCCTTGCCACCGGGCCACAGCCTGTACCCTAACCTTTGGAAGCCAGGGACTCGAGCCTCGACGTGATCGAGCGCTCTGGTGTAAGACAGCTCCATGTTCGCCGCCATGTGCTTCTTGGCCTCTACCTCGATCTCCGCCCTCGCCTTCTCCACAGCCTCGGCTTGTTCCAACTTCGCCGCCTCCAAAACCTTCGCCACTGCGGCCTTCTCCTCGGCCGTTTTGGCGACCTCCGAAGCAAGCTTTTCCTTTGCTTGCGCCAAGGCCACCTCGAGGTCGGCGACCTGGGCCGCCAGAGCGTCCGAGGGACGCTGCTCAGCTTCGAGTTGTTTCACAGCCCTTGCCATCTCTGCCCGATCCTTGTCGCGGAGGGCCTTCAGCTCCCACTCCTGCTCGGAATACTCCTCGAGGAGATGGCCGAAGTGGCAAGTGGCCTACACGAAGAAACAATTAGAACACCAAGAAAGCCGAACTAAAAACTTAGAAAATTTTCAAAGAAAAAATTTTGAAACAGCAAAGGAGACTTACCGACAGGAGCGACCGAGCTACTTCGAGAGCATCATCACCTGTCGTCCTCGCCTTCAGGGCGGCTCGGTCATTCGGGGTCGACAGGTGCCGAACAGCTTGCATGCTCATCCTCGAGTCTCCCAAGAAGCCATCGTGATTCTTCACTCGCCAGTTGGGGACGAACAGCTTCTTGTGGGCCTCGGTTAGAATAACCTCGGCATGTTCGGTCAATGGCGGGGCCTCCTGCCCTAGCACTGCAGAGACGGAGAAGCACTCACCTACAGGAGCAGAAGGGGTCGGTTGGACAACAACGGCCGAGGACGGCTCCCGAGGAGAAGAAGTGATGACCGCCGAAGGTGCCTTGGGGGGTCGTCCGGACGAGGGACGCACGCTCGTCCTCTTCCTCTTCTTGCCATCGCCGGCTTTGCTTCGTTCCGCCATCATACCCTTGAAATCCATATTCAGCGCCATGTCCAATCGAAGAGAAAATCAAGTTAGAAAAAAAATGTACAAGGCATTAAAGAAAAGAAAATCACAAAAGTGAGATGTCAGGAGCGTACTCGGGTCGATCGGACTAAGGCCCGACCCGTGCAGCACCTCCTCGGTCATCTCCTTCCAACTCAACATCGGGAGACCGATCAACTTCGCCGCCACATCTGCCTCGGCCGGAGTCAACATTGGCTCGGCCTTCACATGCTTCGACACTTCGTCTTTCCACCGGGTAGGGAAGTCCCATGCCGAGGGCCCCTTTATCAGGAAAAACTTCCCCTTCTATGACTTTATCGAGTCAGGATTCATGATCAACTTAACTCCCTTCCGAGGCGACAGGTAGTAGCGAGGCTCGAGCTTGCTCATCCTGTTGATTTGGTATAAAATTCAGAGGATGATGAGCTTTGGCTCCACTTTGGCAGTCCGGCATTGGAGCAAAAAGCCGAGCACGTGGCGCCAAGTGTTCAGCATGAACTGTATGGGAGCCAGACCGAACCACCGAAGGACTACGGTCACGAAGGGATGAAGGGGGAAGCGCAGACCGGCGTTCAATGCATCGTAGGCGAAGACACAGGTGTCCGGTGGGAAGTCGGCGTTCGCTCGCACTCCGGGGCCGGGGAGAACCAGCGTGTACTCCTTGGGGATGGCGAAACCCTTCCTAGTTCGGCATAGATCCTGCTCGGTTAGGACCGAGGGGAGGTCATCCACCTCGGAAATCTTCCTCAGGTCGTTGTCCTCATAGGTCTCCGAGCGACCAACGACAACCTTAGTCAGCAGCTCGCCGCTGTACTGCCTTATCCCGGCATGACCGGACAACACGGTTGGCATCCGACCCAGCTTGCCCGCCTGCTTCACTGTCTCCACCACCTCTTCAACTACCGAGGACCTAACAACTCCCTTCCCCTTCTCGTCGGCAGTGGACGACCCCACTATCTCCTTCCCCTTCCTCCGGCTTACCACCTCTCTTCCTTCTTCGGCATTCCGACCCCCGAGGAAGATGCCTCACTACCCGAGCTTGCTCATGACATCTCGAATAAATATCTAAGGCAAAGAAAACTGACCTTGATGTGACGTTCACGGTTGGAAAAAAGTTTGCCAGAAATTGCCTGGCCTTCTCGACAGCTGGCGCAACCGCCCTTGAGCCCAGATCTCCGCTAGCAGAGCAACTCAAGAGCAAAAGTAAAAACTTTGAAGTAAAAGTGAAAGAATGAGCTAAGGGGTGGGGGTGTGAGAACTTATAGCCAAAGAAGGGCAACGATTGGGCTTTTGTAAACATTTGGGGGGCCCATTAAGGGAGATGAAACGACAGAATACAGAAAGCTGCGACGGTTCAGAGGAAGGTCGCGTCGGTTCAATTCGCATCGCAACTCGGCGACTCGTAACTTGCCGAGCCACCGAGGCACTCTGCCGAGCTACTGGGGCACCGACCTCCACATATGGAGAAAAATGCCGCCGAGCCACTTTCACCATCAAATTGCCTCAATATTTGTGCCCAAATCTAATGAACGGCTCACATCACGCCACGTCCTCAAAACGACAAGATAACGTTTTCTCGTAATCTGAAATCCCAATTTCGAGATCCGCGCCATGATGAGCGCTCCAGATCCAACCACGTGGCTCGACGACTCGTAACTTGCCGAGCCACCGAGGCACTCTGCCGAGCTACCGGGGCACCGACCTCCACATATGGAGAAAAATACCGTCGAGCCACTTTCACCGTCAGATTGCCTCAATATTCGTGCCCAAATCTGATGATCGGCTCAGATCACGCCACGCCCACAAAATGATAAGATAACGTTTTCTCGTGATCTGAACCCACAATTTCGAGATTTGCGCCATGATGAGCGCCCCAGATCAAGCCACGTGGCCCAATGGTTCGACCCGAACTGCCCAGCTACCGAGGTG
The DNA here is from genome assembly GCA_017893485.1 of Hemerocallis citrina. Lineage (NCBI taxonomy): Eukaryota > Viridiplantae > Streptophyta > Magnoliopsida > Asparagales > Asphodelaceae > Hemerocallis > Hemerocallis citrina. The sequence goes on from CM030358.1 coordinate 86,113,991, forward strand.
ACTAGCCGAGCTACCGAACAGCTTAGCCGATCCACCAAGGCGCTATGGAGAAAAGGACAAACTGCCAAGCCACCGGAGTGTTCAGCCGAGCTACTGAACAGCTTAGCCGAACCACTGAGCAACTGAAGCCCTCTGGCCGAAGGGTCGAAGTACCGACCTTCACATATGGAAAAAAATGACGCCGACCTACCCCAGCCGTTGGATCGTGTCTAAAAATGTGCCAGAATATGATGAACGGCTCAGATCACGCCACGTCCACAAAATGGCAAGATAGCATTTTCTCTTGATCTGAATCCCGTTCTCGTGATTCGCGCCATGATGAACACTCCAGATCTTGCCACGTAGCTCGGCAGCTCGCTACGCGCCGAGCTACCGAGCTACCGAGGATGAGTAGCCGAGCTACCAAGGCACCGACCTCCGCAAGCGGAGAAATACGTTGCCGAGCTACTTCGGCCATCCGATCCTCCAGAAATTCACGCCCAACGCTGATGAAGGGCCCAGATCGCACCACGTCATAAATCGGATTAAGAAATTAATTTTTATTTATTAAAATCGAATTATTTATCTAAAAATTACGAAAAAATGATTAAAAATTCAGGGGAATTAATTAAAAATTCTAAAAAAATAATTATAAATTCGGGGATATATTTTGAGCCCCTCGATAAATAATTATTGCTTAGAATAGTTAATTAAGACCCCCGAACAACGAATCACCGCTTTGCAAAATTAAATAAATTTTCCGAAAAATAGATAAAAATTAAGAAAAATCACCAAAGGTTCATGAGAGCTCAAGAATAACCTTGAGTATGCAACTAGCTCTGAAAATTACTGTAATACCTCATACAGAGATTCGACACCCCTCATTTGGACCCCAATACAACTCCGCAAGCCATTAAAACAGTAAAACTACTCCTCAAATGCTGATTAAACTCAGTCTTCGGGAGTGGGGGGCTCGTGATATGGCTAAAATAGGGTTAAATCGGAACCGTCCAAATCGGGCGCGAATCTTAAAGATCAAGGGGTAAATGGTAATTTCACCTACAAGCGGGTCCGATATGGGTTCTGGGTCTTTTCTACAAAGGCCCAATAATCCACGAACAGATTCGCCTCAATTGGGTGCGGGTCGCAACCCGCAAGAAACCCAGTCCAGCTTGATAGAATTAGGGTTTCTGATTGTATTTAATCAGCGGCCCTGATTCACTCTATCCTTTCACTAGAAATTAGGGATTTCATTCCTAAACTGGTCCCAAAGGCGGCTATAAATACCCCCCATCCACCACCATTAAGAGGTAATCAATCTTTTGCCAATAAAAGCTCATTCATAATCTTTCTGATTACTGACTTGAGCGTCGGAGGGTGCGTCACCGGGATTAACCCCACTGTTTCGCACTTTTTACTGGTGAACGGCGGGAGTCAACGGTCAAACTCCGGCGGAAAGGTTTCAGGTCTGGCTATTCGGTTTTCCTAAGAATCCACAAATTCTATCTGTTTGCCCCCACACCAGATTTAGCAGTAACAAAATCCTTTTCAAAACAATCTGGTCGATTAGACCAGCTGATCGGAAGGGTTTCAGTCGCTACAGTAGCGGGGGCTTAGTCACTGGTCTCGGGTTTGATACTGAGAAGAAGCTTTTCATTTTTTTTTGTTAAAATCCCCAAACACCGAAAGCAAATACATAGGGATAAAAAACCCCTATCATATCGCTTCGGTGGCTTGGCGCAGTGGTCTTGGGCCCTGTCTTTTGGGCTGCTGGTTGTGGGTTCGAATCCGGGTGTGGGATTTGGTTTAAAAAGTTTTTTTTGGAGAAATTAAGAGTTTTTGAGTTTTTTTAAAATAAATTAAAATTCAAGAAAAATATGGAAAAATTACTGAAATTATTTGGACTTCATGAGAGAAATTTTTATAACTTTTGGTAAAGTGTAATTGAGAAATTAAGGCTAGTTTGTAAGAAAGGACTTGTTTTTAATTAAATTGTCTTTTGGGATAAAGGAAAAAATAAATGAGTTTTTTTTAAAGAGTTTTAAAATAAGAATTAATAATGAGAAATTTGAAATTGTGATTTGTATAACTAATTGAAATTATAAATTGTGATTTTTAGTACGGATTGAAAATAAGAATAAGAGATTGGTGGAATGAATGAACTATTGAATATGACTAGTTGAAATTTATTATTATTATTTTGCATGAGATTGTGTATGGAATTCAAATATTGAATAGGATGAGTTTGAAGGATATAGATACATGAATACTATGATTATGAAATGTAAATTGTGATTAATCATGAAAAGACTTTATGAGCATGAAAAGCTCGATGTTGTAATTGTGAGTTGAAATTGAGAACTAGGGTATAGCTAAGCCTTATACCGGCAATAAAAGAAATGTGAAAATGATATTTGAAATGAAAAGACCAAGATTTGGGTCATGTAAAATAAATGAATAAGATCGGTATAGTGGGAGTGCTGAACTCTAAGGGATTGATTTTATTCATGATTCAATTAGACTAAGAATTAGACACATAGTGAAGATGTGATGAAAGTAAGAGAAAAACATTAAGTATGAGGGCCATTGGATTGGCGGCATGAGAGTATTCACATGATGTCCCATGATGCATCATGAGTAGGACGTGGATACTGCTCCAGAGTATCATTCCGGTGGCGACGCTCGTAGGGTGTTTGACGACTGCGGGTGGTGTCATGTCTGTGGTAGGAGCTGAATTACCACAGGATTCCTGCATGATGAGTCATGTGTCAGTGCGTTGGGATTCCCTCCAGGGTGCCTAGACATGAGTTCGTAGGTCATAAAACATCTAGGATACTTACCGTAGTTACAGTAGTAGATTAAGTCATGACAAGGGATTGAACCCTACAAGATGAAGAACAGTTAAGGGCTTACCCTCGGACCTATGTAGTATACGCTGCACAAACTCTGAACAAGTGCGCAGTAGTGTCATATAAACAGAAATAATTGCATTAAGGGCTAAGTGCACATTCACAACATGACATCAATAGGATAGTCCATTTAGCTTTGTTTGTGAACAAGTTTGTGGTTTGCTAAGTATTGAGAATCGTTATACTGTTTTCGGCATAGGAAAAATGACCGTGTATAATATTTCATCAGTTGAATGAACTGACGCGCCCACAGTTTTACATGCAGGGTAAAGATGCTTGACAAATTGAAGTATACCTGCTGCTCAAAGATTGATTTAAATGTTGTTTCATGTAATTACTGTAAAATTGCTTCCGCTGTAATAATGTAAAGGTATAATGTAACTCTAATGTAAGAAATGTTTCAATTTCCTTGTAAAATTATACGAAAGAAGTGTAAAGATCCTATGGAACTTTGAATTCGGTTGTATTTTGGAATTTCGGGGTGTTACATTGCAAGTATAGAATAGTATGTGAAAGTCATCAATTAAATCCACAAAAATATCGTGTGTGTGCGAGACAACTACGGATGGATCAAAAACTAGAGAAAAGAACAAACAAGGGTTTTCATGGGAATAGATTTTGAAGCAACTACACTACAGACTGTATTTAATACTTGTATATGCAACAAAAAGAATACTAGTTACTTGCCTTATAGTCAACGACGGGAACGATGCAAGAACAAGAATAACGGGAACGGCTTCCCGGGCATGAACTCAAGCGAACGAATGGATCACGAACGGATCACGAACCAATCACGACACACGAACACACGAACACATGAACAACAAATCTGGATGAGATGATCATGATCACGATCGGACGGCTAAGATCACCCCGATGGTGATGATCAAGTTGAACAAAATTGATCGGAAGGCTAAGATCAAGAGATCAATATCAAGATGATCGGATCAGATCGAACGGCCAAAAATGCTTGATGATGGTGGAGATCTTAATCATGATCTTGATGATGATCAAGATCGAACGGACGGTTGAGGTTAATCCTGATGTTGATGATGATCAAAATCAATCGGATGGTCCAGATTCAAGGTGATCATCAAGATGATGGTGATGATCGATGCATCAGATAGCCAGGATTCAAAAGATCAAAACCCATGATCAAAAGCAATGATGGGTTTCGGCTCTGACAGTAAGCGACGGTGCTCAGGGCGAGGCTGACGGCGGTCGGCACAGGGCACTGGGCGGCGAAGGCAAGGTGAGATGGCATTGGCGAAGGCAGGGAGAGCTCGAGGAGACGGTGACAGATGGGTTTTCGCACCAACACAAGGGAGAAGGAGCTCGACAGCGGGAGGGACATCGGTGGTGCTCGAAGGCTGTCGACGGTCGGCGAGGGCGGATGATGGTGGGAACAGAAAAGTCGACGAGGGGTCTTGGGAGTTGGATGCAGGCCGAAGGTGGCTCGATGTGTTCCTCTGTTTCGGTAGCAAAGTAGGGGAAGGGAGGAGGAGCGTCGACGAGGGCTTCGGGAGCAAAGTGAGTTGAGGAAGATGATGGGTTGGAGAGGAGCGAGGGATGGAAAGGAGGGATGAGGGGGTGATGGGTTCTACGGGAAGTAGACAAAAGTGGTGGCAATGGCGGGATAAAGTTCGAAAGAGGCGCGGCGAGGAAGGAGGCAAGGTGGAGATGGCGATGAAGACATCAGGTCGAGGAGAAGACCGGGGTGACGAGGACAGAGGGGGGACTCGAAGACGATGTGAGGGAAAGCGGGAGGAGGGAGATGAAGGAACAATAGGCGGAGGAATGAATTAGAGGTAATTAGGTTAGGTTTAATTAAGAGAGTGATTAGGGTTTAAACTAGTATTTATAGGGTATTAGAATTAGGGTTAGGGTGATATTTGGTTAAAGGGTAAGCGGGTAGGATCCAATTGGGAAATGGGTTTGGGTTCAAATCCAATAGGAAAATTAAATAACCAATAAAAAATGATTTATAATAAAATGTAATTTGCATTAAAATATAGATTTTATTTTGAAATGACTACAAATGCAATTAACAAATAGAAATGGGTTTTTGATAAACAGTCAAAATTAATAATAATAATAATAATAATAGAAATAATAAGAATTATCATAAACATAATAATAATAATAACAGTAATAGTAAAAATATAAATATCAATATAGGATTTGAGTTTTAACAAGTTCATTAAAATCCGAACAGTAATAATATAAAATATAAATAGTCGATCAATTATGAAATGGAAAGTGAAGTTAAAATACACTATTATTTGAAATAAAATAATTTTCATTTAGAAAAAATTTTAATAGAAGATCCAAAAATGATAATAATTGAAATACAAAAAATATTCGGAAAATACTTATTTACGAAAACAGGGGTTACAAGTTCATTATGAAATATGCGACTTTATAAATTTTGTGGCGCAAGGAGGTCGGAAGTATTTAATCACTTTTATAGATGATTATTACAGATATTGTTATATTTATTTGTTAAAAACTAAGGATGAAGCACTTAATAAATTCAAAGAATTTAAATACCGTGTTGAAAATTAGTTAAATGCTAAAATAAAAAGGTCCAGATCTAATAGAGGTGGAGAATATGTATCAATGGGTTTTAAAGAACTTTGCATCACATGGCATTATCTTTAAAACAAAAACACCCTACTCACCAAGACAAATGGTATAGCCGAAAGAAAGAATCGAACACTCACATAAATGTTGAATTCTATGTTATTGACTGCTAGATTGCCTTTGAGTTTTTGGGAAGAGGCTGCATTGACTGCTAATAATATTCTTAATATGTTACCACACTCTAAACTGTCTGAAACACCTTATGAGTTATGGCATAAGCACACACCGAGTTTTGATAAAGTAAAAACATGGGGCTGTATTGCTTTTGTTAGAATACCAGACCCTAGAAGGCCTAAAGTAGGACCTCATACAAATACTTGTATGTATCCATGAAGTGCAGTTGATAGTACGGCATACAGATTTTATGACATATCTCTCAATAAGATAATTGAATCTAGAGATGCAGAATTCTTTGAAGATGTGTTCACCAAAGAAAAAAGTATAACACTATTTGGCCACACAGACTTAGTCAATGATTCACAAATAGAATCTAGACCTAGCATAACTGACACTGAAATTACAAATAAAATTGAGCTTAGAAGAACCTCCACTAGAGATAAAACACTTAGAACTTATGGTGATGATTTTGTAACTCATGCACTATTGGCTGATCCACCCAGTGTAAAGGAAGCACTTCGGTCTATGGATAGTTTACTTTGGAAAGAGACTATTGATGATGAGATGGATTCTTTATTACAAAATAAAACTTAGAAATTAGTTTATCTACCAAAAGGGGCTAAAACCATAGGAAACAAGTGGGTTTCGAAGAAGAAACTTAATCCAGATGGATCTGTAGCAAAGTATAAAGTATGACTAGTAGCTAAAGGTTATACTCAACAAAGTGGGGTAGATTATTTTGATGTTTACTCACCTGTTTGTCATATTGCTACAATAAAGATTTTTCTTGCCATTGCATCCATTGAAAATTTTGTTATTCACCAAATGGATGTCAAAACTGCTTTTCTAAATGGAGATCTTAATGAAGAAATCTATATGAATCAACCTGAAGGTTTTGTATTTAAAAGTTTAGAGAACAAAGTTTGCAAATTGGTAAAATCTTTGTATGAATTAAAACAAGTACCAAAATTATGACATGAAAAATTTGATACAACAATAAAGAGCTTAGGTTTTCAATCTAGTAATTCTGATAAACGATGGTGCAACAGTGAGACAGTTTGATTATTCCAAACTAATTGGAAGTCTCATGTATGCAATGATCTACACTATACCAGACATAGCCTTTGCGGTAGGCATGCTTAGCAAATTCACTAGTAATCCCAGTAAGTCACATTGGAATGTCCTTGAGAGGCTAATGGGTTACCTAAGTAGTACTCAAGAGTTGGCTTTGTGCTACTCTGGACATCCTTCAGTTTTGGAAGGATATTCTGATGCATCGTGGTACACAGAATTTGATGAAAGTTGATCCACTAGTGGTTATGTGTTTACACTAGGCAGAGCAGTTGTGTCATGAAAATCTAAAAGGCAACTAGGCATTGCATTCTCATCTATGGAGTGTGAACTCTTTGCGCTATCTTGTGCTGGTGAAGAAGCGAAAAGGATGAGAGACCGGTTGCTAGATATTCCATTCAGGATGCTTAAAGTAACCACTCTTATCTTGTTTTTCGACAACCAAGCTACAAAAACGGTAGCATCTAATACTCTTTATTATGGTAAGAGATGAACCATCGGTCTTAGACAGGCAAAGTTGAACTATCTCATCAAGTAAAGAATTATTATTCTCATTGATGTGAGATCCAAACAGAATATGGCTGATGCCCTTACTAAGGGACTACAAAGCGGTCTAATTGTCAAAACTGTGGGGAAAATGGGGTTAAGAGCTATTGAGCCATAAAGGTCTTAACACCCTAGTTATTTTGATAATTAGAACCCATAACAACCATAGAGAAGTTCAAACTTAAGCATCAATATGACAGTTAACATGTTTTAGATAATTTTGATGATTCCACATAAATTCCACAAATATATAATGCCATTCCAATTTTGATGGTATTATATATCTAGAGAATGTACTTAGAATAATCTTATTATTCCAATACAAAAAGTGAAAACTTGTCGATGTGTTTCCGATGATTAAATTGTCTTTAAATATCATTCCAATTTTGATAATATGTCTTTTATGGATACATGTTTCATTCTAATTTTGATGATTCAGTATTAAACCATGATTGAAATGACAGTCTTTTCATTCCAATATAAAACAAAGTATGGTTCTTGTGTAAAAACTATGAAAATTCATGTACTTTATTTGTTAAAGATACTTGATTGTGTTGCTTGTGTTAAAATCTTGCTAGCTAATTTGAATTGTACTAAGTTCTTTTGTTTGAACTAGATACTTTTATGCAATTTGTTTGAATTCAAAGAGAAATGACTCATGAAATTCTTATTTGCAATGTTGAGGAACAAGTGCTAGCAAAGATAATGGAGATGGAATCCTAGATCTCGATTTTGAAGATGATGATGATTTGCTCGATATGGAGTAGTAATCATGAAGCAGCATGTTTGTATTGCTGATCACTTGCTTGATAAGAACTTCTCTCGAGTTTATGACTACATTTTGAGCTTAAAACTCTTTAATTTTGTTTGAAGTTATTTGCTTTGTTTAGTTTTGAAACTATGATTTGTTTTATCTTTTGGTTTAGTCTTTGTGAACTATTCTGAATTGGATATGGTTTCGAACTATTTAATTATATTGGTTTAGTTTTTATTAAACTATTTAGATTTATAATTATATTGGGTATTATGAAACTGTACTTTTATGATGTTTTTCTTATATTATGGATTGCTATCAGCCAGTCAGTTTTATACTGAACTGATGAGATAATCCTGTACTTCATATATTGAGAATATAAGAAGAGATTGTTGGATATATGGGTATATTCTCTATATATAAATATTACATATGCATATGAGTAACACGTGTATTGAACGTACAATTGATTGGATATTGAAACACGGGTTTATGGACTTACAACCCGATACCCAAACCAGTATTTATTCTATAAATACTGGCTTGTGATAGCAGTCTAGGTATTCCAATCTTGAAATCTAGGGTGAATATCTCAAGCAACTTAGATCTAGATATTAACTCTAATTCCCTTGGTTAATTTCTCACAAAACAGTTAACAGGTATGTGGAGCGGCCATCAATCGTCCTACTCATCCAATATCCATCCGAATCCGAAGCGAATGATAGGATTATCATGGTTTCCTCAAAACTAAGAACTCACATTATCTGTTGCTCTCACGTGCCCAAGAAAAAGACTGCAACATTTGTAATGTTTTGAAATCCATCTAAATTGAAGTCGGTCATGTTAGGGATTTCTACCGAAACCCCCCCTTAGGATCATGTTGAGTTATTCGATGCAATCAACACAAACCACCAAACACATATGAGATCATACCAAATACACCAAAGCACACACAAATTTGTCCCGGTTGAGGCTTTCGCCTTAATCCGGGGGAGAAGAAACCCAAGATGTTATTCAACTAGTAGAAAAGATACAAGAATATTACAATTCTCATCACGATCCTCTCTTAAGCCTCACTGCAAGTACTAGTTGTTTACTATTAAAGAATCACTCAATCTCTCCTTCAATGAAATACTCTCTCTTGGCTCTCAAGTAGGCCAATAACAACAATATATAGAGATCTAGAAAAAACCTAGTTTGATATCTTGATACAATAGTCGTTAGATGTTACTAAAGAGATAACCCTATGATAAGAGCCGTCAGATCTGACTTGAAGAGCAAGTTGAGCTTCTCATGAATCACCAAAATCCGACCCAAATTATCCATCAGCGCCGCGTTCGGTCGACCGCACCACAAGGTCGGTCGACCGTCCCCCTCTCGGGAACTTCTACAGAGTTGGGCGGTCGACCGCACCCCAAGTACGGTCGACCACAACTCCATCTGCTGCTATAGTTGCTGATTGTTTTCCTTGCTTCCACTCCATCTTCGATCGTCTCGAACATAGTATGCACGACATAAACCCAACAGATCACTATGTTGATTTGTAGAAATCTCTATTTTCCAATTTTATTAATATACGTAGTCAAATAAAAAATCGCATGCATGGGGTAGAGTTAATTTTTTTCGAGTAATGTTCCATCCACTACTAATTTCACTACCATTCTCTTCACTTATCTTTAGATGACACACTCTTATTGGAGAGTTCCCCCATCTACTTTCTTTTCTCCCACCTATTGAAGTGTGCCATCTAAGATAGTGAAGAGAAATGTAATGCAATTGATAGTGGATGTAGCATTACTCAATTTTTTTCATGAGCAGTAGAAGTCAAGGAGAAAGATCTTTGAACAGTAACCAAATCAACCTTCTTTTTCTTCTTTACCATTACACGCGTTCTTCTTTACCATTAACACGTGTCATATATGTATAATAAGGACCATGTTAAAGTTGTCACTCTAGTCGGGTTTCTTGGACTTAATGAGTCATGCATATTTGATCTTCTCATTCTCACATCTCCGTCATCTATGATCTCACCTTCTTCATTTGTTGTCAAATTTTCTACTCAGAACCTAAAGGATCTAAGCCGTCATCTTGTTAATGGTGATAGTGAGTGACCACAGGTAGGCCGGCCCTGAGTCCCGGAAGCCCAAGACAAAAGGACAAAATAATTATTTTTAGTAACCCCTAATTACAATAAGAAAGTCCCCCCTGAAGCGGTGTTACAATAAGAAAGTCTATAAGACTTCGCAGATTTGTGTGAGTGCCCGTCTTCTTGTGCGGAATGCAGCTGCTGTGTCAGCTCATCTCCTGGTGCTCAGTTGAGTCTTGTATTTGCTTTGCCATCTGTGGTTTAGACAGTCTGTCTTAGCCTCCGTTGTGCTGCTAGAGTTCCATGGGACTGCTAGTGGAGTTGGTGGTTTTCGAGTGGGGAGGTTTGGTCTCCTGGCTCTTGGCGCTCTCCTGTCGTCCTGATATTCCTTCGGGTTCGGATTGTTTGGTTGGTTCCATCAGAAGCTTGGTTTTTTTCCCGGATGATGACTCTGCCCCCGTCCTTGTTTGTCGGTGTGGCACTTCGTTTTGATCTCGCTCCCTCCGCTTGGCGTGCTAATCAGCTATTTTTGTATTATTTGTGTATTCTTATTTCTGTTTTACTCCTTATAAAACCATTGATTATTGCCTGTAAATTAACTGTTTTTATTGATATATATATATATGTTTTGATGGCTGGAGCCGTTTGGCTCTATCCGATTCATCAAAAAAAAACCCCTAATTACAATATAATTTTTTACCCACAAAATACGTAAGTATATTTACAAGAAAAATATAAATTTTAGGGCTCTTAAAAGTGCAAAAAAATAGGGGTCTGAGACGACCGCCTCATCGGCCTTAATGTTGCGGCCAGCCCTTACCACAGGCGTATCATCCAATTCCACAAAAGATATATTCACCTACTTTTCTTTTCTATTTTTGTTTTTGAAAAAAAAAATTTAATTAATTGGATTACGTTTGACATCTCAAATTCAACGTCAATTTCTTTTCCTCTAATCCAATTCAACCACATATTCATGTGATTGTGGCATATTGTTCGTGGCAACATGTAGTTATATATACACAAAAATAATGAAAGAAAAGAAGATGCAATTTTTCTTCAATTTGAAATAAAATGTGCAAGTTGAGGTGCGTCTTGGGAGTAAAGATACGTATCGTTATCACTCTTTTAATTTACTATGAAGTTTCTTCTTTCGTTCTGTACTCATATGTGTCCACTCTATTCATCCAGAAAAGATTTTCTCAATGACGGGATTGTACGATGTGATCGTGTGGAATATTGTAGACAAACACATATCTTTTATGCATTAAGATAAAATATCTAATAGGATAAATTTGATTGAAAAAAAAAAAAACCCCATAAAACATGGTCTTTATGCAGAAAACATCCGTGAATTTTTTTTATTCAGAAAACCCTTCTGAAATATTGTTGCAAAAAATTCACCCCGCCAGCATGAGACTTCTGTTAAAGTTGAGGAAGATTTTTGACAATAATGCGAAAGATGTATGATGTTTTTTGAAACAATTGCAAAGATGAATGAGACTATCTAATACAAGTAGAAAAGTTAGCTGTATTTTTTTTGAAATACTTCAGGGGTTTTATTTTTGCAACAATCATTCTTCAGCTGGTTTTCTGCATAAAAAAGATCATGGTAGTTTTCTGTATAAAGGTCATATTCAAAGGTTTTTTTTTTTCTTTCAAATTTAGCCTATCTAATAATAAGATTCACTTTATTAATGCTGATGTTGTTGATTTTTTCAATTTTCATTATCAAGTTCTTCTTTCAAAAACTTGTGTGGTCGTGTGGAGTGTAGACACGCACATATATATCTTATGAGCTATGACGAAAAAATCATGCGGGACTAAGTTTGGGACCTTTTTAATGCTTATATTGTTGATATTTTTGATTTTCACCATTCATCTTATTTTCGATAAAATTGTGAACACATTTTTGCAAAATATGTGCTACAAATTGAATTTATTCTCAATAAATATAAGCAATAACTAACACAACCATTTTGCTAATAGCTTAAGTACTGCACACACTAGTCATCATATCAGATAAATTAATACGACAATACTTTCTGCCTATTCGACTCTGTGCATCCCTTCGTTCATTGGTTATTTAGGAGAGTAAGATATTCTCGATCTCTTAATTAGTATCTTAGCGTTGAAAATTCGAAGAAAAAGCTTTAGAGATTTCCTAATTAACAAGAAAGAAACCCTAATTAAACTCTCTTTTGCGCTTGTGGTGGCTCAAGTGGATTGGTCTCCCTTGGCTAGTGACCATAATACTGATACATAGTCCACAACCCATATGAGTAGGGCTCCACTAAAAAACACACCAATATATTCATCTAGTGGATAAGTAAAACTAAGTGATCCTTACCTAACTCGTACAAAAATTATTTTCATGAGACTAATATGGGATGCATCTTTCGTTGCAGTCCTCTTCTTTGTGGAGGGATTGCGTGATACGGTTAAATCCTATTCAAAGAAAATGAGTAACCCTAACAATGCATGCTTTAGAAAGAAGACGTACGTACAGAGACTTTGTGTCGGATCACAAGTTTGCCAATTCTAGGGCAATATATATATATATATATATATATATATATATATATATATATATATATAGGGAAAAAGGGAAAAAAAGGGGTATATATATATAGGGAAAAAGGGGTATGATCAACTTACTCATTTAGTAAATAAGCAATTTATGATGTGGCATACATGTGATTGAAAAAGTCTTAAAAGGATTAGTTGTCCAATGTATTATATGCATGACACATAATCAATTGCTTATTTACAAAACGAGCAAGTTGCTCATATCCCTTTTACCCATATATATATATATATATATATATATATATATATATATATATATATATATATATATATATATTCTCTAGGCTCTATTTGGTTCAAAGGAGGGGAGGGGAGAGAAAATAATTATCTTCTTGTTTGGTTCACAAGGGAGGAGAATGGATTTTATAATAAAATTATTTTTATACTCTTCACAAAGTTGATCGATATGTCCAATCGAACTAATCTTTAGAACAAGTTACTGGGACAATTAATCTTTGGAACTAATTATTTTTTAACATATACTAAGGCTCTGTTTGGTCCAATCGAACTACTTCGTCATCCTGCACAAAGCTGAATTATAAGAAAATGTGTCTTTGTTCGTGTAGAGAGAGAGAGAGAGAGAAAGCAAATGTCTAGGCTCTGTTTGGTTCAAAGGAGGGGAGGGGAGAGAATAATTATCTTTTTGTTTGGTTCACAAGGGAAGGGAATGGATTTTATAATAAAATTATTTTTATACTCTTCATAAAGGTGATCGATATGTCCAATCGAACTAATCTTTAGAACAAGTTACTGGGACAATTAATCTTTGGAACTAATTATTTTTTAACATATACTAAGGCTCTGTTTGGTCCAATCGAACTACTTCGTCATCCTGCACAAAGCTGAATTATAAGAAAATGTGTCTTTGTTCGTGTGTAGAGAGAGAGAGAGAAAGCAAATGTCTAGGCTCTGTTTGGTTCAAAGGAGGGGAGGGGAGAGAAAATAATTATCTTCTTGTTTGGTTCACAAGGGAAGGGAATGGATTTTATAATAAAATTATTTTTATACTCTTCACAAAGGTGATCGATATGTCCAATCGAACTAATCTTTAGAACAAGTTACTGGAACAATTAATCTTTGGAACTAATTATTTTTTAACATATACTAAGGCTCTGTTTGGTCCAATCGAACTACTTCGTCATCCTGCACAAAGCTGAATTATAAGAAAATGTGTCTTTGTTCGTGTAGAGAGAGAGAGAGAAAGCAAATGTGTCTTTTGTTTCTTCCATTATCGTCGTGACTATGTAATATTCCGATGAAAAAAGGGTCGACCCGTCACCTATATATATACTCTCCTAGGCGAACAAGCTACAGAGTTGGTCACAACTCACATAGAGTTGGTCACAACAATATATGCGACACTAGAATTAAACCATGTCTAATTAAGACCGAATCTCCACCACTTAATCTTCATATAATCTTTTTGGTATTCTTTAGAGAGAGAGGACCCAAATCCCAAAAAAGAGAGACGTTATTAGGGACTAGCCTGCCACCTTCCTATATACATCTCTAATCTCTATAACATTACAAATTTACAATGAGAGAATTGGGATTGTGTTATTAATTTATAGATTAATTGTAATTTCTATACAATCAATCATCTAATCTCAACCACTCATTTTTAATTAGAGGTTTCTATTAACAATCCATTTAGTCGAATGTTGTCAGTTACCATAATATTTTCAAAGTTTAAATTTATTTAAGACGTAATTATTTACCAAAATGTCACTCATATAAAATAAAAGTTGGTGCTACTACAAATAATTGTAAAGAGTATGGTAAAGATATAAGATAGATAGAAAGAGTTTTCAGGTTCGATACTAGACAACGTCACAGTCTTTACTTAAACAGATAAAAAATAAAAAAATAAAAAATAAAAATAAAAAATAAAAAAATCTTAATGAGTGCATCGCACGTGCAGATTGCTAGTACATATAGTGCTTATTTGCATATGGAGCTGGTATCGGATCCTATCGGGTCAGGTCCTCCACTACCCAAACCCAGTCCAATACCTCATGGGTCCAAAAATTTGACCCGGATCCGGACTTGCGAGAACCGGATCCGGGTCTGGGTCCTAGTTAAAAAAATCTACTCGTCGAGTCTGGTAGCGGAAAATAAATATGTGCACTTAAGTATTTTGCATCCGATAACCTACTGTTCCAATATTTTTTGCACATAAGTACATGAATAAATATTATATTTACATGTCTTCAACAAATACTATTTATATGCATATCCCTATAACCATATTAATCAAATTCCATAAATTTTGGGGATATTTTTTAATGGGTTTGGGTCCGAGTCGGTTCTATTTTGAGCGGTCCGGACATTTACCCGGAATTTCATCGGGTCTTATTTTAGGGTCCGAATCTGGACCTGGACCCGTATAGATCGGGTCGGTTCCGGTCCAATGTCAGGTCCAGGTTGGATCAAGCTCGGGTCTGGATAACGGGTAAATATAACAGCGCTACTTGCATATGAGGTGGCCTGCCTAACCTATGCCCCCCTTGGGCCATCCTTTACTACCCGGCCCGAAATTGTAGCATGAGTACAAGACAAGGAAGCTTATTAATATTGTATATGTCGGAAGAATGAATTGCAAAGTTTATTTGAGAATTAAAACACATGCTAGTGTTGCTTCTTTTATGTCAGATTTGTATGCATGAGTTGTCGCTTGGACCATTGTTTCTTGGTACTAGGCGACATCGAGGTTGATGGCTCAAGTGATCTAATTGCAATTGGTTACTTTTGAAATTTCCTTTGATATGATAAAGATTTTTCTGTGTAAAATTTAACTTCAAAACTTTAAGTTTTTAGAGTTTAGGGTAAATCAGAGGAGATTTATAGGGCATTATTCGGAAAGAAAACCAAAAAAAGTCTTCTTTAAATATTCTAATGCTAATTTCACTTTATATATATATATATATATATACAAATTCAGTTGAAAATTATGAGTATGGTACATTCTATATCTTAAAAATTTGGCATGCTTTACGTATTAAGTTAATCTCAATAATTAACGAAAGTAACAACATAAAATTCATTAAAAAAACTTTCTCTAAAGTAAATATATATATAATCTCAACAATTAATGAAAGAAACATAAAAAACATTAAAAACATTATATGAAAGTATATATCTATATAATGAAAGAAAAAAAAACATCATCAACAAGGTTCAAACTATGCCCATTAGATTTAAAGTTTATTGCCTTAACCTCTCGAACATATTGATTTTGTACTATAATTAGAATAAAATCTCTGTTAATTATATCTGATGTCGACCTCCTCATAAGTAGGCCTTATGCACCTGCACAGACTCAGGGCCGGCTCTTGTACTGCGGAAAAGATCGATCTAACCCGAAGCCTAAGAACGATGAGCTAATATCGTACAACAATTGTATCAAGCACATAATTCAAGCTGAAAGGGAATATGAGATTACTACATGCACGTAGAATGATGTTAACCAAATGCCATCCTAAGATTAATTAAAGGTAAAATTATTAGAAAAGAGAAGATTAAATGTGAAAAAGAAAAAAAAAAGATTAAATACATACCACTTACTATCTTACTATCTTTGTTTATTATCTCTAATATTATAAACTCCAAGCATGGTGAAGATTTATAATTGTGCTAGGCACGTGCCAAGATCTAACCTCAGAGCATCCACAATGGCAATTCTTATTTTTTGGCAAAATGGAACGAATAGAAATGGAATAGATCGAAAGGTTTACAGTGATCGATCGTTTGCTATATTTTGCTAAAATTTGAGTAGGACGAGACAACTTGTTTCGTCCGTGTTTTTTTTATAGATTTAATTAATTACCGATTAACTATTAAAATATCTTAATTAAATAAATTAAATATTAAAATATACCCTAATCATATTTAAACACCTACTAAACTATTAATTAAACCTTAAAACCCACTAAATCCCCCCCCCCCCCCCCTAACCCCCCAATACCTGGACGGGACAACATGTCCCGTCCGTGGGTATTTTTTGATTTTTTTTTTTCGAATAATCTGATCCGTTGATCAGTTGAAAAAATTGGGAAAAAAAATTATTTTGGGAAGAACAATACAACATGTATCGTCCGACCCTATTTAAAAAATAAATATATATATATATGGGACGAGACAAGTTGTCTCGTCTGATTGTAATAAAAAATATTAAATATATTGAGACGATGTATCGTCTTCTATATTCTCAAATTCGCTAGCCCACTTCTCAAATATGAGAATCGACTGTAGCTCGTTTGCTATTTTTTAACAAAATAGCAAACAACTGCAGATGTCGATTCTCATATTATTCTCATAATATGAGAATTTGAGAAATATAGCAAACGACTGTGGATGCTCTCACAAAACACATTTTTTCCCCAAAACTCAAATTCTAATCCCTCACAAACAACTCATTTATTTATTTAATTCTCTCTCTCTCTCTCTCTCTCTCTCTCTCTCTCTCTCTATATATATATATATATATATATATATATATATATATATATATATATATATGTATAGTAAGTCTATTAAGAGCTGGGAAGCTGGGCTCCTTATCGGGAGCTGGAGCTAACAGCCATCTGAACTAGTTTGATTCAGATCGAATGGCTGAGATCAGATCCCGTTGTCCATCCTGTTTTGTTGAGGGTAAAATGGTCATTTACCCCCTCTCCTTATCTTTTGGCATTTCGATCTCTCCCAACTCACTCCCGCTCTCTCTTCGATCGTAAGAAACCCCAGTCTCCTCTCCTTTTCTTACTCCCGCGCTCTCTCCTTCTATCTCCTCCCTCTTCCCGCTCTCGAATCTCTGCCACTACAAAAGATACTTGTTTTACCGGCAAATATTCCCCGGCGTTTAACTACTAGCGTCGGGGTAGGGAGCGAATAAGAATGGGGCGCCAGATGGAATGGTTATACACCGGCGGTCGCTTTAAAATGCCGGTCAATCTTCGTATTCACCGGCATTTTATTTAGAAACGCCGGTGAAGTGTATTATTCACCGGCGTTTTGATAATAAACGCCGGTGAATTTACGGACACATTCACCGGCGTGTCTAATTGAAACGTCGGTGAATAAGCTGCGATAAAACCCGCGAACCCTAATCTTTCGCTCGCCATTTTCCCAACCCCCCCCCAAAAAAAGGGGCGCTTCGTTTTCCTCCTTCCTCGCTCTACTTCCCGCGCATTTGCCTCCGCCGCTTCGTCCTCTTCGACGGCCTTCGACCTTTCGAAATCGTCCCTTCTTCCCTTCGTCATTTTCGATTTCCCTCTTCCCTCTCTCTATTTGGAGGTGAATTGGTGATCGCCCCGCTCTCTCTCTCTCCTACGCCCCCGCGCTCGTCGCCCCGCTCTCCCTCTCTCTCTTCGGTATCATCTCTTGATTTTCCTTATTTTTCAAAAAAAGCATGTTTTTTCAGAGTATGCATCTTGATTTCCTTAACATGAATGGTTTAGTTGGGATGAAGAATGAATAGAAAAATATATGCTTAGATACTGGAAATTTTCATCTTCTTTTACTGTTAATGAAGCTGATTTCATGCATCTGATTGTCTTCTTGGCATGTTTGTTTTTTTACCCAAAATGGGTTCACTGTGAACTGAGGATGCTCTAGGTAAGAATGCCAAAATCCTCCGGCCGGATATGCACAACAATTGGATTTTAGATTTAGTTGGGCACAGTGAATTAGTAGAGCAACATATAAGCTCAGATAATGGAAATTTTTATTTTAAGATACTGTTAAAGTTACCTGATTGCAATCTTTGGCATGGTTTTTTAACAAAAAATGGGTTCACTTCCAAACTAAGTATGCTGCTAGCATCCCCATTTTCTTTCACTGTTAGTGAAGCGGATTTCATGCACCTAATTGTCTTCTAGGCATTTTTTTTGACCAAAATGGGTTCACTGTGAACTGAGGATGCTATAGCTGTATGCCAAAATCCTCCGGATATGCACAACAATTGGGTTTTAGATTTAGTTGGGCTAAAGAAGTAGTAGAAAAACATATAAGCTCGGATAATGGAAATTTTCATTTTCAGATACTGTTAATGAAGCTGATTGCAATCTTTGGCATGGTTTTTTAACAAAAAATGGGTTCACTTCCAAACTAAGTATGCTGCTAGCATCCCCAATTTCTTTTACTGTTAGTGAAGCTTATTTTCATGCACCTGATTGTCATCTTGGCATGTTTTTTTGACCAAAATGAGTTCACTGTGAACTGAGGATGCTATAAGTGCGTATGCCAAAATCCTCCGGCCGGATATGCACAACAATTGGGTTTTAGATTTAGTTGGGCTAAAGAAGTAGTAGAGCAACATATAAGCTCAGATAATGGAAATTTTCATTTTCAGATACTGTTAATGAAGCTGATTGCAATCTTTGGCATGGTTTTTTAACAAAAAATGGGTTCACTTCCAAACTAAGTATGCTGCTAGCATCCTCATCTTCTTTTATTGTTAGTGAAGCTTATTTTCATGCATCTGATTGTCATCTTGGCATGTTTTTTTGACCAAAATGGGTTCACTGTGAACTGAGGATGCTATAGGTACGTATGCCAAAATCCTCCGGCCAGATATGCACAACAATTGGGTTTTAGATTTAGTTGGGCTAAAGAAGTAGTAGAGCAACATATAAGCTCAGATAATGGAAATTTTCATTTTCAGATACTGTAAGAGAAGCTGATTGCCATCTTAGGCAGGATTTTTTAACATAAAATGGGTAAACTTCCAAACTAAGTATGCTGCTAGCATCCTCATCTTCTTTTATTGTTAGTGAAGCTTATTTTCATGCATTTGATTGTCATCTTGGCATGTCTTTTTTGACCAAAATGGGTTCACTGTGAACTGAGGATGCTATAGGTACGTATGCCAAAATCCTCCGGCCGGATATGCACAACAATTGAGTTTTAGATTTAGTTGGGCTAAAGAATTAGTAGAGCAACATATACGCTCAGATAATGGGTACTTTCATTTTCAGATACTGTTAGATAACCTGATTGCCATCTTAGGCATGATTTTTTAACCAAAAATGGGTACACTTCCAAACTAAGTATGCTGCTAGCATCCTCATCTTCTTTTATTGTTAGTGAAGCTTATTTTCATGCATCTGATTGTCATCTTCGCATATTTTTTTTACCAAAATGGGTTCACTGTGAACTGAGGATGGTATAGGTACGTATGCCAAAATCCTCCGGGTATGCACAACAATTGGGTTTTAGATTTAGTTGGGCTAAAGAAGTAGTAGAGCAACATATAAGCTCAGATAATGGAAATTTTCATTTTCAGATACTGTTAGAGAAGCTGATTGCCATCTTAGGCATGATTTTTTAACAAAATGGGTTCACTTCCAAACTAAGTATGCTGCTAGCATCCTCATTTTCTTTTACTGTTAATGAAGCTTATCCCATGCATCTGATTGTCATCTTGGCATGTTTTTTTGACCAAAATGGGTTCACTGTGAACTGAGGATGCTATAGCTGTATGCCAAAATCCTCCGGATATGTACAACAATTGGTTCACTCTAAAAAATATATGCTTACATACTGGACATTATCATTTTTCTTTTACTGTTAATGAAGCTGATTTCATGCATCTGATTGGCATCTTGGCATGTTTTTTACCAAAATCCTCCAAATCTGTACAAGATTTGGGCTGAACAAACCTCGTGCAGGTTTCTTTTGGCGCTACAAGCATCAATGATTTAGTTGGGATGAAGAATTATTTTAGAAAAACTTATTAGTAGCCATATTAGTTTCTTTTGTTTAGTATTATTATTATTATTATTATTATTATTATTATTATTATTATTATTATTATTATTATTATTATTATTATGAGATAAGTGATTATTAGTAGCCATGAACAGAATAGTTCATGAGTCATCAGATCTTCTTGTTACCGTAGTTACAGCACGACGCGCTCATTATTCGGCCGATTCCTCTTCATCATAAAATACCCTTTACCATCATCATCTCCTTGAATGGAAAGCCAAATACAGGGGAGACTATAGTCGATTTTTTTTTATGCTCGAACACAGGGTGTGCGATAAAATACCACTAAGGTGGTTGTGATAATTTCCACAAAAGGTAGTTTAGGATTATGTGAATAGAGTAGATTTTGTTAAGATGTAGTTTTTTTTGTACATTTTTTGGAACCACAATTTCTTTATTTTACAGTTAAAGATTATATCGTTTATTTATTTGCAGCTAGGGATGGTTTTCAAATAGGTGAAATTTAATATACAAAATGCCTTTTACTGTTATTACTATTTAATATATCAAATTTTAATTTCAGATTGTGTGCTATTGATATAATGGATAGAATTTGGATTAGTAAACCACGATTATCCAAGGAGTACCGTGATATTATTAAAGATTTTATTATCTTTGCCAAACGACATTCCCGTGATCCCAACCTAATCTTTTGTCCATGCCTCCGGTGTACAAATTGTATGCTGAGGACATGTGACGTAGTACATACACACTTGGTTGTCAACGGTTTTCTTCAAGGGTACACAAGGTGGTTTTGTCATGGAGAGGATCATACGTCAGCTCCTGTTCGTCCGGTTGTATTAGAAAATGAAGTTGAGCCCTTAGTGAACGAAGACTTAAGCGTTTCCGATGAGATGCATGCTTTGTTACAAGATGCCATGGGGATTCATAATGTTCCTTTCCACACCAATAATCCAACAACCGAAGTTCACAATGAGTCAACAGAAACAAACCAGATTGGTGGTGGGGTGGACGAGGAAATGTCTGGCCCCACCCGTGAAAATAATAAGCAGCAAGAATCCTTCGCTAAGTTACTTGAAGATGCTAGTACTCCGTTGTACCACGATTGTACCAAATTTTCTAAGTTCTCATTCATTGTCAGACTATTTCAGATTAAATGTTTAAACGGGTGGTCTGCTAAGTCATTCACTATGCTACTTGAATTGTTGAATGAAGCATTTCCTGAAATCTGTATTCCAAACTTAGCCTATAAAATCAAAAAATTCCTAAGTTCTTTCGATCTAGGATATAAGAAGATAGCAACATGTCCAAATGACTGTATGCTTTTCACGAGTGGTAAGGAAAGTCTGGAGAATTGCGAAGTGTGTGGTTCTTCGAAATGGAAAGAAAGACCAAATCAAGACGAAAGAGCCAGTGGATCTACTAAGCGAAGTAGGAAAAAGAAGCCTGCCAAAATACTGCGTTACTTTCCTCTGATTCCTAGGCTACAAAGGTTGTTTATGTCTACGAAAACTTCTTCTGATATGAAATGGCATGCTGAAGGTCGCACTAATGATGGGATTCTTAGACATCCTGCTGATTCTCAATTTTGGAAAAAATTTGATGAAAGATATCCTGATTTTGCGGAAGATCCTCGAAATGTGATACTTGGACTAGCTAGTGATGGTTTCAACCCTTTCAGGCAAATGAGTAGTACATACAGCATATGGCCGGTTGTGTTGATACCATACAATTTGCCGTCTTGGAAATACATGAAGCAGTCCTCATTTATTTTGTCCATGATAGTTCCTGGACTGAAAGGTCCTGGAAATGATATAGATGTGTACCTACAACCGTTAATAGATGAACTTCAGAAGTTGATGGTAGGTGTTCCAACCTATGATGCTGTGGCTAAAGAAATATTTTCTCTTCGGGCCGTGTTGTCTTGGACAATCAATGATTTTCCACCATATGCAAATTTATCTGGATATAGTACTAAAGGACGTTATGCATGTCCATGTTGTGCTGACCAAACTAGTTCAAGGTGGTTGTACAATGGCAGAAAGTTTTGCTATATGGGTCATAGGAGATGGTTGCCTAATACACATATATTTCGGGCAGAGGCAGCGACATTTGATGGTACCGACGAGTGGGAACATGCTCCTGGGTCTTCTTCTGGTTCAGATATTTTGAGGCGGGTAGATGGTCATCAATTCAAATATGGAAAAGAACCAGAAGTCAGGACAAAGGGCAAGAAAAGGGCAAGGCCGGAGCAAGGTGAGGAGACCGATCTATATGGTGAAGATGAGGATCAAAACATGACGAGTTTAGGTGCATGGAAGAAGAAGAGTATTTTCTTCAAATTGCCGTATTGGGAATTCAACTTACTGCGACATAATTTAGATGTGATGCATATCGGAAAAAATATTGGTGAAAATTGTATAGGAACAGTTATGGGAGATGATCGGAAGACAAAGGACAATCTCAAGAGCCGACTTGATTTGAAGTCAATGGGCATCCGACATGAGTTGCACCCAGAAGAATTGCCGAACGGGAAAGTACTCCTACCTCCTGCAATCTATTCAATGTCAAAATCGGAGTTGGAATTGTTTTGCAAAGTACTACTTGAACTTAAAGTCCCTGATGGTTATTCTTCTAACATGGCAAGATGTGTCAACTTTAAAGAGAAGAGGCTTCAGGGTCTAAAGTTACACGACTACCACATCCTAATGCAGGATCTCCTTCCTATGGCCTTAAGGTCTTCAATGTGTGAGCAAGTCACTACTGTCCTGAAAGATCTTTGTAGCATATATAAAGGTATTTGCTCAAGAATGCTTCGTGTTGAAGATCTGGACCAATTGGAGCAGCAGGCGGCATTGACACTTAGTAAAATGGAGATGATATTTCCTCCATCGTTCTTCACTATAATGATTCACTTGATCATCCACCTTGCTGGTAAAGCCAGAATCGGCGGTCCTGTTCACTATCGATGGATGTACCCCATTGAGAGGTAAAAGAATTCATTCATCTTACGAAATTGAATTTTCAAAAGCTCATTTCTTTTAATCCCCTAATCCGCTCTAATTCATTAATTGTACATGTTCAGGTACCTATACCGGCTGAAGGGTTATGTGAAAAATAGAGCATATCCTGAAGGGTCAATAGCCCAGGGATATCTATCAGAGGAGTGCTCACATTTTTTTTTCAGGTATTTGCCGGGTGTGGAGATATCTTCTAGTAGACCACGTAGAAATCCAAACATTTACAATCTTGATGGTGCTCAATATCTTTTTGATACCGCTGGCACTACTGTTGGTAAAGTTGATGCATTTGAGCTAGATAACTTAGCGTGGGAACAGGCACATCGATATGTGCTAGACCACCATGCATCAGTGGAACCATTTCGAAGGTAAGTTGCTTTTGAATTTAAATCGAATACAGTGAAAACCGCGGAATTCGATATTAACTTACTTTTTTTATTCCTTATTTCAATTGCTTGTTTTTTTAGCGAATTTGTCAGGGATATCAAACGAAGGGCTAGACCAAGAAGACTACCACCACGTGAACAAAACAAGTTGATGAATGAAAAATTTCATAAGTGGTTTGAATCTCATGTAGGTAAATTACAGTTATGCGAGTTAATCTTCATTCTATCTACATTTTTATGGTGCTGATACGATTTGCGCAAAATTAATAGGTACATTCTTTGGATCCTGAAGGTGTGTCATCTGAAATACAAGTACTTGCCAAAGGTCCCTATAAGATGGTCAAAAGATACGGAGGATACATATTCAATGGTTTTAGATTTCGTACTAAGGATCGTGAATGTCATTTGAAGTCTCAAAATAGTGGAATGGTAGTGACGTCTAAGACTAGAAGTTATGCTTCCAAATCGGACACGAGGCCTGTAGATGGAGATCTCGACTACTATGGAGTGCTCACGGATATCATTGAGTTGAATTATTTTGGTCATTTTCGTGTTGTCTTATTTCGTGGGGATTGGGCTGAGTTTGATAGGAATTTTGCTAACAACAAGGATAAGCTTGGCTTCACAGTTGTAAACTTCTCAAAATTGATTCACATCGGTACACACATTAGCCATGAGCTATTTGTGTTTCCATCCCAAGTGCAACAAGTGTTCTACATTGAAGATCCAACCCTGCCAAAATCGTATGTGGCTCTCCCTATGCAACCAAGAGATGTATTCCAACTGGGCGATACTTCAGAAGATGAAGACGGTGAAGTCATGAACAGTTACATTGCTTCTGAGTTTCCTGTGTTTGATGTAAACACAACCGACGTTGGAATTTGCGGGACTTGGCTCCGCAAGGATGGAGAAGAGGGCGATGTACTGGAAGATGTCGTATTGTAGTTTACATGATTTTCAATTGGGTTTATTATATGTCTGTAATTTTATGTTTTAAATCTTGTTGTAATATTATGTCTGTAATTTCGAATATGTTCATTGTGAATTTAATACACCGGTTTAATTATCTTTCTATTTTCTACTGCATGGTATTATTTACATTAAACTATGCTTAGTGTCATTTGAACCAAACTATCATTGTAATTTAATCTGTTACAAATCTTTTTTTTTTAATTTTTTTATAATTATGTTGGTTTGTTAATCCTACTAAAGTACAAATTTTATGATAGTTATTATAAACATGTTATTAATTAAATTTGCATCTCTAAGGAAGTTATCGGATCCTTTACAGGTACAACATGCCGAGGCGTGGAAAGAGGGTAAATATAAATGATGGCAACGAGAGCCATGGGGATGAGCAGCCACTAAATAATAGTGGCAGTCAAACATATGAGAGTGAGGGTAGCACGCCGCCCACTGTCAAAAAACATCGGTAAGTCTTTAAATTGGTATTTTTAAAGAGATTATGGTCTTCAATGCATTAAAGACACGTACTAGTGTTTGTGATCTGCATTGTGGCTGTCGTCTATAAGCATTTCGTCTATGTTTCTTAAGTGGGCTGTGATTAGAAAGAAAGGACTGGAGTGGAGATCTGGAAACCCAAATAGAGACATCTCGTTTATTATAATCTACACTTATTGTTGGACCAACCCCCTCTTGCTGTTGTTGCTGATGTCTCTTTGTGTGCGTGTGTTGAAGAGAATGAAGGGATGAGAGAGAGTTGAGGAAAATGCCGCTATGTTAGCCTGGTGTATCCTCATTCTCTACCATCCCTCTTTCTTGCTCCATATATGGCTTCTATATTAAATTGGTTTCCTTCCACGATGACAGTCCGTAATACTACACTTGATATGAGCCCTGTTCATAGCTGCACCCTATTGCATACTCACAAATAACTAATACGTGTCGTTCATGCATTGTATGACCAACCCCACTTTGGCACATAACATGGTATAGACGACATTGTATGACCTACAAACAAGGTTTGTTCAGCCGTGTTGTACTGATTTGGAGGATTTTGGTATGCTAGCAGCATACTTAGTTTGGAAGTGAACCCATTTTGGTTAAAAAATCATGCCAAAGATAGCAATCAGATGCATGAAATCAGCTTCTTTAACAGTATCTGAAAATGAAAATTTCCATAATCTGAGCATATATGTTTCTTTAACAGTGACTGTGAACAATTGTTCTTAATTGGGCTGTGATTAGAAAGAGACGAGTTGGAGTGGAGATCTGGAAACCCATATAGAGACATCTTGTTCATAATAATTTATTATTATTGTTGTTCTTGTCGCTCTTGCTGTTGTTGCTGATGTCTCTATGTGTTCGTGTGCTGAAGGGAAAGAAGGGATGAGAGAGATGAGGAAAATGCCGCTATGTTAGCCTGGTGTATCCTCATTCTCTACCATTCCTCTTTTTGGCTTCTATATTTGGTTTCCTTCCACGATGATAATTCCTTAAAACTACACTTGATATGAGCCCTATTCGTATTTTTCTTCAATGAAGAATTGATCTATGACTACAATCTCCATTCAAAACCCAATTGTTCTATATTTGGTTCCCTCTTGATGTTGTTGCTGTTGTTGCTGAAGTCTCATCTTCTTTTATTGTTAGTGAAGCTTATTTTCATGCATCTGATTGTCATCTTTGCATGTTTTTTTGACCAAAATGGGTTCACTGTGAACTGAGGATGGTATATAGGTACGTATGCCAAAATCCTCCGGCCGGATATGCACAACAGTTGGATTTTAGATTTAGTTGGGCACAGTGAAGTAGTAGAGCAACATATAAGCTCAGATAATGGAAATTTTCATTTTAAGATACTGTTAAAGTAACCTGATTGCAATCTTTGGCATGGTTTTTTAACAAAAAATGGGTTCACTTCCAAACTAAGTATGCTGCTAGCATCCCCATTTTCTTTCACTGTTAGTGAAGCTGATTTCATGCACCTGATTGTCTTCTTGGCATGTTTTTTTGACCAAAATGGGTTCACTGTGAACTGAGGATGCTATAGCTGTATGCCAAAATCCTCCAGATATGCACAACAATTGGGTTTTAGATTTAGTTGGGCTAAAGAAGTAGTAGAGCAACATATAAGCTCAGATAATGGAAATTTTCATTTTAAGATACTGTTAAAGTAACCTGATTGCAATCTTTGGCATGGTTTTTTAACACAAAATGGGTTCACTTCCAAACTAAGTATGCTGCTAGCAACCCCATTTTCTTTCACTGTTAGTGAAGCTGATTTCATGCACCTGATTGTCTTCTTGGCAAGTTTTTTTGACCAAAATGGGTTCACTGTGAACTGAGGATGCTATAGCTGTATGCCAAAATCCTCCGGGTATGAACAACAATTGGGTTTTAGATTTAGTTGGGCTAAAGAAGTAGTAGAGCAACATATAAGCTAAGATAATGGAAATTTTCATTTTACAATACTGTTAAAGTAACCTGATTGCAAACTTTGGCATGGTTTTTTAACACAAAATGGGTTCACTTCCAAACTAAGTATGCTGCTAGCATCCCCATTTTCTTTCACTGTTAGTGAAGCTGATTTCATGCACCTGATTGTCCTCTTGGCATGTTTTTTGGTCCCATTTTCTTTCACTGTTAGTGAAGCTAATTTCATGCACCTGATTGTCTTCTTGGCATGTTTTTTTGACCAAAATGGGTTCACTGTGAAATGAGGATGCTATAGTTGTATGCCAAAATCCTCCGGATATGCACAACAATTGGGTTTTAGATATAGTTGGGCTAAAGAAGTAGTAGAGCAACATATAAGCTCAGATAATGGAAATTTTCATTTTCAGATACTGTTAAAGTAACCTGATTGCAATCTTTGGCATGGTTTTTTAACACAAAATGGGTTCACTTCCAAACTAAGTATGCTGCTAGCATCCCCATTTTCTTTCACTGTTAGTGAAGCTGATTTCATGCACCTGATTGTCTTCTTGGCATGTTTTTTTGACCAAAATGGGTTCACTGTGAACTGAGGATGCTATAGCTGTATGCCAAAATCCTCCAGATATGCACAACAATTGGGTTTTAGATTTAGTTGGGCTAAAGAAGTAGTAGAGCAACATATAAGCTCAGATAATGGAAATTTTCATTTTAAGATACTGTTAAAGTAACCTAATTGCAATCTTTGGCATGGTTTTTTAACACAAAATGGGTTCACTTCCAAACTAAGTATGCTGCTAGCAACCCCATTTTCTTTCACTGTTAGTGAAGCTGATTTCATGCACCTGATTGTCTTCTTGGCATGTTTTTTTGACCAAAATGGGTTCACTGTGAACTGAGGATGCTATAACTGTATGCCAAAATCCTCCGGGTATGAACAACAATTGGGTTTTAGATTTAGTTGGGCTAAAGAAGTAGTAGAGTAACATATAAGCTAAGATAATGGAAATTTTCATTTTACGATACTGTTAAAGTAACCTGATTGCAAACTTTGGCATGGTTTTTTAACACAAAATGGGTTCACTTCCAAACTAAGTATGCTGCTAGCATCCCCATTTTCTTTCACTGTTAGTGAAGCTGATTTCATGCACCTGATTGTCTTCTTGGCATGTTTTTTGGTCCCATTTTCTTTCACTGTTAGTGAAGCTAATTTCATGCACCTGATTGTCTTCTTGGCATGTTTTTTTGACCAAAATGGGTTCACTGTGAAATGAGGATGCCATAGTTGTATGCCAAAATCCTCCGGATATGCACAACAATTGGGTTTTAGATATAGTTGGGCTAAAGAAGTAGTAGAGCAACATATAAGCTAAGATAATGGAAATTTTCATTTTCAGATACTGTTAAAGTAACCTGATTGCAATCTTTGGCATGGTTTTTTAACACAAAATGGGTTCACTTCCAAACTAAGTATGCTGCTAGCATCCCCATTTTCTTTCACTGTTAGTGAAGCTGATTTCATGCACCTGATTGTCTTCTTGGCATGTTTTTTTGACCAAAATGGGTTCACTGTGAACTGAGGATGCTATAGCTGTATGCCAAAATCCTCCGGATATGCACAACAATTGGGTTTTAGATTTAGTTGGGCTAAAGAAGTAGTAGAGCAACATATAAGCTCAGATAATGGAAATTTTCATTTTCAGATACTGTTAAAGTAACCTGATTGCAATCTTTGGCATGGTTTTTTAACACAAAATGGGTTCACTTCCAAACTAAGTATGCTGCTAGCATCCCCATTTTCTTTTACTGTTAGTGAAGCTTATTTTCATGCACCTGATTGTCATCTTGGCATGTTTTTTGGTCTCATTTTCTTTCACTGTTAGTGAAGCTGATTTCATGCACCTGATTGTCTTCCTGGCATGTTTTTTTGACCAAAATGGGCTCACTGTGAACTGAGGATGCTCTAGCTGTATTCCAAAATCCTCCGGATATGCACAATAATTGGGTTTTAGATATAGTTGGGCTAAAGAAGTAGTAGAGCAACATATAAGCTCAGATAATGGAAATTTTCATTTTTCAGATACTGTTAAAGTAACCTGATTGCAATCTTTGGCATGGTTTTTTAACACAAAATGAGTTCACTTCCAAACTAAGTATGCTGCTAGCATCCCCATTTTCTTTCACTGTTAGTGAAGCTGATTTCATGCACCTTATTGTCTTCTTGGCATGTTTTTTGGTCCCATTTTCTTTCACTGTTAGTGAAGCTGATTTCATGCACCTGATTGTCTTCTTGGCATGTTTTTTTGACCAACATGGATTCACTGTGAACTGAGGATGCTATAGCTGTATGCCAAAATCCTCCGGATATGCACAACAATTGGGTTTTAGATTTAGTTGGGCTAAAGAAGTAGTAGAGCAACATATAAGCTCAGATAATGGAAATTTTCATTTTCAGATACTGTTAAAGTAACCTGATTGCAATCTTTGGCATGGTTTTTTAACAAAAAATGGGTTCACTTCCAAATTAAGTATGCTGCTAGCATCCCCATTTTCTTTCACTGTTAGTGAAGCTGATTTCATGCACCTGATTGTCTTCTTGGCATGTTTTTTGGTCCCATTTTCTTTCACTGTTAGTGAAGCTGATTTCATGCACCTGATTGTCTTCTTGGCATGTTTTTTTGACCAAAATGGGTTCACTGTGAACTGAGAATGCTATAGCTGTATGCCAAAATCCTCCGGATATGCACAATAATTGGGTTTTAGATATAGTTGGGCTAAAGAAGTAGTAGAGCAACATTTAAGCTCAGATAATGAAAATTTTCATTTTCAGATACTGTTAAAGTAACCTGATTGCAATCTTTGGCATGGTTTTTTAACAAAAAATGGGTTCACTTCCAAACTAAGTATGCTGCTAGCATCCCCATTTTCTTTCACTGTTAGTGAAGCGGATTTCATGCACCTAATTGTCTTCTAGGCATTTTTTTTGACCAAAATGGGTTTACTGTGAACTGAGGATGCTATAGCTGTATGCCAAAATCCTCCGGATATGCACAACAATTGGGTTTTAGATTTAGTTGGGCTAAAGAAGTAGTAGAAAAACATATAAGCTCGGATAATGGAAATTTTCATTTTCAGATACTGTTAATGAAGCTGATTGCAATCTTTGGCATGGTTTTTTAACAAAAAATGGGTTCACTTCCAAACTAAGTATGCTGCTAGCATCCCCAATTTCTTTTACTGTTAGTGAAGCTTATTTTCATGCACCTGATTGTCATCTTGGCATGTTTTTTTGACCAAAATGGGTTCACTGTGAACTGAGGATGCTATAGGTACGTATGCCAAAATCCTCCGGATATGCACAACAATTGGGTTTTAGATTTAGTTGGGCACAGTGAATTAGTAGAGCAACATATAAGCTCAGATAATGGAAATTTTCATTTTCAGATACTGTTAATGAAGCTGATTGCCATCTTTGGCATGATTTTTTAACAAAAAATGGGTTCACTTCCAAACTAAGTATGCTGCTAGCATCCTCATTATCTTTCACTGTTAATGAAGCTTATTTCATTAAGATCCAGGATGGCAAATTTTGATTGGGCTGTGATTGGATTGTTTAGTGGCTGTTGTCTATGTTCTTAATTGGGCTGTGATTAGAAAGAGAGGGCTCGAGTGGAGATCTGGAAACCCATATAGAGACATCTTGTTCATAATAATTTATTATTATTGTTGTTCTTGTCGCTCTTGCTGTTGTTGCTGATGTCTCTTTGTGTTCGTGTGCTGAAGGGAAACAAGGGATGAGAGAGAGATGAGGAAAATGCCGCTATGTTAGCCTGGTGTATCCAAAGTCTCTACCATTCTTCTTTCTGTTTCCATTTCTGGCTTCTATATTTGGTTTCCTTCCACGATGACAGTTCCCTAAAAATACACTTGATATGAGCCCTATCTTTTTTTTCTTTTTTTTCTTATATTTGGTTTCCGTCCACGATGACGGTTTCATGGATTGTCTGAACAATCCATGAAAGACATGCTTAGATACTAAATTTTCATTTGTTTTACTGTTTTAGATAGTGGATATTCCCAATCAGAGGAGAATATAAAGGTTTCAAGTTGGATACTGAATTTTCATTTATTTTGTTATTTTAGATATATTTAAAAACAAAATTAAGTACTAGATTTTTAGCATTGCAATGTAATTATTTTACCTCTGTATATATCATTAACAATTCCATTTGCAATTGACACTATGATCTTATAATTTAAGATACAGGTAGATCTTTTTGCAAGTTCAAAAAATATGTATATTCTGTATTGTGGTCTACTGTTGAATTAAACTATTGTTTTTTTTCACAGAGCGGTCGCCCAGATGAAGGAAATTCTGATGATCAGAACTGAAGCTACTCGAGGGGTATGAAGCTGCGGTCCTCCTTGCTGTTCTTATGTCCTCCTTGCTGTATGGTTGTTGTTCTTATGCCCTCCTCCTTGCTGTTGTTATGTTAGACTGTTTTTTTTATGAGAATTATGTCAGTCTTTTAATTTGGGATATTTTGGATATTTGTCAGACTGGTTTGTTTGGATATTTGGGATGTTAGTCCCTATATTAATTTGTTGATTATGACACTGTTAATTAATTAATGAATTTGGACGTTGATATGACACGTGTGAAACTTTATTATGTTTAATTATTCTTGTGTTTGGTTGTGATTTGCGCAGTAATATGCAACGAAATTGGTTGAATAAGTTTTGAATTAGTTTACAGGTTTGTAAATGAAACTGTGAATTGAAATCGAACGGAAAACCGGAGTATCGAAAATAAACGGGCATAGCTAGACCGGCGTTTTAAAAAATGCCGGTCTATCTAATCAATTTGTTGGAGGGTGCGATATACCGGCGTTCCCACACACGCCGGTGTATGTCGTCAGTTGTAACGACACCGAGGTACACCGGCGTTTTACGAACGCCGGTATACCTAACTACACCGGCATTTTTTGGTCGCACCGGTGATTATAAGTAGGGACTCATAAACGCACATACACCGGTGGTCGTCGACCGCCGGTATACATTCATTCTACACCGGCGTTTCTATAAACGCCGGTGAATTAAAAAACACCGGCGGTCGTAAACCGCCGGTGAATGTATATTGGGGGTAAAAGAACGGCACCCAGAGACCCCCATACACCGGCGTTTTCTGGCCGCCGGTGTAGTTATCACATTTACCGGCGTCCACGAAAACCGCCGGTGTAGACCCCTTCTTTTCCGCGACGCTCGCTTCGGCAGCATTTGGACCGGCGCTATTATAAATGCCGGTGAAAGTTTCACCGGCATAAAAAAATGCCGGTAAAGACGTAAAAAATGCCGGAAAATCGAGTATCTTTTGTAGTATGCCGATCGAAATGTCTCCCCAAATTACCTCAAACCCTAGCTCCAAATCTCCTCATCTTCAGCTCTTTCTTTCCCCTTCTCTCTCTCAGTGTAGCCTCCAAATCCAGGTCTATCTCTCTCATCGAAGCCCCCAATTCTGGAAACCCTAGCTCCAAATATTCCCAAAACCTGAAATCAAAATCGAAACCCCTTAGACGCCGTGCTCGATCCTTGGATGCCCCGACCCTAGCTCCAAATCTGAATACGAAATCGAAATCGAAATCAAAACCCCTTAGACCCTAGCTCCAAATCTCTCTCATCGATGCCCCAACGCTTCCCGAGACGTCGCGCTCGATCCACCCAATCTGAATACGACTATCGAAACCCTAAACGATCTCCCCTCGACATCTCTAACTTGGATAGATGTAAAATTCCAATGTTAAGTTTTGTTTAAAAATTGTTTATATACATCCAAAATTAGTATTATTTTGAATCTTTTTCGAATCTTGATTAGAAATATATGTTCTTTACGCCTAATTTATATAACTCTATGGTGTTTGTAGGTATGGAAGGCCAAGATGGAAGTGCTAATGCCATGGATAATCCTATAATCGATAATATGAATTGAGGAAAGTATTTGGTTTTGTCTAAATTTTTTGAGTTTTCCCCTTCGAATGAGGTGGGGGTTCATTATGCTTTTATGTTTGGCTGAAGATGAACTGCATCTTTTAATGCTCATGCTTTGAACTCAATATTTTGGTTATGGCTGTGATGATATTCAGTTCAAAGCATAATAGTGTGAATATCCTAAGCCATACAGTTGTATTCAGATTTGTGTTTCTTGCAAAATATCCTTGTTGTTTCTCTTGTAAATAATTTAAGTGGACAACAAAATATTATAGTTTCAACAATTTTCAATTAAATTTAGTTGAAGTTGTTTCTTGATAACTCAACATTTCGTAATAGCTCATTTTCAACTTGGGTGTTATAATTTTTCATTATTATCAACTTCAATCTCAGGAGTGAACTGGTTCGCATAGGAGTGAACTGGTTCGCATAGGTGTGAACTTCTCTGCCATTCGTTGGATCTGCAATTTGATCATGATCGTGATCCAGTGGCTCACAATCATTCTACTCATCTCACTTACAATGATGGCTATTTTGGTCATTTTTCCTACCCCTCATTTTCAGCTCCGTCTATCTCCTCTCTCTTATGGTTGTGATGATATTCACATTATTGTGCTTCATTATGAGATTTAAATGTGATGGTATTACATTATTATTGTTATGACTCTGATGATATTACACTGTGTATGCTTCATTCATATTTTAGATGTTTAATATTTTCTTAATCTGGGCAATGATGGACTTAATTTGAGACTCTTTTAGTTTTGCACTTGGTTTTTACATGGTGTATTACACTTCTGCTGCTTCTCTGAATATCAGATTGGTTTTGACATGGTATGTTACACTATTGGTTCCTCATAGAATTTTCTGAGAAGAGGTAGAACATTATGCTTCCTCAGACATGGCATATTACACTTGCTTCACTGAATATTATGCTTCCTCCGAGATTTTTCTAATGTCCATGAAATGTGATATTCAAAAAGTTCTGAGCCTAGATAGTGAAGAAAATTAGTGTGATGCTGAGCCATACTATGTTCCTTGCATCTTTGATAATTTGAATTTCTCCCCTATTTTAACATCACACTTTTAACTATTAATGTCTATTAGTGTTTTATGAGTTTCAGCTTCAAGAGAAGCATTTGATGATTTTGAGATGTGCTAGAGGCTAGAGCAACTGAGAAGTGGCAGAGCATCATCAGCCGACAGTTACAAGCACAATACTACAAACAATGACTTGATTTATTGTTGTTCTAAGCCTACAATGTTTAGAATTTTGTTTAATATTTTGTATAATCTTTAGAATTTTGTATAAAGATTAAAAGTCTAAAGGTGAAAATTTGTGGGATTATGATTTTCAAATGTAATTTTAATTCTTAAGGATATATTGAAAGAAATACATTGTAAAATTAGACTCTTTTATTTATCTAGAAATATGTGTCTAACTATCTGGAGGCAGTGCAGAAACACAGCCAAACACAGCGAAACTTAATTGTCTAAAGTAACATCATTTAATTGAAGCTTAAGTAGTGTGTATTTTGACCATTGATATTCAGAAACAACATTTAATTGAAGTGCCTACGCACTTCAGTGTGATACTGTGAACAAGCTCAAGCTTTTATGATTGAAGTCCACTGAAAGTGACTCAAAACAAGATTCATTTTGATGTCTGACTCCTGAAATCTGAAATCTGAACTAATCCGGTGCTCCGACAACTGGCTGTTATTACATTTCATCAGGCATTTTGTATTCATTAAAAGTCTATTTCTGGGAACATTGTCAGATTGAAACCTTATTGTGCTGCAATTAGTGCATGGTCTTGTGCATTTTTTTAATTGTTTTTTCCAGTTGATTCAGCGGTTATCACAAAGCTGCCCCAAATTTAGTTCTATGTGGATTTTTTGAAATGAACAGGAGGGGACTGATATGATAATTTCCCAGATATGTAGCGCTGCTTCTTTAGATAATTTCCCAGGTATGCACTTTAAGAACCACATTTACATCTCATTTTCTTAAGGAAAAACTGCAGCAACATTTTACAGGTACAATGAAAAGAAACACATACATTGAATGTTAGGCTGATGGACAAATTTTTGTTATCACACTTCTTACAGGCCACCGCAGCAGCAATTTCACCAACCAAAAGATATGTATTCATTCTGACATAGTAATTCACATATGCAGAAGACATACAAAACCGAACATACATAAAAGAAAGCAAGGCAAGTATAGCTCGAGTCTCCAATGCCGCAAGTGCCCCCATCATTTGAAGAACCTGGAACTTGAATTTGGATTGAGATGTAGAATTTTGAAGAGTATAGCTCGATTCTCCAGTTGCAATAGAATTTTGCAGAACAAATCTGACATTTTTCTTATCGGTAGAGTGGTCTTGACAAAAAAAGTAAAGAAACAAAATTTTCAAGTAGATTAGATTAAAAAAAAAGTTTGTTATAACCAATCTGAATACGACTGTAAGGCTCAGCACCACACTAATTTTCTTCAGTATCTAGGCTGAGAACTTTTTGAATATCACATTTCATGAACGTTAGAAAAATCTCTGAGGAAGCATAATGAATGCATCACCAATAGTGTAATATACCATGTCAAAACCAATCTCATATTCAAAGAAGCAATGTCAAAACTAATGCCATATTGAGAAGCAGTAGAAGTATAATTGTAGATGTCAAAACCAACTGCAAAACTAAAAGAGACCCAAATTAAGTTCATTATTGCTCAGATTCAAAAAATCTTCAATCACTAAAACCGTGCAACTTGAGTTCATCTTTAATCCAGATTGAGTGTGAATATCATCAAA
This sequence comes from Hemerocallis citrina, assembly GCA_017893485.1. NCBI lineage: Eukaryota > Viridiplantae > Streptophyta > Magnoliopsida > Asparagales > Asphodelaceae > Hemerocallis > Hemerocallis citrina. The sequence continues at coordinate 86,150,012 of CM030358.1, forward strand.
GCCATAATGGTGTGAATATCATATATATATTCCCAAATTATGTTCATCATTGCCCAGTTTCAGAAACTATTCAATCAGTAAAATATGAATGAGTTCATCTTTGGTGCAGAATGAGTCTGAATATCATCACATCCACAATAGTGTGAATATCATAATATTCAGTTCAAAGCATAATAGTGTGAATATCATCACAGCCACAACCAAAATATTGAGTTCAAAGCATGAGCATTAAAAGAATCAGTTCATCTTCAGTCCAGATTTAGACAAAAAATTTAGACATAAAAGCATAATGAACCCCCATGTCATTCGAAGAGGAAAACTCAAAAAATTTAGACAAAACCAAATACTTCCTTCAACTCATATCATCGATTATAGGATTATCCATGTCATTAGCACTTCCATCTTGGCCTTCCATACCTACAAACACCGTACAGTTATATAAATTAGGCGTAAAGAACATATATTTCTAATCAAGAGTCTAGAAAGATTCAAAACAATAAACAATAATTCACAAAATTAAGATGGAGCAATTTTCCTTCTGAGGTGGAGCACAAAGTTAATTAAATCAACCCAAAATTAACTAAATCAACATCATGATTGAAGAACCCTAAATGAGGGCTGAACCCAAAATTAATAAACTCTATATGAAGGCTGATTAGGTGCGAACGCAAAATTAATTAACTCCTCCGCCATTCGTTGGATCTGCAATTTGATCTTAATCGTGATCCAATAGCTCACAAGCGTTCCGCTCATCTCACTTACAATGATGGAGATTTAGGATATTTTGCAAGAAACACAAATCTGAGTACAACTGTATGGCTCAGTATCACACTAATTTCTTCACTCTCTAGGCTCAGAACTTTTTGAATATCACATTTCATGAACTTTAGAAAAATCTCTGAGGAAGCATAATGAATGCATCACCAATAGTGTAATATACCCATGTCAACCAATCTCATATTCAGATAAGCAATGTCAAAACCAATGCCATATTGAGAAGCAGTTGAAGTATAATTGTAGATGTCAAAACCAACTCCGAAACTAAAAGAGACAAGTTCATCATTGCCCAGGGTCAGAAAACCTTCAATCACTAAAACCTCGTAATTTGAGTTCATCTTTAGTCCAGATTGAGTGTGAATATCATCATAGCCATAAGGGTGTGAATATCATATATATATACCCAAATTAAATTCATCATTGCCCAGTTTCAGAAATTATTCAATCACTAAAATATGAATGAGTTCATCTTTGGTGCAGAATGAGTTTGAATATCATCACATCCACAATAGTGTGAATATCATAATATTCAGTTCAAAGTATAATAGTGTGAATATCATCACAACCATAACCAAAATATTGAGTTCAAAGCATGAGCATTAAAAGAAGCAGTTCATCTTCAGCCAAACATAAAAGCAAAATGAACCCCCACCTCATTCGAAGGGGAAAACTCAAAAAATTTAGACAAAACCAAATACTTCCCTCAATTCATATTATCGATTATAGGATTATCCATGGCATTAGCACTTCCATCTTGGCCTTCCATACCTACAAACACCATAGAGTTATATAAATTAGGCTTAAAGAACATATATTTCTGTTAGTGTAGGTGCCCTAGAGGCAATACAATGATATTATGTAATCAGTATTATTGACATTATGTTCTATTTGATTATATTAATAATTTATTATGCTTCGTATTTACTGCGTTATAAATGTTAGCATGATAAATGTCCTTAGATTATTAATACGAACTATATGAACATGAGATTATATATAGTATAATAATCTTAAATGTCCCTAGTCGAGTATTATTATAATTAGGACAGTAATAATACATTGAGACTAGTATGTTGATTGATTGATGACCACCTCTCATGGGTCATTAGTATAGAGATACTAAAATCAATACATAGGTAAATGTAAGAGTACATTGTACTGGACAGACCCACTGTGAGATTCAACATGGAATAAATAAATAAGTGTCATAAGTAATCTCACTGTGATAATGGTGTAATGGTCCTCTGACCTGAAATCATTATATTTCTACACGAGAATTAATGTACTTTGATTCTATCAAAAGTTATCTTTAATCGGGTAATGATAAAGATAGTATTGGGTTCATTATGAATCGTGTGAGAAATATGAATGATCTAGATGGAATTTAACCCTCCTAATTTTAGGAGCGATATTATCGGCCTCTTGTTTGAGTGAGACTATAAAATGCATGGCCATGCTCAAATATTAATTTGTTTGAATAGTCTACTCATCGATCAAGAAAATAAAGATTAAATTATTAAGAGGATGACACGAACCATGCCTCTAGTTTAATCTGTAATATCAAGGTTAAAAGGATTATATTACATGGAGACATTAGTCACGAAAGGTTTAATTGAATCACCAATTATTATTATTACTTGGGTAGCAATGATGTATTACTAGATGCCGCTCATTGTTTATAATTTTATTATTAGATAATAAAATTATTGCCAACGTAATAATAACCTAAAGGGTCACACACTTAGAACGTTTAAAAGGAGTTTTAATTTAAATTCGGAATTTAAATTAAATGATTCGAAATTAGTTATTTAATTAATTGAGTTGGACTTAATTAATTAAAATATAATTCGAATTTAAATGATAAAACCAAATCAGATTGGTCTTAGCAGAAGCCAAACTGATTACGGTTAAGCCCACCTCATTCTCTCTTATAAATACATAGAGATGTATTGGTTTATTTGATCTATTGGCAACTTCGTTTTCCATAGAAAAACCCTAGCCGCTCCAATTGTTGAGAGGCAAGAGGGAAAACCCTAGCCGCTCCAATTGTTGAAAGGCAAAAGAGAGAGAGAGATAGAGGCAAGCTTCATCGGCTAGTACCGGCTCCCTTGATCGTTGGACGATCGGACGTTCGTGTGGACTGCTTTAGAGATGCGGATCTTGCTACAAGGGTTGCGTGGTGATTGTGTAACAGGACCTCCATCTTTCAGCCTTAGTAAAGCTCCTAAAAGGTAAAATTTTGTTTCTCCATAATCAGCCATGTATTGTACACAGATCCTAGGGTTAGGGTTTCGGATTTTATCTATGGTTTTTTTTTTTGCTGCATTAGTGCCCCGAATCCCTACAATTTCTAATCAAGATTCTAAAAAGATTCAAAACAATACTAATTTTGGATGTATATAAACAATTTTTAAAAAAAACTTAACATTGGAATTTTACCTCTATCCAAGTTAGAGATGTCGAGGGGAGATCGTTTAGGGTTTCGATAGTCGTATTCAGATTGGGTGGATCGAGCGCGACGTCTAGGGAAGTGTCGGGGCATCGATGAGAGAGATTTGGAGCTAGGGTCTAAGGGGTTTTGATTTCGATTTCGATTTCGTATTCAGATTTGGAGCTAGGGTCGGGGCATCCATGGATCGAGCACGGCATCTAAGGGGTTTCGATTTCGATTTCAGGTTTTGGGAATATCTGGAGCTAGGGTTTCCAGAATTGGGGGCTTCGATGAGAAAGATAGACCTGGATTTGGAGGCTACGTACACTGAGAGAGAGAAGGGGAAAGAAAGAGCTGAAGATGAGGAGATTTGGAGCTAGGGTTTGAGGTAATTTGGAGAGACATTTCGATCGGCAGAGATTCGAGAGCGGGAAGAGAGAGGAGATAGAAGGAGAGAGCGCGGGAGTAAGAAAAGGAGAGGAGACTAGGGTTTCTTACGATCGAAGAGAGAGCGGGAGTGAGTTGGGAGAGATCGAAATGCCAAAAGATAAGGAGAGGGGGTAAATGACCATTTTACCCTCAACAAAACAGGATGGACAACGGGATCTGATCTCAGCCATTCGATCTGAATCAAACCAGATCAGATGGCTGTTAGCTCCAGCTCCCGATAAGGAGCCCAGCTTCCCAGCTCTTAATAGACTTACTCTCTCTCTCTCTCTCTCTCTCTCTCTCTCTCTCTCTCTCTCTCTCTATATATATATATATATATATATATATATATATATGAAAACATGGACTTTTATACCTCAATTTATAATTATTTTTCACCATATACTAATGAAAATATAAACTTTTATTTACAACTAATTATTGTCATACTATTCAAATTTCAGCTATATAATTGTTGATTTACTGTTTACAAGACTTTTCATATGTTGTATAGTTCGGAAGACATGTCATAGGCACGTGGCTACGGGCAAATTTAGTAATTAAATAAATAAAGGAGTTATTTTCGGGGGAAATTTGAATTTGAGTTTTGGGAGTGGAGAAATGTATTTTGTGAGGTTAGATTTGGGCCTTTGATTTTGAAGGGATTGAGGGAGAGCCACATGATAGCTTTCTTTGTGTTTTATTATATAGATATTTTTATTCAGTTAAATAGAACAACCAATTTATATAATTGTTTTGTCCTACGTATACATGCATTAAACACATGATTATACATTCTATATTAATTGCAGATAAAATCCTAACAAAAAAACATTTATTCTTTTTCATCTTCATTTGACAAAATATTTAGTTTAGCATCGCTCTGGTCAGGACAGGCCCTGCCTGGAGGCAGGCAAGGCGGCCGCTTCGGATTCTCGAATTTTTGCACATTTTAGGGACTCCCAATTTTTTTTTCCTTGTATTTATATATATACATATTTTGCATGTAATATTTTTTTAGTGGCTTCCAAATTTAATGTTTTGGTTTTTTATTTTTTAAATTAGTAATTGGGTCGGCTTATTTTAGTTGAGCTTGAATTTGTATGGAAAATTTTTTCCTCAAATCCCTAAATCTCCATAAGTTTTTTCATATGCATCGGATTTTAACAATTGTATCACCAATTTTTTTTTTCCATTTTAAAAAAATAAATAAATTATGTATTGGGGCCAAAATTTGAGAGTTCGCTTCGGGCCCTATAAACTCAGTGCCGGCCATGGCTCTGGTTGGGTTTATGCTATGTTGCTAATTCATCAACCACCTAAAACCAAACACATGCTAATGTCATGTGGTCTCTCGAGAATTTTTAGCATTTGTGTTGTTCTTGAATGATAAAATTACAGAGTAATATACATATTTAGATCAAATTCCATGACCTCTTTCTAGGACAAGATATACCTTAATTATGCCCTATTGCTTAGATATATGATTCCAAAACTTGTACATTAAGTACAAGGTATCGATTCGGATTTAAGCAAAGAAAAGAAATGAAAACCTAGACAAGATGGCTTGAATTTTAGGGGAATGAATGCACCAAACATAAGCTGAGTGATTGACACGCAAGCCTTGCTTTTTGAAGGAACTGGTACGTTGTCGTTAGAAATATGCATCCACTATACCTTTGCTAAAAAAATATGCATATTCAGCAATTAGAAATAGTAAAGAAAGGAGAGCACTACTATTGTTGTTGCCAAATTTAGCAATTGTCAAAGGAAAAAAATAAGACGAAAGATCTTCCTCCGTCTAATCCCAAATTTTATTTTTATATTAATAAATATATATGCGACGGAAGATCATCTTCTATTTGAATTTTATCTTCTTTTTTTCAATTTTAAATTGCTTAAATGACATTTTCATAATTATCGAATGACAATTTAGTAATTTTTTCGATTTTGTTTTTCAGAAAGTTGTATGAACCGTCCAACCATTTTCTTTTCTTTTTTGATTTTTTTATTTATTTGAATGACATTTTCGTAATTTTTTAGATTGCATTTTAGTAAGTTTTGGAAGAAAAAATATTAAAGAATTCGAATCTTCCGTCCAACCATATTTTAAAAAAAAAAAAAACTGACGGACCATCATCTTCCGTTTTCTATATTTAACAATTCCTATGGTGGACTGCTATCTTTAGTTGTTTACTGTTGATTTTTATTCTGAATTTTGAATTTTTAGCAAACAATAGTAATTGAGTTTTTTTTAATTCCATTGTTAAATTTTGAGTTTTTAGCAAATGATAGTGGATGCTCTTAGGACCAGTGTTCTCTTGATTGTGGACAGTAAAAGCTGATTTAATTTGGTTCCATATTAGTATTCAAGAATTGATTGTGATAGTTTGTGATTTGAACACAAAGATTAATTATTGGGATGTTTTTATTATTATCCCTTCAAATTAGAATCCACTTTATTAATGCATCTAGACTAGATTCTTTTTGCGTGATGGCAGATGGCTTCTATTTGTAAAGATTCCGGCTTTGTGGCCAGTTAGTTGTAGCATTTAGGTCCATCCATTTGTACATTCACTTGACGTTGAAGTTGATGTCTTTTTCTTTTCTTTTCTTTTTCTTTTTCTCAAAGTGATTAGATTGTGAAAAATAGACCAATGAGTAAAAAGAAGGCCAATTCAATCAAATTAAGTATTTAGAGCATATTGTACGATACAGAATACAAGTCTTTGAATTGAAGTCGTTAGGGCAAATTATACGGCATACAGAAACATGTCCTAGCAAGCACAAAAATTATTAATTTATCATATATGTATGATAACGAAATTGGAAAATTGCTCTTGTAACACAAATTTTATGTTTTTGGTTCAACTATGTTGACCGACAGCAACAATTTTGTAAGGACATGAATAGAGACGACAATCGATCATAACGAATCAATCAGGCAAATAGACCAAATTAAACACAATTTTTATCCTTATTCAGAAAACCTAATCAGGGGAAGAATACATGTCTCACCAAGAATCTATCTATCTCTCAAGTATTACTAGAAGATACTCTGTTATTTACAAAAGAGAAAACCGTTAGATGATCGAAGTACTCGAACTACCTCTTAATAGAGGTCATTACATTGTTATATGGAGATCTAGAGGAACCCTATGTTGTAGTCTTGATCTAACACCATCCGATATACCCTGAAGAGAAAGTCACATGATAGGAGTCATACAATCTAACTTGGAGAAGAAACTTGGTTCAAACAGATCGCAAAAGATCGGCCCAATCTGTTGATGTATGCCGTTGTCGGTTGACTGTACAAGAAGTCGAGCCCAACCCACCAGGTTGCATTCGACTACAATAATAGTAGTCGATTGTCAACTTCCAGATTGCACAGTAAATAACAACTCCTTCGCCTCCATCTTCGCATCGACCCTTCACCATATTCTCTTCACATCGAACCTAGTATGCAAGCAAGGTCAACCCCCATATAGAGGCCGGAGAGGCAGCCGCCTCGGTGTTGGGTTTATGTCTTGCATACTAAGTTTGATAAGAGGACGATGAAACGAAAAAGGTCAAAGCGACGGTTGGATGGAAGATGAGTAGGGATGGCAACTGGGCCGGGTCAACCGGCGACCGACCCGCGACCCGGCCCGCGAACCCGGCCAGTTTAACAACTTCGCGGGTTCGGGTCGAACCCGGTGAACAGTACCGGGTCGACCCGGGTCGCAAATAACGCGAATTGAAACCGCGAAACCCGGCCCACGAACCCGTTAAGCACGTGAATTCAACCCGCCAACCAGCGGGTCGACCCGCGGTTTACGACCCGTTCGACCCGTACGGGTCGAACGGTCGAAAACGGCAGCTCTGATCCAGAGCCGTTCCGAACGGCTCTCTAGCCGTTTTTTGGCCTTTTTTTTTGTTTTTTGTTTTTGTTTTTTCCCATATTTTGAGCCTATAAATATCCCCAAAAATCTCATAAAAAATCTCACCTCACTCTCTTACTCTCTCTACTATTATACATCATTTGTAAAGAATTTTTCAATAATTGTAGTATTCATCAAACAAGTGTACAACGAGGCATATACACGATCAAATTTCGATCGTATCGGAATCAAAATTCAACGTCTTCAACTCTCTTCAACCCTCGTCAAATCTACTTCAAGCTCTCCTCAACTCTTCAATTGCGGAATCGGCAAAGCGCTCCTCCATCTTTTCTATTCTATTCTTATTTTCACGTTTTTTTACATACGCGTATTCCACGGTGAACGGTATCAAAATTTCATACCTCTCGTTATATTTTTTTTTGCGTTGTAGTTAAAATTATTGTTCGTTTTTTAAACTTCTCTATCTCAACCCTCTTGTTTTTTAGATTTTTTTTTGTATAATTTACCGTTTCTACATTGTATTTTTTTTTTACATACTTTACTTTAGCACATTACTACATTATGTCTAGATCACGCGGTAGCGGTCGTAGCGGACAAGATTCGTCCTCCTCTTTCCGTAGGCCACCAATTGTCCCAACTAGTGAGCCCGCCCAAGAATACCAAGATCCTCCTATGGAACAATGGGGTACACACGACGTAGTTGTAGGTGACATACAATTGGAAGAAGAAGAACAACAATAACAACCAACCGAAACCACACAACCCCGTAGTAGTAGGAAAAGTAGAGGAGAAACTAGCGATTGGCATAAATTTTATGATTATATCCCGAACGAACATACTCCGGGTATAGGTTTGAAAGTTTGTAAAATATGTGGTAAAACATACAAATTCAAGAGGGGTGACAGCACCGGTACAATTAGTAGGCACATCCAACATAACCATAAAGAACTTCTTGATCAAATACAAGGCCAACAAAAAATCAACCCTAGGACCGGTCTAGTTGATAGCCACCCTTATGATCCCGATCTTGTTCGTCGGAAAATGGCCCGATTAGTCATTAAGGAAGAGTTACCATTTTCCTATCCCGAGAGTAGGAACTTGAAAAATTTTAATCAAACGGCCTTAAACCCTCATTTTAGAAGAATTCCGAGAAATACTTGCAAATCGGATTGTTTTAAAGTGTACAATGAAATGAAGGACGCTTTGATTGCAATTTTATGGAGTTTAACTTGTAGGGTTAGTTTAACTTCGGATTGTTGAACGAGTCTAAACAATATTCCAACAATGGGAATAACCTGTTATTGGATCGACAATGATTGGATTCTTCAAAAAAGAATCATATCACTTGCGGCGTTGCCGTATCCCCATAGTGGCACTGAAATAGCAAATCGTATTATAGAAATTTGTGATATTTTTCATATTCGCGATAAAATTATGTGTATTAGTTTTGATAATGCATCTAACAATAATGTAGCAATTACTACTTTAAAATCCGTATTAAACCCTCCATCTGACAATATTTTTCATGTTAGATGTGCATGTCATATTACAAATTTATGTGTTCAAGATGCATTAAAAATAGTTGATCTATATATCGTTAAAATTAAAAATTGTGTACATTTCATTGCATTAAGTCCAAGCATTTTCCAAGAATGGAAAGCTTGGTGTAGGGTTAGAAATGTTCCTTTTAGAAGATTTCCAAAGGATGTTAGACACCGATGGAATTCTACTTTTGATTTACTAAACGTTGTTACCGAATATAAAGCAGTTATAAATGATTTTTGTATCGCAAAAAATATGCATAATTTTGAAATGACTCCCCCTGATTGGTTTTTTGCCGAATCTTTGTTGAAATTTTTAGAACCTTTTAAAACCGTAACTTTAAAATTTTCAAAAACATATGAATCTACTTCTAGTAGCATTTTTATTGAATTAGTTAGCATGATGCAAACATTTAACGAAATGTTAAATAATATCAATATTGGTGAGATTGTAAAACCTGCATTTCAAAAATTTTTGAAGTATTATTTTTTCCCTCCTATGTTGATTTGTGTTGCTACGGTTATGGATTCTCGTATCAAATTAGAAGGTACGAAGAGTTTGATAGAAATGGTTTCTGTATTACTTGAGGAACATGTAGAATTAGTAATTGATTGCGCTACTTTTTTAGTTCAGTTTGAATCTACGTTAAATAACTTGTATGATTATTATGATAGACGTTTTGCTTCTAGTAGTACAACTTCTGTAGTTAGTTTTTCTTCTGGTAGTTCTAAAGGTAAGGGTAAAAGTAGAATTGGTGATAGAACATTTAATTTACTTGAACAAATTCAATCAAAAAAACCTAGGACTAATCAATCAAATGAATTAAATTGGTATAACCAACAAGATTCTGAGCCTTCTACTTCTCCACTAGATATTTTACAATGGTGGAAAGACCATGAACACAATTTTAGTATTCTGTCAATTATGGCTAAAGATTAACTAACTTCTCCTGTCTCTACAGTTACTTCTGAGAGTGCATTTTCTACAAGTAGCAGGGTTCTAACTGATTACAGGAATCGCTTGAACCCGAACTCGTTAGAGATGCTCGTTTGCACAGAAAACTAGCTGAAGGCTGAAGATAGGACATAAGGGAAAGCACTATCAACATCTACAAGTGGGAGCAACTCGCCCGAAGAAAAACAACAACAACAACAACAACAATAACTTTGCTTGTTATGTTAAATTAGAAAAATTGTAGTCGTTGTAAAATTGTATATAAGAAATATGTTATTGTATAAAACTTATTTATGAATTGAATTCTTCATTTCATTAGAAATTGTTAAAATTGTATAACTTAAATTCATATGAATAATATTCCAAAATTTGTTGCCAATTTCACTCTTTCAATCTTATTATTATTATTACAATTTTTAATGTTTATTAGTATTATTTCTTACTTAGTATTATTATTATTATTATTATTATTATTATTTTAAGCAACAAAAAAAATTATACAAAAAAAAAATAATAATAAAAAATAAAAAATTTCTAACCCTATATAAACGGGCCAACCCGCGGATCGACCCGGCCCAACCCGGGTTGAACCCTAAAGGGTTCACGGGTTGGGCGGGCCACCCAAACCAAGATTGAGCCCGGCCCGGATAAGTGGGCAAACCGGCCCGAGCCCGCCCACTATACGTGCCAACCCGTACAGGTTGGGCCTGGCCCGGCCCACTCGACCCGTTCGCCATCCCTAAAGATGAGAAGCAACACCTGCATGACAGAAAGGTGTGTGGTCGACTATGCAGTCGACTGTGAATTCGACCGACACCCCCTCGAATTTGGCTAGAGGAAAATACAGTCGACTGCACTTTTGGCAGTTTACTGCATCGCGGCTATTTATGTTCAGATGCGGGTCTTGGGGATTCGTTTGAAGTATGACTTCTTCTTCAAGTTAGATCGTACGACTCTTATCATATGTTTATCACTTCAGAAAATATCGGATGATCATTGTATCAAGATATCAAACTAGGGTTTCTTTATATCTCTATATATTATTGTAATTGGCCTCCATTGAGAGCCAAGAGGGAGACTACTTCATTGAAGAGAGTTTAAGATGTTTTCCTATTGTAAACAATTAGTATTTGCTGGTGAAACTAGAAAAAGGGTCATGGTGATAGTAATATTCTTGTATCTTCTCTAGTTGATTAATATCTCAGTTTCTTCTCCCTCAGATTCGGGTCCGGCCCAAACCGGGACAAACATTGTGTGCTTCGTGTGTTTGGTGTGATCTTCTATTTGCTTGGTGGTTTGTATTGATCGTGTCGCATAACTCAATAAGATCCTAAGATGATAATTCCTTAATAATTGGTATCAGAGCACCAATTGTTCCTAGCAGAATTGTTGGCAAGTGAGGTAAAAGGTGCAATTATTAAAACAATCAAATAAGCAAAATATTATTCGGTAATACACGATTATACTCCACATGTAAGTCATGAGGAACATGTCTCTAGTCATATAGTGTGTTGATGTTTCAAAAAGTTCGATAAAGGTAGAAGAATTCTTTTTAGAATTTTTAGTGGTTGATGATGCATCCGGTTGGGACTTTTTAATGTGCTTGATGTTGTTCTGAGGGTTCTTTGGCTAGATATTTTTGATGTTAGAGGACAGGATTATGATAATGGTTCCAAGATGTAGGGAAAGAACAAATGTGTGCAAAAGAGGCTAATTAATGTTAATCCTAGAGCTTTTTACACACCATGTGTTTACCACGGTCTTAATCTTGCAATTTCTGAAATGACCAACTGTTGTAATATAGTTGTGTCTGTCTTTAGAGTTGCACAACGTTTATACACATTGTTTTCATCTTCTACAAAGCGGTGTGATATTTTGAAAAGACATGTATCAAATCTCACTCTTAAGTCATCATCACAAACTCGTTGGGAAAACCATGTTGAAAGTTTTAGAGCAATAAGATTCCAACCCATGAAGATAAGAGATGCATTAATTGACTTGACAAACAGTGATACAGATCCCAAAATCAAGAGTGAAGTTGGATCTTTAGCAACGAATGAGATGGAGAACTTTTAGTTTTTACTAACCATGATTATTTGGCACAATATATTATTTCCTGTTAAATCTGTCAATAAATTCTTTCAAGAAGAAGACATGCATATTGATGTTGCTGTACTTCAATTGAAATGGCTCATTTCACTTTTGAAGAGTACAGCAAAACTGGTTTTCTGGCGGCTATGACTGAAGCTAAAATTATTGCAGAGAAAATGAGAGTTGAAGCCGTTTTCGTAAAGAAGCGTGTCATTCATAGATAGAGAAAGTTTGACGAGAGTGCTAGTGAAGAGACAACACAATCATCGGAAGAAAAATTTAGGATCCATTACTTCTTAACTGTGGTAGATCAAGGTATTTCTTTACTCAATAGCATGTTTGAACAATTTGAGAAATATGAAAAAATCTTTGGTTTTTTGTTTGATTTGAAGAAGTAGAAGTCTACATGATGATGATTGGAAAGCTTGTTGTGCCATTCTTGAAGGTTTTCTACATCATAGCTCATTATAATATTAATTAGGATGATTTATTTTTAAAGCTGAAGCGCCTCAGAATAATTCTACTAGAGGAAGCAAAAATAATAATTGACGTGCTTAATTATTTGCAAAGGATGGATGAAATATTCTCATATGCTTGGATCACGTATAAGATATTCCTAACCATACCAGTTATTATTGTTTCTGCAGAAAGAAGTTTTAAGTTGAAAATTGTCAAGTCATATCTTTGTTCAACCATGTCTCAAGAGATATTGAATGGATTTGGCATACTATATATTGAGAAGGCGATGGTAGGAAATCTTGATTATGAACAATTAATTAGTGTGTCTACAGCACAGAATGCAAGAAAAAGTCATGATTTATTATAATAATAAAATATTTTATTTTGCCTTGAACAATGTGCAATTTTTGTATTCCCCTTCCGTTGTGCACTAGCCATGGTGTACACTCGGCCTTCGGGCATTCACACGATGATCCGAACCATTCACATTGATCTACATTTCTAAATTTGTCTAAATATGTAAAATCAAGTAATTTGAAATTCATTTATCAATCCATCATGTCATTATAAAAAAAAATGATATTCAGCTATACAATTTTGTAACGCTTCAATGCATGGGCAAATGAATTTCAAATGCTTGATTTTATATATTTACACTAATTTAGACGTGTAGTTCAATGTGAACGATTCGGATCGTCGATACGAAGGCCGAAGGCCGGGTGCACACGGAGTGCACACCATGGCTAGTGTACAACGGAAGGTTTGTCTATATATATATATATATATATATATATATATATATATATATATATATAATGGGAGTAATGGGAGAAGCCCTTAGTGTCATTTATCAATCTATCAACGCGTGCAACACACGTGCATATCTATTATAAAGGAGGTCTTAGGTTCAAACTCGAACTACTTGTGAATTTTTACTTTAAAAAAACAATATTTATTAAGATGTGCATCTAACAAGTAAATCTCTAATCTCTAATAATAATAATATTATCGTGGGAGAAGGCCTTAGTGTCATTTGTAAATCTATCAATACGTGCAACACACGTGCATAACTATCATAAAGAAGGTCTTAGATTCAAACCCGGACTACGCCTAAATTTTTACTTTAAAAAAACTATCTTTATTAAGATGTGCATCACACGTGTAAATTACTAGTTTGGGTAATGCTATACTTACTACCAAATCTAATACCTTTTTCTGTACTACTTTTACTATTTTAGGTGGCACACTATTAATGGATGTGTCTACCACTTATTCTACAATAACCTCCGCTAATAGTGTACCACCTAAGATAATAAATGGAAAGGTAGTAAATTTGATAGTAGGTGTGTGTATATATATATATATATATATATATATATATATATTCTAGGTTTGCCCGTTGACACGTGCCTACGACACGTCTTCGGAACAGTGCACCTTGTTTGATCATAGAAAATAGTTTTGGAGGTCCAACAAATTAATTGAAGTAGCAAACATATTATATGAGAAACTTTTGGGGGTCCAGCAAAAAACATATTATATGATTTTTTGATTTTTTTTTTTAATTAACATATTATATGAGAAACTTTTGGGGTCCAGCAAAAAACATATTATATGATTTTTTGAATTTTTTTTTGAATTATTTTAAAAGTTATTAAATTTTTAATTTTTTTAGTTTTTTAGTTTTTAATTTAAAAAAAAATTTAAAATTTTTATTTTCTTAATTTTTTGGATTGAAGAGGGAGGGAGAGAGAGAGGGAAATAATTAAATAAATATATGAGTTATTTTGGGTGGGGAATTTGAATTTGAGTTTTGGGGGGAACTTTTGAGAGTGAAAATATGTTTTGTGGGGTTAGATCTGGGCCTTTGATTTTTTGGGAGATTGAAGGTGAGGCACTTGATAGCTTTCTTTGTATTTTATTTTATATATATATATATATATATATATATATATATATATATATATATAGGGAAGTCTTCCGTTGTGCACCACCTATGGTGCACACGGCGTATGCACTCGGCCTTCCCGCCTTCGTATCGACCATCCGAACCGTTCACATTGATCTGCACATCTAAATTAATCTAAATATGTAAAATCAAATCATTTAAAATTCATTTGCCCATCAATTGAAATGTTACAAAATTGTATGGCTGAAAATTATTGTTTTTTATAGTCACATGATGGATGGGCAAATAAATTTCAAATGATTTGATTTTACATATTCAGACTAATTTAGATGTGTAGATCAATGGGAACGGTTCAGATCGTCGATATGAAGGCGGGAAGGCCGAGTGCACACGAGTACACACGGAGGGGTGGTGCAAAATGGAAGATTTTCACACACACACACACACACACACACACACACACACACACACACACACACACACACACACACACACACACACACACACACACACACACACACACACACACACACACACACACACACACACACACACACACACACACACACACACACACACATATATATATATATATATATATATATATATTGGGCCCCATTTCAGGAGTTCGCCTCGGACCCCAGTGAGCTCAGGGCAAGTCCTGTATGCAAGACATACACCCAACAAATTTGACAATAGTAAAGTAGGTTTGAGCCGTAGAAACCCTAATCACCGTTCATAGCCGTTGATTTGAATTGGTCAATTTAGAGCATCCACAGTCGTTTGCTATTTTTGCCATTTTCTTATTTTATGAGAAATGAGCGGCTGCATCGTTTGCTATTTTGCCATATTTTGGCAAAAAAGCTAAAGGTGTTTCTCATATTTGAGAAACGAAATTGACGATTCTCAAATTATAAGGGACGGAATATATTGTTTTGTACCTAATTTTTTATTTTTTAATGAGATCAAATGAAACATGTTGTTTCGTCTAATCTTTTTTTTTTTTAATGATCAAACAGTACATGTTATACCGTCTGAACAAAGCAAAAACAAATTACCGTAAATCGTCAAACGGGACATGTTGTCCCGTTTGAAGCCATTTTTGGCTAGGACGGGACATGTTGTCCCGTCCAGCCCATTTGGTAAGTTTAAACTAGCTTAATCTTAGGTTTAGTGTTATAATTAAGTAGTTAGTATATATTTTATTATTTAATTTATTTAATTAACCTAGTTTAATATCTAATCATTAGTTAATTAACTGTAAAAAAAACGGATGAAACAAGATGTACCGTCTTTCTCAAATTATAGTAAATCACGACCACAACAAATTGCAATTTTTGCTACATACTATTTTGCCATATTTTCATATTTCAAAAATACCATTGTGGATGCTCTTAGTTCCGTAAAAGTTTTCTGAGTTGTTGTGCTCAAATGATGAGATTAATGTTCAAAAATCATTATACCTAAAAATCGTGCACTCCTTCATGTTCGAATTATGATTTTCAAAGTTTGTGCACCCCTAAAAATCTGAGTCCCTTGTTCTACATTTAGCATGCGTTGCATTCTCAAGAATATATTACTTCATGAAACTACGACAAAAACTTCATAACTCGATTATGCATTGAAGCTTCAAAATGTTAGCATGTCATTGGGCTTCAGATCTAATCTATTGTAATCTAATTTCTGTTTCTCATTCTCTCAATGTTTTGAAGGACAAAGTGCTTACCTAGCAATTTATTGGTGTCCCTCTGGTTGCCTGCAGGCATGGGGACTCATGGGTACGGTCATTGACTTTGACTCTTTGGAAACTCAAAAAAATTGTCCTATAACAATCAGATTAAACTCAAAACTTTTAAACAAATCTCATCTCACTTCTCATGTTTCATATCTGGGAATTTCTTTTTATCTTCTTTTAAGGCGAGATACAGTACATATTGAACCCTACGTTGTACGTGTCCACATTCTAGAGATTATAAAGTTGATCTTACTATCGTACTGCTTCATCTGCGGAAAATCATGATCTGTTGTCTTTGTTGTCTTCACCAAGGAATTCGCACAACCTTCGCTTTGATACCACTTTGTAGTAAACCTCAGGACAAAAAAAATTGTAAGAATAAAGCGAGAGGCGAAAACTGATCACAACAAGCAAGTAGACCAAACTAAATACACAAGGCTCAAAGCTCTCTAGAAGATATTCTAATGTTTACAATAAAGAAAACCCTCAAATAAAGTACTCACACCACCTTTCACTGGAGGCCGTTACATTTTTGATATATCGGATAGAGCCAAACAGCTCCAGCCATCAAAAAATATATTAATCTATAAAAACAGTATAGTTACAAAACAAACTAACAGGGTTTTACAAGCTGTAAAACAGAAAGAAGAATACAACTAAGAAAACCCAAAAATGACCTAAAAACATGCAAATGAAATCTCTGCGATACAAAAGTAGAATAACATTGAAAAGGGTGACAGCACCAAAGGCCGGCTAATAACGCATCAAAGGAGCATCCTGCCTCACCCATGAGAAGTGCAAGCTCCCGCTAAGACTCACTTCCGCAATGCACTAGGAAACTACCACAAGCAAGAAGTGAGGGCGCGAAGCACAGACAACTCGACGAACTAAGTGGAAAAAGTAAATCAAATCCATGAGAACGAGCCCTGAAACGGAAGGCCAGGCATACCCAAACGGAAGGCCAGATATTTTGGAGGCCGTTACATTGTTATATAGAAATCTAGAAAAACCCTATGTTGTAGACTTGATCTAACACTGTCCAATATGCCCTAAAGAGAAAGTTACACGATCTAACTTGCAGAAAAATTGAACTCAAACAGATCCTCAAAGATCAGCCCGATATGTGATGTTCACCGATGACGGTCGTTTGCTCAAAAGAGTTGTCGACTGTACAAGAAGTCAGCCCATCCCACCAAGTTGTAGTCGAACGCAATAATAGCACTCGACCGTCAACTTCCAGACTGCACAATAAACATAAAATCGTTCGCCTCCATATATCTTCGCTTCAAATCTCTTCTCGTTTCGCTCTATTCTCTTCATGCATCGAACAAATTTGACAATAGTAATGTTGGTTTATTTGACTATAGTAATGTTGGTTTAAGCCGTAGAAACCCTAATCACCGTTCGTAGCCCTTGATAAGAATTGGTCAATTTGGTTCCGCAAAAGTTTTCTAAGTTCTTGTTCTCGACCGTTGAGATTTAATGGTGGAATTATGATTTTCAAAAGTCATAATTCCTAAAAAAATCGTGCACTCCTAAAAATCTCGAAGAGTCCCTTGTTCTTTATTTAGCATGCGTTGCATTCTCAAGAATAAATCACTTCATGAAACTACGATAAAAACTTCGCAACTCCTAAGATTATGCATTGAAGCTTCAGAATGGTAGCATGTGATTCTATCAAATCTAAAGCATGGGCTTCATATCTAATCTAGCGTAATCTTATCTCTCTGTCTGTCTCATTCTCTCGTTGTTTTTAAGGACGAAGTGCATAGCTAGCCATTTGTAGTTGTCCCTCAGTTTGCCTGCAGGCAAGGGAACTCATGGGTACGGTCTTTGACTCTTTGGGCCCTAGCCAGTCATGGGCGGAACTCATGGGTACGGTCTTTGACTCTTTGGGCCCTAGCCAGTCATGGGCTTCTTCTCTATGCTTATCCATTCCATATTTCCTTATCGTACCTGAATTGTAGATTTTTTTTCCAAACTGTCCCACTTTTTGAAAGATTTTTCCAAACCGCCCTATTTTTTTTTTAATTCCCAAACCATTCTACACGCGGTCTTTCAAAGACCGAGAAGAGCAAGACTCGGTCTTTGAAAGACCGCGCATTTTATAACTACACTCGGTCTTTCAAAGACCGAATATGTCATTTTGATAAATACTTTCGAAAATGGGTCAGTTTTGTAAATACTTTCAAAAAATGGGTTATTTTGGTAACAAGTTTCTTAGAACTTTCGCTTTCAGTTCCCGACCCTCGTTATGGATGGATGTACTTAGAACTTCCACCCCACGTTTGCCATTCCGAGTGCCACACATGAACTATGGAGCTACTAAATAAAAAGGTAAGAAGAAATTTTACAAGTAACTTGCCTCGAAGAAATGCTGTCCTCGGTGGCACTGATACGACATCGGCTGTAAGTTCTAAGAAAGTTCTCGAATTGACGAAATCCATCAAGTCATCTGCATAAGAATCAAAAGATTCGGCTGGACCTGGAAATAGACCATTTCATGATCTTCATTCACATTGGATCCAAGGTAAATACAAAGAAAATTAAGACACGCAGTTGAATTAAACATCCTTAATTCATAATTCTAAAACTGTAGAAACTTGCACATGGAAACACTAGTACTCAACTTTGAAGTTAATTAACTGAAATTTTAATTCATGAATGATAATATGGGTGACAATCTACACAAGTAAACCTAATTAAGATATGATACATATTATCAGAAGCAGGTACAGTATTCAGTTACTTTGCTAAAATCTAGAGCAAAGTTGGAAGTTTTGGCGAAAAATTAAGGTATGAAGAAAAATATTTGATTATTAGTTATTTCAAGGAAATTTGAGTTGTAGTTATGGTTTACAAAAAGAGTGAATGATGAGCAACATACAATATTTTGAGAAAGAAAACTATATCTGATCCTTAGTAGTTCAAGCTTTCTTACAAATTAGTAACAATCCACTGATCCAGTATAGATAAAAAAAATTCCACATAGAGAAGAAAGGGAGAAGAGGATGCAGAGAATGTATGATAATAACACATTAGAGAAAAAAATTCTTTTAGCAATTTTGGATAGCAGCAGCCACAATGGCACACAATTGTGATGCTTCATGATTATCTTACTTACTATGAACAATGAATCCAGTAGAAAGTAAATTTAAAATGCAGGATTTATGGCAATATTTGTATGAAGATAAATTAAAGGAATCAGTCAAAAACGAAGATAAATTAATAGCTCCATAGTTCATGTGTGGCACTCGGAATGGCAAACGTGGGGTGGAAGTTCTAAGTACATCCATCCATAACGAGGGTCAGGAACTGAAAGTGAAAGTTCTAAGGAACTTGTTATCAAAAATGACCCATTTTTGAAAGTATTTACAAAACTAACTCACTTTCGAAAGTATTTACCAAAATGACATACTCGGTCTTCGAAAGACCGAGTGTAGTTATAATACGCGCGGTCTTTCAAAGACCGAGTCTTGCTCTTCGATTTTTCAAAGTGCAAGACTTGATTTTTGAAAGACCGCGTGTATTATAACTACAAAGACCGAGTGGAATGGTTTGATAATTCAAAAAAAAAAGAACGGTTTGGGAAAAACTTTCAAAAAGTGGGACAGTTTGGGAAAAAATTCTGAATTGTAAGTAACGACTTCTTGCCCAAAAAAAAAAAGAAAAAAAAAATTGTGCTACTTCACTTCACTTTTATGTAGTCAACATGTGATTATTATTAGTATTATTTTTAATAACGTACTCAACATTAGCATAATTTATTAATGTCCTCATGTCCTAAACGAATTTCTTTTTTGTAAGTCTCTTTTTGAAAGTATTTGCAGAAAGATACCAGTTACCACAGTATTTGTGCTCGTAAACTTAACAACTAAACTTGTCGTTCACAACGGCGAGTTTAGTTGTTTCTTGCTCGCCGTTGGGACACGACGAGTTTAGTATTATTTTTTTTGATAAACTCGTCGTTCCCAACAGTGAGTTCAGTTCAAAATTTTCAATGAAGGCTCACCGTTCTCAACGGCGAGAACATTTAAACTAGACTCGCTGTTGGGAACAACGAGTTTAGTTCAAAATTTTTAAAAA
Organism: Hemerocallis citrina; assembly: GCA_017893485.1. Taxonomy (NCBI): domain Eukaryota; kingdom Viridiplantae; phylum Streptophyta; class Magnoliopsida; order Asparagales; family Asphodelaceae; genus Hemerocallis; species Hemerocallis citrina. Next base: position 86,170,306 of record CM030358.1, read on the forward strand.
AGTCTTGTCGTTCCCAACAGCGATGACATTTATACTAAACTTGTTGTTGGAACATTTTGTCGGACTTGGTGAATTTTTGGAAGAAAAAAAACTCCTCATAGTTTTTTTTTGAACTAAACTCGCCGTCCCAACAGCGAGTTTAGTGTAAATGTAATCGCCGTTGGGAACGGCGAGTCTTCATAGAAAATTTTGAACTAAACTCGCTATTCCTAATAGCGAGTCCAGTATAAATATCCTTGCCGTTGAAAAATGCGAGCCTTCATTGAAAATTTTGAACTGAACTCGTCGTTGGGAATGACGAATTTCTCAAAAAATTAGCACTAAATTCGCCGTGTCTCAATGGCGAGCATGAAACAACTAAACTCGCCATTGAGATATCGAATTTGGTTGTTAAGTCCACGAACACAAATACTTTGGCAACTACCTTATAAGTGCAAATAGTTTCGAAAAATGGCATATAAAAAAAAAAAATCTGTCCTCAACAATGTATTATTCTTTTAAATAGCAAAAAACAAATCTATCATTCTTTTCCTAACAACGTTCGAGTTATATTGCTCAAAAAACAAAGTACTCAACATCAGAATAAGTTGATGTCCTAATGTCCTAAACAATGTATTATTCTTTTAAATAGCAAAAAAACAAAAAATCTATCATTCTTTTCGTTACAAAGTTCGGGTTATATTGCTAAAAAAACCAGTACAATTAGTTATAATCGTGCCATACCATTGCAATAATATCTCAGTTATTTTCGTCTTTAAGATCTAATACTAACTCAAGATTAATAGTAGTTACAATTAAAAAGATATAATAGTCCGTTTCCATCACATATCTGCTTCTTCATAAACATGTTCTGCTTCTCCTTATTTCTTCTTCTCCCTCCCCCTTTGTGTTCATTTCTAAATCCAAGCGCTAACTTGGGATCGACATCCCATTACAATTAGAAACATTTAGAATTTCTCTCCTACCAGGATTCACTAACAGATCAACATATGTTTCCCGTTTATCTGTAAACATGTAAATTAACATGTGTAGTATATCGAGAACTTACAAACGTATGCTACAAATTTTTTTTATACTATAGTTAATATGGGCCTATAGTCAAGGCCCAAATCTAGCCTTACATAAATGGGTTAGACCCATCCTTGGCCCATCTAAGGCCCAAATATATATATGAAAAAAAGAAATCGGGACTTGTTCAAAGATGTCGAATTTCAAGATCGGGAACGACATTATAGTATAGAACGTTAATATTTAAAAAAAACCGAGCGAGCAAAAGAGAGATTGAGATTGAGATCAGAACAAAAAATGGGGAAAATTCCGGTGAAGATGAGGGCGGTGGTGTACGCGCTGTCGCCATTCCAGCAAAAGGTGATGCCGGGTTTGTGGCACGATTTGCCTGGAAAGATACACCACAAGGTATCTGAGAACTGGATCAGCGCCATCTTCCTCCTCGGTCCCGTCTTTGGAACTTACGGGTAAAACAAACTCTCTCTGTCTCTCTCTCTCTCTCTCTCTTCGTCCTCTTGTTTTTCGATTTGGATTCTGTTCTTGAAAGTGGGGGTTTAAAACCCACACTGGAAAATTATGCATATGTGGAGTGAAGTCTTATTTGGAATGGTTTTTTTTTTTTTTTTTAAATTTTTTTAAAGGAGAGTATGACTACCATGTTTCATCAGTCACAAAATAATGGACATGTCCATGAAACTGAGCAAAGTCGGTACAAGCAACATGGAATGCTCTGTTTGGCATGGGATGAAGTGTTGTTATTTGGGGGTGTTGGTAGAATATAAAAGGCTTTTTATAAGTAGGATGATTTAGATTTATAACATGTGTAGTGCACTCAGAATTTTATTTCACAATAAAAACCTTATTTATTTCGTTGATGCAGAATAAACGTTATGTTGATTGTTGTTCAGAGTCCAACCAAATACAGTCTTGTCCCGTTATATATATTTTATTATAGATGCATGAACTTTAACTTTAGCAAGACTTTGAAACTAGACAATAAGTTTTGCATTGATGGGAAAGACATGGTTAGCGGTGTAACCAATTTTGTTACTCAGAATATAACAATTGACGATTACGAAAGTGGGTTAGAGACAATGAAGAAAATGCTATACATTGGATGGAAGCTCAATGGTTAAACTAGTAGCCCATTGTTGGATATTTGGTCCTATGATACATTCATAGTTACAACATGACAAGCATTACCAAGTCGCTGTAGGGTTGTTGATCGTAGGTTGCATCGTAGTAGATGATATCTTCTCTCCCAAACAGGATCTCATGGGATTCAACCTAGACATTACAACCTGAAATCAAAGTTGGTGCATTTACAACAGGTCCTCCCAATATATTGCACGGGAGTGTGTTTGTCAATTGATCGTATTTCTTCTATGCTGCAATGCACCCTGATTCTGCCGCTTCCGTCTGATTGTTTCCACCGGAGAATGACACGAACTTCACTTACCTGGCCTTACAATCCAATTTACCGAAATAAAATCAAACTTAAAAACATTGGTTTATCTTTTACCCGTTACTAGGACAAAGAAAATACGATGTTTCGATGTTACTGCATGTGTCTCTTTCCTTTCAGAATTAAGCAGTCATGCGTTTTCAATTACTTATGCAGAACTGGTTGTATTTATTTTTTTTTTTAACTTTTTTTAATTTTTTTAATATTTGTGGACAAAAATGCAGAACTGATTTCAAAGCCTATTTCAAGACTGTAATATTTGTCATGTTAGTTTTGACATAATCATTGTTTGTTCTCTAGTTATTTTTAAAGGAATATCTTAATTAATGAGAGATAACATGTTGTTTTCATTTATTCTCAGATATGCTCAGCATTATCAGGAAAGGGAGAAGCTGGCTCACAGGTACTGAAGTTACCCCACTTATCCCCTTGAATCCATGATGCTTTTCCAGTTGGTTTCGCAGTGAAGTACATTTTAAAACTAGTAAGCTGGATCAAGATTCAAATTATAAATTTTGACTCCTTTTGTGAATAATTTTGAGAATGAAAACTCAACTTTGTACCCAAATCTACTGGTGCAATTTTTTTAATTCAATTAATTAAATTTTTTATTTTTTTCTTTTTCCATTCACTCACACTGTTATCAATCGATTCATTGATTTAATGAGAGCTTTGTTGTTAGTTGTATACTCGAGATGTATGCTGTCTTAATGAATGTTTTTGTAAATAATGATTTATATAAGTTTAGCTTGAAGCTTGAAACTGATATCTTTTGATTATAAATCTAATATGTAGAATGAAAGGTAGGTAAGTGTTCGCTTGCTTTATAATTAACTGTATAAAGGCATGCCCTAAACTTGACTCATCGATTGGTTAATCACGTAATCCTCATGAAACTTATCTTCAAATCCACAATTGTAAAGTTCTTGATCCATGAGCCGTGAGCTCAACTGTCTTGATTCCGAGGCCTGTGGCTATGACTGTAAATGAAGGATGAGGGTGTCAAACTCTATTTGGGCAAAAGCTCCCAAATAGTAGAGTAAGCTAAGCGTGCAGATTGTTGGTTTGGCGCGAAGTGAGCTTCGCCGCTCTGAGTAGAAGTGCTCTCCTGCAGCCTAGATCTAGCTCAGCTTGATAGTTTCGATAGATATCATTCGGATCGTAATAACATAAACTTTTTCGGAGTCTGGGGACCGACATAAGTCAAGGAAAAGTGTTTAGTAGAGACTAGGAGGGCTTAAAATGAGAAACCATGCTTGTTCCTGAGCCAATTTCGGACTGAATTTCCAAGTAAAACTGATCAATTAAATTAATTGTTACTAATCAAATTTACTATTAGTATATTCAAGATTTGAAACTAGCTAATCCCATTTAGCCATTATCTCTTGAACTTAGCTGATCTTACACAGATTTGGATCTGAATGTCTATTTTACGTTAATTTGTTCCAGAACTTGATGGAATTTGAAGAGGGATTGGATACTTCCCTCTGGTGCGAGATGCTACCTTATTCTCAAACTTGCAGTTATAGCTACTGACAAATACAGGGAAATTAACAGACTTGTTAGTACCAAATGATTTCCCAGATGTCATGAACCCAAAAACAAACATCACAGTGCACACCAAAACTCAAACTAGCTTGCTGTGCTATTGTGAAAGGCATGTGCTCACACCGAACCCCTTTAGTCCCGTGCTAAGCAAACTTTAATCATCATTCATTTAGTTATACTGGTAACTGGTTCATACACTAATCTTTTTTTTTTGGTAATGAGGATAGAATCGACCGATTCCAGCCCAATATATTAATGGCAAAATATAGTAACAAACAGATCCAAGTTTACACCATCGTAAAAAGGAAAAATACAGAAAAATGAAGAGAAAAAATAACAGCTGGCGAGCAATTAAGCTAATTGCTCAAAAACGTAAGGAAACACCAGCTACAGCAACCGAAACACAACTAAAGGCGAACACAGCAATACAACACAAACGCTGTGAAGAAAAGACACCTCGACAGCACCTAGCGCAAGCAGACCCACAGAACAGGAGCTGAAAGGCTGAGCAGAGAAACAAAGCAGGCAGCAGCGCAGGGGCGACCAAACTAGGACAACTACGAACTGATGGAGGCAAAAGCAAGACACCGAGCCGAAGACTCGAAGACACTGCTGCGGCACAAAACAGTAGGAAGGGCGCAATGAGCTGAAAGGGAAGTCTGCAAAGAGTCGTTGAAACTAGAAAAGGAGTCGCTGGGAAGAATTATAGAGAAAAGAGAGTAGAAAATCAGGCTAGTACTGCGTAATGCGGAGAGCGGGCCTTACACACCAAAAGACATACAGCCTACCCCGACCCAAAAGAGTCAAAATTGTAATCAGTGCCGGTCTCAGACCAAAAAGACCCTGGCATAACACCTCCAGGGAAAAAAAACAGGGACAGTAAGCATGAAATGCTGAGCAATAAGAATCGGCACAGCCAGTTCTGGAATCAGATCTCAGTAACCGTAGGAAAATCCAACCAAGAACACCAAAACAATGCGTCCAGAACCAGCTGCATAAATAAGAAGTCATAAGAAAACATACACGGAGCCTCGGAAGCACCAACCCACATAGCCAGACCCAGAATAGACAACAGCTGGGGGGAAACAAAACTCCTGAGAAGGAAAGAAAGGAAAAAGCCAACACTATCACAGAAATAAAAGGAAACCCAAACAGAGTAACGTCGGGACAACAACCTGCTGCAGAAACCAATCAAAGCAAAGTTAAGCAGTAAAGGAACAATGGAGAATAAAAAAAAACTCCAAGCGCAACAGCCAGCCTAGAAAACCCCCCCAAAAAACATCAAACAGGATGCTCGAGAGAGCAGTAAACAAACGCAGCAATGCAAACCTCATAAAGAAAACAAAAGCCAACATCACCAATAACGGCAAACATCAAAACATCGAGGACGAAACATGAAAAAAAGAGTCAGAACCTAAGAGTGGGGGGGGGGGGGGGGGGGGGGAGTAGTATATACAACAGACTTACAACCAAGAGATAGCCTCTACCAGAGGCAAAGGAACATCATAAAGAAAAGAAAAAAAAGCAACAAGCTATGCCAACATCACATAAACTTCCTAACCATCAGAGAAAACTTAGAGTAGGCCAAAAGTCAGGAACCGATCACTGCGGATCAGACACCTCAAAATGGTCAATCCAACGACTCAGAGCAAAAGAAAGAAAGATCCCCAAGATTACCTCAGATCTGCATCGAAGAAAAGAAAAGTAGAATTAAGGTAAACCCAAAAGATAAGTTCAAATAGCATTAAGAGAACGTAAGCAAATTAACGCCTCATCAAGGCGCTGAAGATGCAAAGCTATTACAATATCATGATTTAAAGTCGAGGGCCAAAATTTGGTGAAAAATAAAAAAACATCAATGATAGATTCGATCGTAGCAGAGGTTTGAGTGAAAATACGCTTATTCCTTTCCGACCAAATCACCCAAATGATAGTCATGACGGAAAGAATCCACGAAGAGCGATATTTTTTATTAATAAAATGAGGATTCCAGCAGGAAGACATCTTGGAAGGGAGGGAAGGAATTTCCCAGGCCAAAATACAAATCTTCCATAACGGGCGAATGAAATTGCAATGGATGAATATGTGATCAACGTCTTCAAACTCAGTAGAGCACAAAGGGCAAAATTGACCCCAGGCAGGTTCCTTTTATTAAGCACCTCCACAGTGAGAAGCTTATTGTGGAAGGCAAGCCAAGAGAGGATTTTGACCTTAAGTGGGGCACAACTACACCAGATAAAATTTCCAAACGGAGAGTTGACACCACGAAAATTAAGGAAGTTATAAAAAGATTTAACCGAATAGCTACCAGAGCTAGTCCATCGCCATCTAAAGTCATCTTTAGGAAACCATGCATAGTTATTAAGGCATAAGAGAAGAACATTGAAATCTGGAATAAGAGAAACGGGAAGGTCACTGCTGAAAGGGATGGTCCAAACTGTCTGGTTATTGAGAGTAGAAAACGATTCCGCCACAGTGGCGAAAGGATTGGAAGCCAAACGGTATAGGGAGGGGAAGGCAGACGCAAGCTTGGTGTTACCAATCCAGAGGTCGGACCAGAATTTGGTCTTAGATCCATCAGCGCATTCATGGAAGATACCATATTGAAAAGAGGCGGCAGCTTTCCAAACACCCTTCCAAAAGGGGGAGGCCTTACGAGAAAGGAAAGGGGAAAAGTCCCAGACCCTACACCTAGCAAAGCACTTAAGAATAATAATTCGAGCCCAAGGTAATGGATCCTCTTTCAAGATTCTCCAAAGCCGTTTGCCAAGAAGGGCAAGATTTTGATTTCTGAGATCAAGAACCCTTAAACCCCACACAACCTTGGAAGAGCAGATCATCTTCCCATTGCAGAGGTGAGTTCCAGCTCTATAATGGTGGACACCTGATCAGAAGAAGTTACTTCTGATTTGATCAATTCTCTTGATAACCCAAGAGGGAACATAAAAGAAAGATATCATATAAAGGGGAATAGAGGAAAGGACTGAGTTGAGGAGAATTAATCTACCTCCTCGGGAAAGCTGCTTACCGGACCAATTGTTAAGTCTAGATTTCACCTTTTCTATCACGGTAGCCAATCAGTTTTATGCAGCTTTCCCTATCTCAATTGAATACCAAGATACTAAATGGGGAAAGATGTCGAAGCACAATTGAAAATTTGAGAAATTTCAGCTTGACGATTGTGGGAACCCCCGAGCCAAAGAACCGATGATTTTTGAAAATTATTGATCGATAATCCAGAAGCTCTTTCAAAGATATAAAGAAGAAGTTTCAGGTTCCGAAGGGAACAACCATTAGGTTTGGTAAAAATAATAGTATCATCGGCATATTGAAGGTTAAGCACCCCTCGAAAACTCTGAGAGCTACCAAGCCTTTCAATAACCTGAACATCCCAAGCATTACAGAGTAACTTACTGAACACATCGGCAACAAGAGAGAATAATAGAAAAGAGATAAGATCACCTTGACGAAGGCCACACTTAATTTTGAATTTGTGGCCTTCCGATCCATTGATGAGAATGGAAGATGTACCGGAAAAAGACTGGATTTAATCCAGGCGATCCACTTAGGACCGAAACCACGATTAATAAGGATCTCGAAGAGGAAGTCCCAGCTGACATTATCATAAGCTTTTTGAAAGTCAAGTTTTAATAAGATCCCTTCGGAATTAGATTTGTGACAATCAGAGATGATTTCTTTAGCAGACACTACACTATCAAGGATAAAACGATCTTTAATAAAGCCAGATTGAGCGGGATCAATAAGAGGAGAGATAATAGCACTAAGGCGGGAAGAAAGAACCTTCATAATGATTTTGAACGTAGTGTTGAGCAGGCTAATAGGCCGAAAGTTAGCGACCGTGTGGACTCCCATAATTTTAGGGATGAGAACAATATGCGCGTAATTGATACGGTCAAAGGATAAGGACCCTTGGTGCAATTCAGCAAACATATTGAACAGATCATTTTTAAGCCAATTCCAGAATTTTTGGAAGAAGAAGGAGGGGAATCCATCTGGACCTGGCGCTGAATCGCTCTTTAATGGAAAAACAGCCGATCTGATTTCTTCCATAGAAAACGGAATTTCTAGGCTAGACATGTTATGCAAATGATGACCGTATAGTTGATTCCAGTCCAAGCTGATGGAGCGTTGTTTATAAGAACCTAAAAGGTTTTTATACAAACGAAGGAAAGAATTATGGATATCCGAATCCGAATTGACCTCATTGTCGTTGTCGACAATAGAGGTGATACGATTACATCGTTGCGTGTGAGACGCAAAGTTGTGAAAGAACGAAGTATTTCCATCTCCCTCCTTAAGCCATCGGAACTTGGCTTTCTGAGCCCACTTAATGTGATCAATGTGTAGAATGTCAGTGTAATCTCTCTTGCAAGAGTTACGTTCCAAACGAAGTGAGTCAAATAAGGGGCCAAGCTCCTCAAGATGATCAATGGATTCAATGGAGGAAAGGATGAAGTTTTTAAGGAAATTCGTATTAGCTTGTCTTTCTTTACGCCAGATCTTGCAACCGTGCTTAATAGCGTGAAGCTTGATGAGGATGCGGCCAAGGCCGGCCGATCCCGTAATAGAGGAGAGGCATTTAGAAATTAGATTAACGAAGATTTGATCTTGCAACCAGAATTTTTCAAAACGAAATTTGAACGATTTAGCAAAATTGTAGTTCGAATAAAGTGCAATAGGCACATGGTCTGACGAGGGGTTGGGCAGCGGAAAAGTGAAAGAGTTGTGAAAAAAGTTGATCCAATCCTCGGAGACCAGGAAACGATCAAGTTTAGCTATAGTCGGAGAGAGACGAAAATTGGACCAAGTGAAGGATCTGTCGTTAAGAGGAAGATCGGTAAGATGAAGGGAATGAATACAATCGTTAAAACGGGAGGAGTGTAAAGAATTAGAGGCGTTGGAAGACCTTTCATAGGTAAATCTGGTAACGTTAAAGTCACCACAAAGAAAACAGAAACCATTAATATTGTTTTGGAACGAATGGAATTCGTTCCAAAACAAATTGCGCCACTCAATAGTAGACGGACCATAAACTGAGACGACAGTGAGACAGCAATTGAATGCTGCCCAGTGAAGACGAACGATGAGGAAGAAAGTTAATCGCTGAATAGAGATAAGCGAGAAACATGATTCTTTAAAACCAAAGATGATCCCCCCCAGAGCCAATGGCATCTAGGGAGATCCACTTGGAGATTAGGGATCCACCAATAGAACGTAAGATAGAGGGGGAAGGTGAATCAAGTTTCGATTCTTGGATAGAGATTAAATCACAATGAGAAGAAGCGATCAGTTGATAAACAGCCTGTTGTTTAGTGGGGTTCCTGAGTCCCTGGATATTCCAAAAGATACTAATCATGGAAACATTTACCCTCAAGAGCTCTGGAACGTTCTTGTTGCCTAATTGCGTCAAAGTCCGCAAAATTATCCGAATTTACCAAAAACCCCATATCATTGGCAGGTTAATCATATCTAGGTTGGAAAGGGAATCGAAGTGGACTTGATAGATGGAACCTAACAAATGCTGGTCTGAGGTAGCAGGAGCTGGGGTCAGGGCCGGCCCTGAGTCCCCGGGGGCCCTAGGCGAACTTTCGAAATGGTGCCCCTAATAACATATATATATTTTTTACGCGCGAAATATGTGCCTATATTTACAAGGGAAGTTCAAAATTGGGGGCCCCAAAAATCGCAAATTCCGTGAGGGCCCCAAAAATTGCAAATTCCGTAGGGGCCCGAGGCGGACGCCTTACCCGCCTCCATACTGGGGCCGGCCCTGGCTGGGGTAGGGGAATTTGAGTTGCGGACCTGAGCCGCTAAAGAGGGGAGAGACATAGACGAATCAGCAGAGGCTTTTTTAGCCAAAATACGAGCGCTAGAAAGAATAATAGGGAAAGAAGCTTTCTTTGCTGAAGAGGACTGTTGACAACAAGAAACATCAACCACCAGGGAGGAAGGAATAGCTGATGCTGAGCCTGCCTCAGATGTAACGAGAGACGTTAAGCTTAGAATCGGGGCAGAGATTAGACCTACGAGAAGGAGAAGGGCATACACTAATCTTGATTCATATATAATTGATGAAGTTTACTTGCATTGCCGCAGAGTTGCTTTTCTCCATAACTAGCAATTTACTTCATAGAAATGGTACAAGAGGGCTGTCTAGGATATCGATCTCCATCTTTTACTGCAATACTTTAACCTGTGAATATACTTGCTGGATGCATATATTTACTTCTAACTACTACTTTCAAACCGAGCCAAATCCTTCTATTTATAGGAAAATTTTGCCGTACTAGGCCACTTTTTGATAGTATTTGCGTTTTTGGGCCAAGTCCCAAACTATTAGCGTTGGTGGGCTAGCCTCTGCCACGTCAGCAACGGCCGCTATTGGGAATAGCGGCCTCTTCATAGATAGGAATTTTGTGCCCCCCATACTTGGCTGTGTACGAAGGGGGTTTGGCTGAAGGGTTATTGAAGTGGTCGCTAGTGCCACTAGCGACCTCTTCTAACTGAGGTCGCTAGTGGCAATCGCGACCTCAGGTGGGTCCCCCCGAAGGCTTCTAACTTACGAAGAGCCACTGTTTCCTTATTACTTTTATTAGAACCCTCTTCCCCAAATAACTGGCGATTTCCCAAAACCCTAACTCCCTTATTTCTTACTCAAAACCCTAACTCCCTCATTTCTCACCCAAAACCCTAACTCCCTTAGTTCTCACCCAAATCCCCATTATTCCAAGTTTTAATTTTCTCCACCCGACCTCTCTCCTCACACTTCGTCTTCATCCAAATCACTCTTCCCACGACGGCTTTTTGTAATCCCCAATTCATATCCAACCCCCAAAGACTATTCGAGGTATCCCTAGTATAGTATTTTGATGTTTTATTGTTGGTGTTGGTTACATTTTTTTTGTGTTCACTTTTTGTGTTTACCTTGACCATGCTATTATGAATATAACACACGCACACACGCACACACGCACAAACACACAAACACACACGCGCGCGCACACACACGCCAAGACCCATATTTATATGAAATGGCTAAATGCCTTGCTTCATATTTGTTTAGTTCGGTCTTAAATATTTTTGTACACGATTGTATATTGAATCCAAATTTGTGTACTAATGTATAGGTATGGACTATAAAATTCCAATTTGGTTGTATTATGGGGGGGGGGGTAAATAGTTGAAGACCGAACTGTAGGATTTTGCTATAAAGGTGTACAACCGGTGATAGTTTGGGCCAATCGGGATATAAAAATGCAAGAATTGGTGGACAAGGTATATGAAGTTACTAAATGGGATAAGAGTGAATGGAGTGTTCATATTAAAGCTAGGTATGTAGCTGGAAGAGGCAAAGGAGGCCCTATTTTTATGTCAGTACCTATAGTTGATGATGACTCATTAGTTGCAATGATAGCTAGGTCGCTTGATCCATATAGTAGTTGGTCGGCAATGGAATTATATATAGAGCAAGCCAAGATTCACACACGTAGTGCAGATGTTGGTCATGTTTCAACTCCAATAGCCGAAGTACAGACCTCTCAAATGAATCTTAGTGATCCGGTACATTTGACTGTCAGTTTGTCTCCTCCACATGGTGAAATGTTGATAACTCAAAGTACATATAGTCGTGCAGAAGATGAAATCCCAATTCCTTCCAATTTTATACGCAATCTTGTTGAAAATGAGAATATTGTTGAAACCTTCGAGCATGCTTTGGTTAACAATGACCTCATAGAAGATGAAGAACATGAAGAAGAGGTTGAAGATGTAGTGGACGGTGAAGATGAAGAAGAAGAAGAAGTGGACCTCCATGATGCGAATCCTCACGTTAATGTAGCTAACGTAGTTAATGATTTGCAACCAAATGTGGAACACGCAGTCCCGATGACCCAATTGGTTTCATCAACTGTTCATGATATTGGACAGGTTGAATTGGATAATATTGCTAGAGTGTACCACTTTGGGGAAGAGTCATCCACATCATCTGACCAACGTGACTTGTATATTGGCCAGAAATTCACAAGCAAAGATGACGTGATAAATGCAGTGAAAATTTTCAACATCAAGGAACATCGAGAGTATGTTACGGTCAGGTCAAACAAAACCATATTTGATGTTAAATGTAAAATGGCACCAAGGGTTAGAACAATATCGGAACAAAGAACACACCCCGATGTGGTGCATCCAGGCTGTCCTTGGAGATTTCGTGCAATGATTCCAACTAGACAGACTCACTTTGTTGTGACGAAATTAGGAGGTTCTCACACCTGCATTAATCCAACATTGACACAGGATCACAGGAAAGTTGACTCCAAATTAGTTTCAAACTTAATTTTGCATGTTGTGAAGGCACAAATAACTATAACTCCAAAGACGATCATTGAGATGGTGTTGAAAGACGTCAATTATAAGATTTCTTACAACAAGGCATGGCGGGGGAAACAAAGAGCGATTGAGAGGCTCTATGGTGGGTTCGCCGAAGCATATACGAAGTTGCCTCTTCTACTGTCAGCACTGCAAGCTTCAAATCCGGGTACATATGTACAATGGGAAAAAGTTCCGTCCGGACCAGGGGAGGAGACATTTAAGAGAGTTTTCTGGAGTTTTGCAGCTTCAATACAAGGATTCAAGTCATGCAGACCGGTAATAAGTATTGATGGTACACATTTGTACGGTAAATATAAGGGATGTTTACTGATAGCGGTGGCCCCTGATGCTAGTGATCGACTATTTCTATTCGCCTTCGCCATAGTCGATGCAGAAAGTATCGAAAGTTGGACTTGGTTCATGAGCTGTATTCGATACTACGTCACGGACCGTCAAGGGCTATGCGTAATTTCCGATCGTCATGCCGGTATTCTCTCGTGCATGGAGTTGCAAAACGGAGCTTGGAATGAGCCACATGCTTATCACCGTTACTGCATGCGTCATTTTGCTACGAATTTTTTCTCAAAATTTGGTAACAAAGAGTTGAGGAACAAGGTGAAGGTTGTTTCGTGTCAAAAACAACCCAAAAAGCTCCAAAAAGGAATGGCGGAGATTGAGTCGGTGAAGGTCGAGGCGTGCAATTGGCTAAAGGAGAAACCAATAGAGAAATGGGCATTAGCCGCAGATGGAGGTCGTAGGTACGGCATCATGACTACAAATAGTAGTGAATGTTTTAATTCCGTGTTGAAGGGGGTACGGAGCTTGCCCGTTACAGCTATTGTTGAGATGATATTCTATCGTCTTAATAGTTACTTCACTGAACGTCGTCAGGCCGCACAGAAAATGATAATTGATGGGAAAGAGTGGTCTCCACATGTTGAAGCTCTGCTTGATAAACGCCGAGAGAGAGCTAACTCACACGAAGCTATAATGTTCCATCATAGCCCCGGTGTATTTCAAGTTAAAACAGGTATTAGATTTGAAAGAAATCGACAAAAGGGTGGGAACCTGCATACGGTCGACTTAAGAGCCCGTACTTGTACCTGTCATAAATTCCAGCTTTACCATTTGCCTTGTTCTCATGTGTTAGCCGCTTGTGCATCCAGGGCTTTGGATTACTGGCCTTTTGTTGACCCTTTCTATTCTACCGATTGCTTATTTCGCACTTGGCAACCAACTTTCAATCCAATCCAAGATGAAGCTTACTGGCCTGCGCAATTGGGACCAACACTGAAAGCGGATGACACACTCAGAAGATGCCGGAAAGGTAGACCTAGATCTACGCGGATTCGAAACGACATGGATGTTACAGACGGAGTCGCTACAAGGATAACCTGTTCAGAATGCAATCAACCAGGACATAATAAGCGCCGATGTACGAAGAGGAAAATCTCTAGTGGGACTCGTACGTCGCAGGTATTATCGAATATATGGTTCGGCATTTTATCATATTAACCAACATGTATTGTTGTTTGAATTGTTAATTAATTGTACATTTAAATTATTCATATTTGGTTGCAATGCAGGTTGAAATATTGAATACAACCAGTAGACGCGGAAAAGTAGGGGCTGCACGGGGTCGTCTTGCGCAAAGCCCGAGGAGCACTGCAGATAGTTGAATTTTGATGCACAGTTTTTGGGAGTCGAATTTTGATGCACATTTTTGGGTAGTCGAATGTTGACGCATAGATTTTGGTAGATATATGATTTTCTCCAATCATATATATTTTGAAGTATCTCCAATCATATAAATTATAAGCCGCTGACTTTGTTGTATAGAATGCTTGTAATATATAGTTTTCAATGGTTTTGTGTAACCCAATGGTATGTTTCGTTGCCTCAGATTCATATTTGGTTGTGGTATGTGTACATTTTTTATTTAAATGTTTATGTGGTGTTGAAATATTGGGTAGACTCTCATTGTTGTGAGTCCGTTGATTGTTCAAGTGATTGTTCAAAATTTGTATTCAGGAAGTGATGAACCACTGTGGGCTGTAGGCTAATTATGTTTATACTGTGGTCGCTAATGCCAATCGCGACCACAACTAATATGGGTCGCGAATGGCATCAGCGATTGTGCTGTAGCTCTCGACCTCTTCTCTGTAAATATGACTCAAATTGGGTCTCTACTGTGGCTGCGAGTGCCATTAGCGGCCACCGTTAACTGTGGTCGCTAATGGCACTCGTGGCCACAGTATAGACCCAATTTGAGTCATATTTACAGAGAAGAGGTCGAGAGCTACCTCTTCTCTGTGAAGAAGACTTAATTTGGGTCTATACTGTGGCCGCGAGTGCCATTAGCGGCCACAATTAACTGTGGTCGCTAATGGCACTCGCGGCCACAGTAGAGACCCAATTTGAGTCATATTTACAGAGAAGAGGTCGAGAGCTACCTCTTCTCTGTGAAGATGACTCAATTTGGGTCTATACTGTGGCCGCGAGTGCCATTAGCGGCCACAGTTAACTGTGGTCGCTAATGGCACTCGCGGCCACAGTATAGACCCAATTTGAGTCATATTTACAGAGAAGAGGTCGAGAGCTACCTCTTCTCTGTGAAGAAGACTTAATTTGGGTCTATACTGTGGCCGCGAGTGCCATTAGCGGCCACAGTTAACTGTGGTCGCTAATGGCACTCGCGACCACAGTAGAGACCCAATTTGAGTCATATTTACAGAGAAGAGGTCGAGAGCTACCTCTTCTCTGTGAAGATGACTCAATTTGGGTCTATACTGTGGCCGCGAGTGCCATTAGCGACCACAGTTAACTGTGGCCGCTAATGGCACTCGCGGCCACAGTATAGACCCAATTTGAGCCATCTTCCTTATGGTTACAGCATAATCGCTGATGCCACTCGCGACCTATATTAGTTGTGGTCGCGATTGGCATTAGCGACCACCGTGTAGTGACTTAATTAGCTTACAAACCACATGACTTGATCACTTCCTCAATACAAATCTGGTTATGCTCTACATTTCAACCCCACATTTAACATAATCATCTCGATACCCCAAACTTTTAAACGTACACTTCCCTCACAACAATGGGAGTGTACCCAACATTTCAACATCACAAAAACCATAAACATTCAAACAAACAAATTAAACATACCAAACTTAAACATACCAAACCATTACAAATATAACAACAGTACACTAATATAGACTAACAAAAGTACACTAATATAGACTAACAAAAGCACAAACTTGAAACAGCAAAATACACTAATATTAGATTCAATTCTTCAATAAGACTACAAGGCTACGACGGGGTAAAGTAGTTGGGCTTGGTTCTCTTACGCACGGGCACCCGTCTACGAGTCACTTGTGTAACCTGGGAAATTAGCATCTCATCTGGAATTTCTTCCTCAATTTCATGTGAAGGTTGTCCTTGCTCAGTAGGTGGCCGCTCAGGTTCTTGTTCACGGATAACTAGTGCATGTTGCACCGTTCGTTGTGGTTCATCCGTTTGCTCATCACTATGTTCTTCTTCACGTTCTTCGACACGTCTTTCGAGACGTTTGCTAGATCGTGTTGCCATCTTCTTCTTCCTTTGCTTGCGAGTCGATGTGCTGTGAATGGGGGAGCTTAGCATTGCGTCAAATCTAGCCACCTCACCAACCTCCTCAATAGCCGTACGACACGGTGCGAGAATCTCGTGTGCTAGATCCTTTGCGGCTTGAGCGACATTGCTACCAAGTACTTGTGTGCATTTCCGTGCTACCACCCAGACTTGGTCAATCTGCAAAAAGAAATACAAAAAAGATTAATAATCTACTATGAACTATTAAATTAAACAAGTGCTAAATAAGCAAACTTGACAAACAACCAAAATTATGTGAATCAAGAAAAAGATAAACGATCTATCATACAATTTTTCGACTCGAAGAGGCCCTCGGTTGGTACATGGCTTGCAAAGAGGAATGGGCGGGTGCGGGTTCGGCCTCGGCACTTGGTATAGGCAATTGGACACCGGTGGGCATTGAAGTACGGGGCGCCACATACAAACGGGTGATCCGTTGATACCAAGATAGGTACGCAGCTTGGAGTGATCCGTCGTATGGTGGAATACCCGTTATAACAGTAGCACGCCTCTGCTCATTCCAAGAGTTCACATGAACTTGATGATGTGAAGCCCAATCATGGTCGGGGACACGACCAACCCCTTTCACTTTGTGCAGGAGAGTGTCGTATGACCGCGGTGGGGGGATGTCTTGTTGTAGTCCAAATTGACGAAGCACGCGGTCGGGGAAGTACATCTCCATAATACTGAAATTGATAAGCGGTGATCTAGTCAACCAAAGATTGCTATGTTCGGTGCAGATGGGAGGCAACATTTCCAATCGGTTGTTGGAGTATGGTTCCCAAACAACAAACTCCTCTCTCAATATATCCAGCTCATCTCTATAGTACGTTACCACCCCACCGGACCAATATACTGCGATGGGAGGCAGCATGTCGGCATTCGCTGTGTCCCTCATCCACCCACCTGATTGCCGGGTGATGCGAGGTCTGCCTAGGTGTAAGTGTTCCCAACACCAAATCTGGAGCAGCAGCATCGGACCAGTCATCTCTTTCGCCATCAATGCCCCGCTACAAAGACTTCTGTATAAGGATGCTAGCTGTAACACCTCGGATTTTAAAATACCGGAAATTATTCATTTTTATATTTTGTAAGGGTGAGAATTATTTTTAAGCTATATTTTATTATTATTATTTTTATATTGATATTGGTATGGATATTTGTGGTTGATTGGTGTTATTGATATATTGGGGGCTAGGAGTCGAGATTTTATGTGAATAATTATTGTTCATTTATTTTATTATTTTGAAAGATTATTATGAAGTGGTTTTAATATATTTTGTAGGGTTGGTATTATTAAAGTAGAGAGTTGGGTTTTATTTAAAATGTATTTGAGTTTGGGGGCTTATACAAATACTCTATTTACATTATTTATCTATCTCCTTTTTATTATTTTTCTTTTTCAAAAAACACCCCAACTCTCTCCTTTACCTTTCCTTCTTCTTCTCCCCTTCCTGGTTCGATCCCGACCTCAGAAAAAGCCCTCACCCCCGGCCCTCTCCTCCTCCCGTTCGCACGCCAGTCAAGTCGAAAGAAACCCCGACCCCTTTTCACTCATCCTCCTTCCTGTTCTTCTTTTCCCGATCGCACGCGGAGACCAGCCGAACCCAATCGGCGTGTTCTTTCCCCGCTCGAATCCACCCTCCTACTTCATGGTTTTCGAATTAAATTGGGGAAAAGGCTAATGGAAGGGTGCTCTAGCTCATGGCGGAGTCGATTTAGAGAAAGGAATTAGTGGAGGTATACCCCTTTGAATTTATTTGTGTATTTTTATGTGCTTTTAATTTATTTTGCTTAGTAATATAATATGAAGTTGGTTAGTAGTTTATTTTGATGTTAGGGTTAAGAAATGGGGAAATTATTGAGGAATTTGTAAGTTGCTAATAAATTAGGATTTTGGATTTGTAAAAGAAAACTATATATGTGAGAATTATCTTCTTTATAGTAGTAGAATTTTAGTAGAACTATTATAATAAGTTGGGGGTGATTTTGGTAATTGTTTGGGGAAAAACATTCTGTAGGAGTTTGAATATTACGTGCGATGCACGTGTGCATCCCAGACGTTCGATAAAACGCTTGAGTGATATTAGAAATAGTGTTATTATTTTTTGTGGTTGATTTGGATGTTGTGAGCCTTAATTGTTTTGAAACGAGATAATAGGAAATGTTAACGGCTTCGGGTGCCGGATGGAGAAGTGATGCTTCGAGGCTTCCCGGGCTATGAGGTGAGTATGAAAATATTTATATATTTGTTGTTCAAGAAAATTTTAGTATAATTTGAATGATTAATACGAATCCCGAAATATTGTGTATTTGTAAAGGGAAATTAGTGTTTGGTGTTGATATGCGATACGACGATTAAATACTCGTCCCGGGGTATTGATATAAACTTATAGATGATGGATTAGTGATATATATATATACGGGGATGAGTTATATTTATATAAGATGTCGGGTTATTGTGAATTGTTGTAATTTGGAATACCCAGGGTGATGGTAACCTATTGAGTGTATTTATATATATAATGTTGTGATGTGTTGATATACTGGGCGTATGCAAACTTGTGATATTGAGATAATAAATAGTATGATATACGCATGATGTATGGGGCAATGATAAAATAAAGAATATCGTGCAGTTGTGATGTGAAATATTATGATGTGATGATTTTTATGTTAATTATGGTGATATTTCTTTTGTGTGATGCATTGAAAGGGGTAAGTGAGTTGGTGATCATTGTTTATGCGAATAAGTAAATAAAGGATGAGATGTTATGATGTTAATATGAAAAGTAAATGTTAATAACAATAATTTCGGTTGGCTTGAATAGATACCTCCGCATAGACGGAGAGAGATATGATACCCCAGGATGGACCTGGGAGTGTAGATACCTCCGGATAGACCGGAGAGAGATATGATACCTCAGGTGGGACCTAAGAGAGATATGATACCCCAGGATGGACCTGGGAGTGTAGATACCTCCGGATAGACCGGAGAGAGAGTTGATACCCCAGGATGGACCTGGGAGTGCAGATACCTCCGGATAGACCGGAGAGAGTAGATACCTCAGGGATGACCTGAGAGAGAGTTGATTCCCCAGGATGGACCTGGGAGAGTAGATACCTCCGGATAGACCGGATAGAGAGTTGATACCCCAGGATGGACCTGGGAGTGCAGATACCTCCGGATAGACCGGAGAGAGTAGATACCTCAGGGATGACCTGAGAGAGAGTTGATTCCTCAGGATGGACCTGGGAGAGTAGATACCTCCGGATAGACCGGAGAGAGAGTTGATACCCCAGGATGGACCTGGGAGTGCAGATACCTCCGGATAGACCGGAGAGAGTAGATACCTCAGGGATGACCTGAGAGAGAGTTGATTCTCCAGGATGGACCTGGGAGAGTAGATACCTCCGGATAGACCGGAGAGAGAGTTGATACCTCAGGGTAGACCTGAGAGAGAATTGGTACTCTGGGATAGACTTGGGGTAAAATAAATATGATATGAAATATGAATGAAAAAGAGAAGTGTTTGGTATAAGCTGAAATGAAATAGTGAAGAGTATTATGAGTTGAGAATAAAGAATAAATAAGTGTTAATAATAAATGGGATAGTAAAGAAAGAAAATAGTGAAAAGTGAATTGCGAATTGTGGATGAGAAAGAAAGTAGTTGTGAATGAAGTAAATGTGAAAGAAAATGAATTATGAGTTAGTATATGAAAAGAAGTGATAAATACAGTGCGTGGTTAATTTAAAATGATAATAATAGAAGAGACATGTGTTCTTATGAATAATACGAAGTAATGGTATTATGTGTGTGATCATTAAAGTAAAATACAGTTGTTGTGAGTTGTACCTTGAAATTGTGTCAAGGAACTACCTGCCCGCTATTTCTGTGGAAATGGTGGGAACTACCTGCCTTGGCATAATTCATGGGGTGAGTTGTTGTAATAGTGGTAATGATTGATAAAAATGAGAAATAAAGTAAAGTGAAAATGATAATAAGATTTATTGTTTATAAGAATGAGTAATTACTAAAGTGATATAATAAGATGTGAATGAGCTATAAAATATGGTTTTGATGCAATGAGTATAAGTATTCTAATGAATGATGTGTTAATAATGTGATGAAATGTGAGTAAATCGCATGGGCAATGAGATGTGGTAATTAAGTCATAAGACATGAAGGAAGGTGGTATTATGAGAATCGATGCATATGTTTATGATGTGATACTTTTTATAACACAATAAAATAAATACCTGTATTATGAGATTGGGTATGAAAATGGTAATTAAAGAAAGTATGTTGTGATATGAGTTTGTGTACCTTGGAAGTGTGTCGGGGAACTACTCGCCTGCTATTTCTGGGAAAATGGTGGGAACTACCTGCCTCGGCACAACTTCCAGGATGAATGTGTGTGTTGATGACATAATATAAGCAGATGAAACGCATGGCTAAATAGAGTTGGAGAAATGATGTAATAACATCATGTAGTTATATTAATATAAATAGTGAAATGCTGATATAACGATAAGTGTGGAAAGATGAATATTCGTATTAGGTGAATGTAAGATAAGTATGTATATATATACGAGGTTGATGTGAAGTGTATTATGGAATGTGGGAAGTATAGATAATTAAATAGTTGAATGCAGGTTTGGCAGAGTAGTTGATGTGTCATTGTATTGACGATGTTGTTGTATTCAAGATTCAGGTTGCCTTATTTTAAATTTGGCATTCGTAAGTTTAATTTATTTTCTTTATACTATTTTAATTTGTTATTTGATTAATAACTATACTCACACCAGAAATGGCTAACCCCTTAATGTTTGGGGGGTTAGGGGAGTCTGAGGACTACCCTAGATCTCTCACTGTTGCAGGTTCTCATCAGTGCAGAGGTGAGGCGTGGAATGGTAGTATAACTTTTTATTTTAAAAATTTGTATTATTTAGTTATAGGAATAGTGAAATTTATTATTTAAATTATATTATGGGTGTATAAGCATGTATAAGATAACGATGAGTATAGTGCGGGGTGATGTGGTATGTTTGTGACCCGTACCCACCTCGTTGTGGAGTACTGGGCTTTGTGGTAGGTTTTACAAGGATTTTTCTAAAAATTTACCTCGTTTTTCAAAGAAATTTATAGTTTTTAATTGATATTTGATAATCCGTTATGAGTTTGGCCCCCAGAGCATTATATTATATTGCCTGTGTGTATCTGCTCATTTTGGCCTGGGGAGCCCATGAAAATATTATGTGGATTGTGAGCTACGAAATTTTGAGCAGAATTCCGTAAGCTTTTTGTGTTTCGGGGCAAAATTTATAGGGGAGACTCTGTTAAAATTTTTCCTGAAATATAACTTTCTTAGTTTATGATTAAAGTGATATAGAAATTGAAAGATTTGAGTTTGGAGTAAAAAAAAATATATATATATTTGGGGTGTTACACTAGCGCTGCACTACCCTAGCTGTATTGTCGAACTCTCGTCAAATCACCAATAAGCGGCAAATACATTATAGGTACAACGTCACCCGTGGAGTTTGGGAAAGAGAACACCTTCGAATACTGTCATCAGGTAAGCCCTAGTGTAGCATTCAATATCATATTCACTGGAATCGTTAGTTAGGAAATTTTTAAATGTTCTCTTCAACCAACTTAGTCGCATTGAGACCCCATCAAATGTGCTATCATCCGGCACCCGACCAAGGAAGTCCTCCACAAGTTGTTCCTTGTTGAAAGCCATTCTTCCCGTCACCGCGAATCCATCAACTGGTAGTCCAGATATAACCGCGATATCCTGTAGTGTGACGGTCATCTCCCCAACGCCAAGATGAAACGTATGTGTTTCCGACCTCCATCGCTCGAGTAAGGCTGTGAGTAGTTGTCTGTCGAGCTTGGTTTTTTCTATTAGACCTAAACCATAGAAGCCGGCCTGAACAAGGAGTTGGTGTGTCAGTGGATGCATAGGTAATGTCTCGTGCGTGCGGAAACTACACTCTCGGGATGTACCGTCCCACACCCGTTGGGATCTATGTGTCCGCTGCAACATCAACAACGTCGGGTCATGAGGGCCTGGTCCCACAAGTGCAGCACGAGAAGAACTAGCTTCACCGGTCGGTGCAGACGTAGACGGGACATTGCCTTGGCCACCCTGAGGATAAAATATACGATGTTTAGTGAACACTCCATATGCTGGCATATAGTATTTAAACATTACAAAATAATAGTTCATACCTCAGACCTAGCACTCCTTGATCCCGCTCCCATCGTCCTGACCATATTTGAGTAGATCACCTATCAATGTATAAGCAAACAAGTAAGTATGATAGGTACTCACTTAACACAAAAAACTAAATTTGATTGTGATGGTTCTATACTGTGTGTTCTTGATTACAGACTCAATTTTGTACTTTGTAAGATCATAGAGCACATATATCAATGTTGTTAAGTTGTACCAAGCTCTGAACCAAGTTCAATATTTTGACAAACAATATACAATATAGCACAAGCTGAAGTAGTGCATTTATAAAGTATGCAATATGTTCTGTTCCACATCCTAATAGGCCACATTTTAGAATTGAGGGATTGATATTATCACCCAAAATAACAGAAGAATTGAGGGACTAAAATGATTTCATGCATGTTATTCATGTGTCCAACGTTCATAACCAAGTCGACAGAGAAATTTTATTTCATAAAGAAATTGATACCAGAACAAATGGTGACTACACAGCCTAATCACACCAGAACAAATTTAATCTAAGAAAACAGATACATGACTAAGATAGGGGACCAACATATGTTCATTAACAAAGAAGTATCCTAGCAGTTATTCAAAACTCAACTCGATATGGTAAGCCTACAGAAAATTTCAATTTCCCTTGGCGAAGTTCTTAGTTAAATAAGAAGTAAATAGTAAAATAAGAGACAGATATAATTTTAGTTATGCTGATAACTTGAGAATCGTAACTAGAACCAAAGGCAAGTCTTTAGATCATGGTAGACACAATTCAGTTAATTCGAAGAGTAACCCTAGGTTAACAGTTGTTTTCATTCACAACAGCCAATGTGTTCTATGTGCTCTATATTCCTAAAAAGATATCCAATTCCTCAAAAATATCTCAATAAACAAACAACCTATTTGGGTCACATTATTAACAACAAGTGCAAAAAAATTGTAATCAAGACCAACAATCAACCATCACAATACTATACTAGGCATACCTCGTTAGGATTTGGAGTTTGGAGTTGATATGGAGATTTCCAAATTCTTTACGAATGGCGGAGATTTGGCGATTAGAAGATCTGTGAGGAGGGAGATCGGGTGGGGAAGAAGGATACTTGGATTAATTGATTTTGGGGAGAGAAACTAGGGTTTAGGGTTTAGGGTTTCCGCGAGTGCGTTCGGCCGCTATTGGGGAAGAAGGGGAGAAGAAGTGATAGAGTAATAAAAGTAATAAGGAAACAGTGGCTCTTCGTAAGTTAGAAGCCTTCGGGGGGACCCACCTGAGGTCGCGATTGCCACTAGCGACCTCAGTTAGAAGAGGTCGCTAGTGGCACTAGCGGCCACTTCAATAACCCTTCAGCCAAATCCCCTTCGTACACAGCCAAGTGTGGGGGGCACAAAATTCCTATCTATGAAGAGGCCGCTATTCCCAATAGCGGCCGTTGCTGACGTGACAGAGGCTAGCCCACCAACGCTAATAGTTTGGGACTTGGTCCAAAAACGCAAATGCTATCAAAAAGTGGCCTAGTACGGCAAAATTTTCTATTTATAGTCTCTAATAAATCCCAAACAAACAACCTCACCAACACTACCTACAATCCAAAAACAAAACAAATGGCTCATATTCTGCTCAAATCCGTGTTATTCCTTCTCCTATCCTTCCCCTTCTTCCCTCTCCTCACCAATAGTCGAACTCAACCGCCAACAAAATCCATCAAAACTATACCAGCTACCGAAACCTCCCTCAAACAGAAGAAGATCACCCACCTTCATTTCTACTTCCACGACATCATCGGTGGTCCAAAGCCCACCGCAATCCCTGTCACTAAACCCCTTCCGAACCCTTCGCCCTCTTCCTCTTTCTTTGGAATAATCACTATGATGGATGATCCGCTTACCGAAGGACCTGACCTGAATTCGAAACTAGTTGGGAGGGCGCAAGGCATGTATGCCAGTGCTGCACAGAATGAGCTGGGCTTCCTCCAGGCTATGAACCTTTGCTTCACTCACGATGAGTATAATGGCAGCGTGTTAACTGTTCTCGGCCACAATGCTGTAATGAATCCGATTAGGGAGATGCCAGTTGTAGGAGGGAGTGGGCTGTTCAGGTTTGCGACTGGGTTTGCCTTGGCCAGGACTTACAAGATTGATTGGAAATCTGCTACTGTGGAGTATAATATTACTGTCATGCATTATTGATACTTATTAATCCGTGATTGCGGTTAACTGTGCCTAATAATTTGTCTTTGTAATTTAGCTTGGGAGCGGTTGTGGGGTATGTATTATTAGCCTGATGTTTTTGTTCTTAGTTGTGGTTTCTATCTGCTTATTATAGTGTGGCAATTGTGGCTTCTATAATTAATTTTTTTACGCCTCCTGTTCGGTTTCTTCTCCGTCGTCAGCCATTCTTGTTTTGTTCTGTTTTCCATCGTTTTCACTCTTGTTTTGTTGTAGACTGTGTACACATTTCTCTACTGAGAAAGCATTGGCCAGGAATCAGATTGTTGAGCAATGTACCATCCCTGATATTATAATGGGAAAAGCCTTTAGAGTCATTTCTAAATCTATCATTGCATGTGACACACGTACATAACTAATATGAAGGAGGTTTCAGGTTCGAGTCCTCACTACTTCAGAGTTTGTATTTTAAAGTTTTTTTTATCAAGATGTACATTGTCCGTGCATAACTAATATGAAAAAGATATTAGATTCGAGGCCATACTATGTTGAAATTTTGACTTTAAAAATATATATATTTATTAAGACATGCATCATACGTTTAACAGGGAATTTGTTAAGTGTTGGTAAATATTATATTTGGCCACTAGGGATTCCATTCTGCTAATCACAGGGAAGGTCTTTTTTTTTCCGAACAGTGGCCTTGTGGAGTTTAGAGGGACGATTCGATATTGCAGTTTTTGTGATTTCATATACTATGGACCTTGCCCGGTCCATTAACATTAACGGTGCAGCAAGAATATGGGAATGGCTAGATAGGTGTGATCAACGGCTTTCTTTCTTTTTCCTCTTTCTTCGATAAGCATCAGCAGGTTTTTTTTTTTTTTTTTTCTTTTCTCCTCTTCCGGTTCTGAGTAGTGAAATGTCATTTGATGTTTGGATTGATGCCTTGTGGAGTTACAACGGGCCAAAGAATTTCACTTCTCAATACATCGAAGTGGTCAGCTCATGTATGCCACTTTTCCAGTTTATACGTTACTTGATGTTCATAACAATAGTAATAGGAAATGGGTTATCTGGTCGATAATGAGCTATCTCCGGCTATCGAGAATCAGCACAAATTTGAAATTTTGAATCATACTGAAGGGGGTGTTAGTTGCAGACAATTTTTAAAACACGGTATGATTTTAGAATCAAGTGATTTTAAAAGCAAGATGATTTCAAATATCTATATGAATTTAGATACATACTTAGTATGATTTTGAAATCGGTCAACTTGGATTTCACATACTTTCTTGATATTATCTTTATATATGGATATGAGAATAAATAATAATAATAATAATAATAATAATAATAATAATAATAATAATAGTATAAACTTATATTATTAATTATTGTTAAAATTATAATTACCAATAGTTAACATCGTCACACATGCAATGCATGACATGTTCTATAATAAACTCTTTTTTTGAGAACAGAAGTCTAGAAAAATTAACCTTATTTGTTTAATTTATTTTTCTTCTTGAACGAGGTTGTAGCCGAAAAAAAGTTTATTATAAACCATTATAAAACGCACATAATGAACGGATATTTAATTGAATGGTTGATATAAATTTAACTTAAAATGTTTGATGAGATTAGAGCTTGTGAGTTTTTGTTTAAACCTCTTACAATATAATTATATAATAGTAGAAAATGATATTGCTAAATATTTTGAATTTAAATGATGATATGATAATTTTAAAATATTCCAGTAGAATGCAATAAAAAGATGAAACCTGAAAAATTATAAAACTTAATTTTGAAGTTGTTCATACTAAGAATCTCATGTAAACCGATATATATATATATATATATATATATATATATATATATATATATATATATATATATATATATAGGGTGTTGTTCAGTTGCAAACGGGCCGGAACGGGTCGGTTCGCACGGACCCGTGCGAACCTCGATCTGGACCGTTGGATCGAAGATCCAACGGTTCAGATTTTTTTTCATAAAATCTTGCCTTAACCCGTTCTTGCCAACGACGGGTTAAAGCAAAATTTAATAAAAAAAGTTGGCCTTAACCCGTTCTTCGGAATAACGGGTTAAGGCTATATTTTTCATTTTCGTCGACATACAGTTCGTCTTCTTTCTTCCGCTCTCTTCTTCTTTCTTCGACGAACCCAGACCCAAACGACGGAAAAAAGAAAAAACCCTAGTTCCGACGCTCGAAACCCTCGATCTCCCTCTTCTCTCCCAACTCCGAAGATCGGAACCCTCGATCTCCGACGATCCAAACCCTAGATTCTCTTCCCCTCTTCGGTACGAAATCGGAACCCTAGTTCTCTTCCAAAACCCATTGCTTGGCTCGATTTCGACCTACTCCGTAAGGTATACACTATTTCTTTACCCCAATAATGTACATTTGTATTTTTTTTGAATTTGTGTGTAGTAATTTATTTAGAAATTGGAAAAAAATTTAAATGCGTTAGTAGATTTTGGATGTAGATTCGGGTTGACCTTAAGTATATTCAATTGCCGAATTACGTTGCTTGCATTAGTAACTAGTAGAATTAGAATTGTATATACGAAATTAGTTATAAACTTTTCAGTGCGGTTATGGTTGAAAACCCTGCGAACGACCGTAAAAAAATACGAAACTTTCCCAGTAGGTTCGTCTCACGTAGTACAAGCCAAACCCACTTGTAGAAGCGAGTTTCGACTCACGGTTCGAGAGTTACGGCCGCGTATTGCTTACGGTTGGAAAAAACCAAGTATTGCGGTGCACGGCCGTATATCGCAAACCGTGACTCGAAACTCGCTTCTACAAGTTCGGGTGGCTTGCCCTACGTGAACCTGACCAACTCTGAAAGTTTTAAAATTTTCGGATGCCGTTTGTGCGGTTTTCTCAACTTCCTCGCATTATAAGTTTCAGACTTAGAATTCTTTAAGTTTTTGTAGATTAGAAAACCCTCCAAATGGCCTCCAAAAAATACGAAACTTTGCGATTTGGTTGGTGACACGTACAAGAAGTGACCCGAAGTTGTAGAAGTGAATTTCGACTCACGGTTCGAGAGATACGGCCGCGTATCGGTTTTGGTTGGAAAAAAACAACTTAAGCCGGTACACGGCCGTATCTCCCGAACCGTGAGTCGAAACTCGCTTCTACAAGTTCGGGTGGCTTGCCCTACGTGAATCCGACCTAATCGGAAAGATTTATAATTTTCGGGTACCGTTTGCGCGGTTTTCTCAACTTTCTCGCACTACAAGTTTTAGACTTAGAATTTTGTAAGTGCGGGTAGATTAGAAAACTCTTCAAACGGCCTCCCAAAAATACGAAACTTTGCGAATTGGTTGGTGTCACCTAAGGGAACCCAAACGAACTTGTAGAAGTGAGTTTCGACTCACGGTTCGAGAGATACGGTCGCGTATCGCATTAGGTTGAAAAAAACTATTATAAAGCGGTATACGGTCGTATCTCGCAAACCGTGAGTCGAAACTCGCTTCTACAAGTTCGGGTTGCTTGCCCTACGTGAACCCGACCAACTCTGAAAGTTTTAAAATTTTCGGATGTCGTTTGTGCGGTTTTCTCAACTTCTTCGCATTACAAGTTTAAGCCTTAGAATTTTCTTAGTGCGGGTAGCTTAGAAAACCCTTGAAACGGCCTACAAAAAATACGAAACTTTGCGATTTGGTTGGTGTCACCTACGAGAAGTGAACCGAAGTTGTAGTAGTGAATTTCGACTCACGGTCCGAGAGATACGGCCGCGTATCGGTTTTGGTTGGAAAAAAAACAACTAAAGCCGGTACACGGCCATGTCTCGCAAACCGTGAGTCGAAACTCGTTTTTACAAGTTTGGGTGGCTTGCCCTACGTGAATCCGGCCTAGTCGAAAAGTTTCTTAATTTCGGGTGCCGTTGCGTAGTTTTCTCAAGTTCCCCGCACTACAAGTTTTAAACTTAGAAATTTCTAAGTGCGGGTAGATTAGAAAACCCTTCAAACGCCCTCCAAAAAATACGAAACTTTGCGGGTAGGTTGGTGTCCCCTATGAGAAGCCCCCCAAACTTGTAGAAGTGATTTTCGACTCCCGATTCGAGAGATACAACCGCGTATCGCTTTCGGTTGAAAAAAACTATTATAAAGCGGTATACGGTCGTATCTTGCAAACCGTCAGTCGAAACTCCCTTCTACAAGTTCGGGTGGCTTGCCCTACGTGAATTCCACCTAGATGGAAATTTTTGTAATTTTCGGATGCCGTTTGTGCGTTTTTGCTCTATTTCCTCGCATTTTAAGTTTTAGAATTAGAAATTTCTAAGTGCGGGCCGTTTATAAAACACTTCAAACCACCTCCGATTAGTACGAAACTTTTCTCCTTTTCAAGTTGTGGTGGCTTGCGCAGTTATAAAAACACCAAATACAGCGGTTTAGTACCCCTAACTATTCTCCTCTTCACCGTTTCTTAGGTATGGACAGTTTCGAAGGAAGTTCTGTTGCCGGGGATAAATTTGTTTGTGCACAACCACTTGACGAGTATCTTCCTCATGTTGACGAGCACCTAAAACCGAAGATTGGTATGACATTTCCCACCCTTGATGTTGCGGAAAAATTTTATTCATCATATTGCAAATGTGCGGGATTCGCTATGCGTAAGGGTGGAAATAAATATAAGGGAAACGATGTAGTGGATAAATCATACTTCTGTAATAAAGCCGGGGAGTCACCGAATAGCTATAATGAAACCAGACGAGGTACAACTTCTAGAACGGGTTGCAAAGCTTTTGTCCGTGTGAAAATAAACCCACATAGTAGTTCACAAAGTAATACGTTGATTATTTATTCGTTAAATGAAGCACACAATCACGAATTCACTTCACCCGGTAGACGTCACTTGCTACCTCGAAACCGTGAATTAACTAAGACAGTTAAAAATGTAATTGGTCAAATGACCGAAGCTAATGTCCCTGTATGCAAACAAATGCTATTCTTTGAAGCTGCAAGTGGCGGTAATGAGAAAATTGGATTTACCGAAACCGATGTAAGAAATCTCAGGAGAGACGAGATGGAAGGTTTAAAAGGTCACGACGGACAAATGCTACTTGAGTTTTTTGAATCGAAAAAGGCGACCGATCCCTTATTCTATTTTGACTACCAATGTGACCCCGAAGGGCGATTGACACATTGTGTGTGGGTGGACGGTATCGCCAGAAATAATTACAAAGTATTTGCAGATGTTCTTTGCTTTGACGCTACCTACAACACAAACCGATACGGGATGTTGTTCGTACCATTTGTTGGATTCAACCATCATTGGCAATCAATATTCCTAGGTTGTGGGTTCATCCCCAATGAGACGGCATCCTCATTTGAGTGGTTCTTTGAAAAGTGGCGCGCCGCAATGACATGTGATCCGATCAACATCGTGACAGATGAGGATCGCGGGATAACTTCTGCAATTTCCAAAGTTTTCCCAATCACGTCACATAGATATTGCATTTGGCATATTTTGGATAAGCTACCGCATGAAGTTCGAATGTCGAATAACGTTGATGAGTTCAGGGATGCTTTGAAGACTATTATTTATACGGCGGAATTTAAAACAGAATTCGAACAGAAGTGGAAAAATTTGATCTGTCAGTACAAATTAGAAAATAACAAATGGTTGAAGGAAAAATTTGAGATCCGTGAAAAATGGGCCCCGGTGTACGCAAGAGACTCATTTTGGGGGGGCATGCTGAGTACCCAACGTAGCGAATCGCTACATTCATCCTTGAAGCACCATACTCATAAAAAGTACTCACTACATGAATTTGCTATCATCTTTGATCGACTCTTGGTAAAACAAAGACACGATGAACTTAAAGAAACACATCGTAATCGCGAGGAGCGTCCAAAATTGAAGACCGAGTGGGCATTGGAGTCACAAATGGCAGGGACATACACTTTGAAGATTTTCTACAAATTTCAACAAGAAGTGGTCAAAAGCTTATTACTTAATGTGAGTTTAATTGCGAGTATGGATACACCGGATAGTGCAGCTTATTCTGTAACAGTTTGTGGAAATTCAGAACCGGGGAGGGTGATTTCTTATTGTAAAATCAGTAAAATTGCTAAATGCCCTTGTTCCATGTACTACTTCGTAGGCATTCCCTGCAAACATCTACTTGCAGTTATTCGGTTCACAGATCACACCGCACTACCTGAACAATATATTTGTAGGCGATGGACCAGGGATCAAATGAGGAGAAGCAGTATACCGGTGGGCAATAATATGGGCGACAATTTTGCATCGCGTTATTGCGAA
Organism: Hemerocallis citrina; assembly: GCA_017893485.1. Lineage (NCBI taxonomy): Eukaryota > Viridiplantae > Streptophyta > Magnoliopsida > Asparagales > Asphodelaceae > Hemerocallis > Hemerocallis citrina. Next base: position 86,201,068 of record CM030358.1, read on the forward strand.
CTTAGTATGCACTCAAGACATATGGTCGATCTTGGTTGTTCTTCAGAGCGAGGATACAAGTACATGCTCGACCACATGCTGAAGGGAATTGAAGGCTTTGCTAAGATTGATCCAGTGAACAGCACACCACACGAAGGTAGCGCACAACCTGAGAGTGGTGGACAAGCACATACACATGCACATGTAGGTGACCCTGTACAGTGCACCACAAAGGGTAGGCCTAAAGGGAAACGGTTGAAGTCGGTAAGAGAATGCCAAAAAACGAAGAGGCCAAGACTTTGCAGGACATGTCTTCGTGTCGTAGGTCACGATTCACGGAATTGCCCCAAAAATTTAGCAAGGTATTATATCAGACATTTTGTATTTGTTAATTCAACTCAAACTTTGTTATTTTTGGTCAGTACTAACTCATTCTTCCTTCTTTTTTTAGTGGATCGGTGGGCAATGAAGAAGCTCCAAACGCGGTAGAGAGTGATGATGACGAAGGCGAAGGTTCGTGCTAAGGGGGCTTTAAGAAATTTATTAATATGTATGTCATGTCAAAATTTGGAAATAATCACCGAATAATTGCCAAATTTTATATTGATTCGTGCCGATTTATTTGAATTTCGACTGGATTGTTAAACTTTTTTTTTTCCCCTGGTATAGGTCCGGAATGAAACAAGTTTAACGCGCCCAAATGGAAAGACGCAATGCGTTGAAAAGTTGTGTTATTTTTGGTTTGTATGTATGTGTGGATAATTGCCGTGTTCTTGTTTGGTACAAGTAAATTAACCATGTTTTTAATTATAATGTAATTTCTGTACGTCAGTGTATTTTGTGTATTTGTGAACAAAGTTATATTACTATGCATTTTGACCAGGCAATTTGGTTGTGAATGCTTATTGCAGTCGGAAAATGTAAAATTAGTAGATGTATACAATTTGGGGAACTCGTTCTGTTTGGGGATTTTGTGTTAAGGAAAATTGTCTGCCTGCTAATGTGAACAGTTTTTTATTTGTGTTGGCGATTGTGTATTTCGTGCATAACCAATACTGCACCTGTAAGTTCGGCCAATATCTCTTTTCTTAACCTGTTCTTGACGATAACGGTTTAATACAATCTAACCCGTTATCAAAAATAACGGGTTAAGGAGATAGACATTGGCAGTACTTTGGTTCAATACTTCACATACGGTGGTTTTAGTTCGGCCAATATCTCTCTACTTAAGCCGTTCTTATAGGTAACGGTTTTATACAATCTAACTCGTTATCAGGAATAACGGGCTAAGGAGCTAGATATTGGCAGTCCTTTGGTTCAATAATACACATGTAGGGATTTAGTTCGGCCAATATCTCTCTACTTAAGCCGTTGTTGGTGGTAACGGTTTTATACAGTCTAACTCGTTATTAGCAATAACGGTCTAAGGAGAGAGGTATTGGCAGTACTTCGGTTCAATACTTCACATATAGCGGTGTTAGATCGGACAATATCTCTCTACTTAATCCGTTGACACATTTTAGAAGCAAGACTAAAACTGAGTTGTTCCAAACGAAATAAATACTGTGTAGTTGGCATCCAGATGATTGGTAGTAAACTTGTATGGTTAGTGATGGTAACTATCTAGTTGATGTTATCCAATCTTAAATAACAAATGTAGGTACACACAGTCAGAATTCAAGTGTTGTGTGAATGCATTACAATGTAATTTGCTTTCAAGATGATGTTAGTAAACTGTCAATGTTAGTGATGATATTCAAGCTCAATTTTTAAATCGATATTCAATTCTCACTGTCAATGTTAGTCCTGTGTGATGATATTCAAGCACCAAGGTTGGCCGTTATGTTTTACACAAAGTAAATTCACTTTTCTCCTGGCAACTCATATTGGTCCTGTGTGAATTCTATTCGCTGTGCCATTTTGGAAATACTAACTCTGTTGCGGAATTTATCTATTGTTCTACCATCTAATATGAAGGTTGGCACTTCTCTTATTGCTTGAAATATTCATAAAATTTATCTTTCATTATTCATAAAATTTATATACCATTACCTTCACTTAAACTTATATACCATTACCTTAACTTAAATTTATATACCATTACCATTACCTTCATTTAAATACGTGCCGTACGCACGTCTCACGGGCAATCCTAGTCCTCACATACAATCCAGAAAACTCATTCTCACAATCTCTTAAAAGTTCACAATTTCACAATTCTACAAAATGTACCACTTTCGCAATATTCAAGCTTCAAGTGTACCACCTACAAAATCTTCACGCTTCAAGCCATTAATGATCCTACAAAATCTTCAAGCTTCAAGATACAAAATCTTCATCTTCACTGAACCTACAAAATCTTCATCTTGAATCTACAAATTTAGAAAATCTTCAAGCTTGAATCCTGAAAGCTTCAAGCTTCAAGTGTACCACCTACAAAATCTTCACTGAACCTACAAAATGATGACAATTTCACAATCTCAAGTATTAGGAAAACATAATAGATTTAAAAAAAATTTGACAGAACCTCCCCTAAAATATTAGCCCTTTTACAGAAATTCCTTACGGAATTCTGCTAACAGTTAAATATATGACATCACACGCAATAAATATAAATCCTCCCCAGGCTCAACCGAGCAACATCACACAGGCAACATATATATATGGCTCTGGGGGAAAAAATCAGAATATAATGCAAGATACAAAATATAAACCAAATATTCTTTTGAAAATGTAATAATTTTTTTGTAAAACCTTCGAAAAACATTTAAAAAACCAAACAATATACCCAATACTCCACAAAATTGCGGGTACGGGTATTAACATAACTATATTATATCATTATTATATACAGTTACTTACATCATCTCCCAAAATGCTAAATATTACAATTTTTACAACCTCCACCATACTAAACACCAACCGAATGAATGAAAAAAATAATTACAGGGTTGTAGAAGAACACAATGGTTGAAGTCTTCAAAATAGAACACAATGGTTGAAGTAAACATGAAAATGAGAACAACTTATTACTAGTATCTTCGTGTTGTAGATTTTATTTTAAAAAAAAGAAGATACTTATATGGCCATATTGGCAGTGATGTCATCCATTGCTGTTCTTTCATTAGAGCAATTGACCTGTATATAAAGGAGGGGAAACATATTAACTAACCAATTGAAGTTCTTCAATTGGAGCAATTGACGTTGTAATTATTTTAACAAACCAATCAAGAAAACGTATTAACTACTATTAATTACTACGATCTATCTTCTTTGATGATTAACTACAATGAGATACTTGTGTAAAATTGTGTAGATTATTTCAGTTTCAGAAGTGTTATAGAGAAAGATGGAGCTATACAGAAAGATCGGAAGAAGCGGTAAGACAGTAAAATTGTGTAGCTATTTCAGTTTCAGAAGTGAATCTGACAGTCAGGAGTTTTTCAAAGATCACTTTCTTGTAAGGAAAGTATGTAAATGCGAAGAATTCAAAGGACAGATTTGAAAATATAAATCATTTTAGGGGACTGTGTAAGAAGCCTTTTAAGTATAATGGAAATAATATGCAATAGAAGCACAGTGAGCATTGGGACAAATTTCGGGTACGGTAACATAGTTAACTGAAGTCTATCATAAGGCAATCTCAAATGAGACCAAAGTACTGCTTTGTTATTAATACCATCATACTATTTTCGATTAAGTATCCATGTGACCTAGTTCATATCTAAAATTTAAATTTAGTTAATCAACCTTAAAGTAAAACTCTTCCACCTCAGAAACTGGATCTAAAAAACATTTGCAATTGACAAATATGTCCTTTCTGAAGAGAAAAAACTAAGGTGTGCAGACAACTCCAAATGCACGGGCAACTTCTTCAGACTGAATGAGAAGGACAATCCGAGTTTTTTATGAATGTTGAATGCTTATGAAATAGGTTAGATTTGTGATGTATACATCATTGTTTACCACAATTGCAGCCTCAATGTGTTTTTCTTTACAGAAAATTACCTCGACGTTTTTTTCAATATACAGTTTAATAACTTCAGAATATACCCATATGATTACTATGTGATGGAAATTAAACAACTTTGCCTTTACACATAAATTAAACAACTTTTTTTTGAAGTATCACCTGAACTATGCTATCGACATCTTTGTATGCGGCATCAACAGGGCCTGTCCCAACTGAACATGCAATCTTCTCTTCATTATCTGAGTTAATAAGCGTCACGGTTGCGGTAGTGAGGCCAAGTGTGCTGGATGTAACCTGCACATTACACATAGAAAATATTTCCAAATTAATCTGTGAACATATTTAGCGCAAAAAAGCAGACCATATGTGACATTAAATCCAAACCTGCAGATCTGCAAGTGACCAAATCAGTGCTTCTATGTCGTCGTCAGTTACCCGCTGTGAACACATAAAATGTTGTGTCAGGGTTAACATATAGAATGCATAAATTTGGTTCGTTTATATTAGGATATTGTGTGTGTGGTGGTGGGTGTGTGGGTGTGTATGTGGGGGGGGGGGGGGGGGGGGGGGGGGGGGGGTTGTTCTTCGGTCCATTTAAAATTCAAAAATACACAAATTATTATGCTAAAAATAATGTTAATGTTGAAATAGCAAAATTCAAAAAATGTGTGCATAAACGATAATAATGCGTGCATAAGAGATAATATTCAAAGGTACATGTCTAAGAAAATATTGCTTAATTTAAACTTGTTAATTTTGTGTAATCTACGTTTATCAAATGTGCATATCTAAGAAAGTAATATACAAATTATTACTTTTAGCTTGCGTTGACGGTTCTTCACCTAAAAACAAAGTATTATCATAATATCATACATCATAATTGGAAAGTCAAATAATTCTGAAGTATTCATAAATAAGTATAGAATTTTGTTTTTAATAGGTTCTTTATAAATGAGAAGTTATTGCTGGTATTAGGATTAGTATTTAGGAAGAATGTGACTAACAACAATAAACATAAGCAACAACACAAAACGAAGAAAAACCGAATATTTAAGATAAGAGCAAACTTACTTTCATGTAGTTCTCAAAGCGCTCACTGAAGAAATGATACGCAAACTCGGTTTCCAAAAATTCTTGCAACTTATTACTTGGACCTGTGCACAAATTAAAGTGCATTGGTATCAGAATCAATCTGTTTTCATAGATAAGTGAGATTTTAGATTTTAGATTCTCAAGTGAGATTCTCAAGTAATATTTTGAATAGATAAGAGTCCTCATACTGATCATGGTTGACCATGCAGACATTCTCAGGTGAGATTTTAGATTTTAGATCTAGATCATGGTTGACCATGCAGACATAATTCTGAGTATCTAGATCACTTCTAAGCCAAGCTACCTTATTAATCCAATACCCTGCGAAATCCTAGGACAATTTCCTTATTCTTGTCATTCGAGGTATACAAAACCCACAAATTCACATCAAAACACATAATAATCGTGGAATCGACCGAACAAAACACAAACTCGAACACACACCAACATACAATTTTTTTTCATGCAAGTTGCAATATGTAAAGAATTTGCAAGTCGGTCACGTAACTAAATGACAGGTCTTCAGCCTTCTCAGCAAGCTTATCCACTATAGTTCAGCAAGGTTATCCACTTGTTCAACACATGGAAATGAACATGAACATGACTGAAGCTATAAAAAAACCAAGAATGGAAAAAAGAATAACTACATAATAAAAAATTCAATGCACCTCTTCATAATGATAATCTCGGTCAGTGCCTTCCCAAGGATATCGATTGCCTCCCAATTCAATGCCCTCCCCTTGTTCATCCTCTCCAAATTGGTCTCCTAATCACCATTCACAACTCATCCGCTTCATTGTTGTTTTCCAAATCTATCATGAGACCCGTCTAAATGTGCTCATACCTAAAGTAACAAATCTATCGTCTTCTCATCCGCTTCCATTCTCACTGAACGCTAAACACCATTCACAACTCATAAAACTATTTAAAGAAAGTCTATACCAAATCAACTCAGTATCATAATCAACAAAACAAATCAAAACAACACAAGAGGTAAGGTCGTAGCTTTCCAAATCATACCCCCTTTCTGGTCGATGGCTTAACAGGCAGCTCCCTCTTAGTGACGACGTCCCCTTTGTTCAATCCAACAAACAGACCGCTATTCAAAAAGCCCATTGATTGTTTAGTACTCGACTAATAAACAGACAGGGAAATAAAATTAAGGTTCCTTGCGTTACCTGCGAAGAAAACGGATGCAGATGCCAAAGAGAAACCCTATAAGCCGAATGAGAGAGAAAGAGGGTTTAATCGATGGAAACCCATCAACCTATGGCTGTGAGGTGAAATCGATGGTTGGATGGGGTCGAGTGCGACGGAGGTGAAATCGATGGAGGTCGGAACCTGCGTAGAAAACGGAGGCAGCCGCCAAATAGAAACCCTAGAAGCCGAGTGAGAGAGAAAGAGGGTTCAATCGATGGAAACCCATCAACCTATGGCTGTTAGGTGAAATCGATGGTTGGATGGGGTCGAGTGCGATGGAGGAGAAATCGATGGAGGTCGGGAAGCGACGATAGGCGGAGGCGGGAGGTGAGAGCGGAGGCTGGAGGTGGGTTAGGAGGTTGGGGGGGGCGCTGAAGGGAGGAGGAGGGAGAGAGTGAGAGAGCGGGGAGATAGAGAGAGGGAGACAGTGACAGAGAGAGTGGGCGGGAGAAAGAGAGGGAGAACGGGAGAAAGAGAGAGAGAGAATGGGGTTTTTTATTTTTGGGGAAAAAGAGAGAGAGAGTGTGTGTGTTTTTGAATTTGTGGAGTTTGAAATTTGAGCGGGAAAATATGTTTTGCGAGATTATATCTGGTCCATTAATTTTGGGATAGATTGAATGTGAGTCACTTGATAGCTTTCTTTGTGTTTTATTGTATAGATATATAGATAATATACAAATCTACTAATTCACAACAAGCCATTTGCAAGACAAAATTTATTCATATAAAGGAACATTACAAACTGGTAATAACATATTGTTTGAAGAATTGATATTAAAATTGTACATGATCCGCATGCTAGTTGACATTACAAAGTCATCCCTTGATACTGGATTTTTAAATTGAAATTAATTTAGTATACAAGTACATGCTCGCTTTCTTCTCGAATTGGAAGGAAGGACTGCTGACTCTGCCTGATTTTGGATAGATAAGTAGTTCCGGTTGTACCCCCTGCATACAATTTCGTTCACTACTATTACACAGAGGTAGAAATTCTCCGCTTCGTCGGGTAGAGTAGTAGTGGGTGTAACCGTATATTCAAAGTACTTAACGACTTCTTGACACGCACTCCTCATATTCGTACTATATGTTGCACGATTGTGAGGTGTGCATGCCAAGAAGTCGAAAAGTACCATGAATACACCGTGACACCCACAACTACTCCGTCCGACGAAAGCAGAGAATTTCTACACTCTGTGTAACAATAGAGGACGAATGTGTATGAAAGGAGGACAATTGCTACTTATGCAAACACATCTAAAAGCTAAAAAAATAGAAGACTAAGGGAAACACTGTATAAATAAAAGGTAGAGCCAGTGGCCCTTCCCTCCCGCTTGAGAGAAACCTAGCATGCACTTGTACACTGTAACAAGTCTCTCTGCTCCTGCATCTCCATACACAAGAACTATTGTAGGCGACCATCCTTGAACTGAAGAGGCCTTGCCTTGAATGTATAAATAGCCGGTTGCACCCCCCTGCATACAAGACCCGTTCTCTACTGTTACACAGAATGCAAAAATCCTCTGCTTTCGTCAGCCGGAGTAGTAGTGGGTGTAACCGTATATTCGAAGTACTTAACGACTTCTTGACACGCACTCCTCATATTCGTGAAATTTGTGGCACGATTGTGAGGTGTGCATGCCAAGAAGTCGAAAAGTACAATGAATACACCGTGACACCCACCACTACTCCGTCCGACAAAAGCAGGGAATTTTTGCATTCTGTGTAACAATAGAGAACGAACTTGTATGAAAGGCGTACAAATGCTACTTATGCAAACACATCTAAAAGCTAAAAAAATAGAAGACCAAGAAAAACACTGTGGAAAAAAAAGGCAGAGCAAGCGGCCCTCCCAAGAACGGGTGATAGAAACCGAGCATGCACTTGTACACTGAAACAAGTCATCTCTACTCCTGCATCTTCATACACAAGAACAATTGTAGGCGACCATCCTTGAACTCAAATTTCTTCTACAACTCAAACTTCTTCCTCCCTATTATGAAGAAAAAAGAGGTCTTCAAGAGAAGAAGAGAACATTGATTCCTCATATTTTTGAAGAGAAGTAGAGAAAATTGAAGCCTCTCATTTGAGTTCTCTTGAAGAGAAGAAGAGAAGAATCATTTGAGTTGATGAGAGTCTAACTCTCTCAGTTATAGGCAATGAAAAAGAAAAAGTGTAGAATGATATGATAGCCCACTTGGGTTTCTCACTGCTCATCAATAGGGAGGAGATACGGATCAATACAAGGAGAAGGCAAAGGCTATATGGATCACTGCTCATCAATAGGGAGGAGATATGGGTCTCTCAGTTAAGACAATGAATGCTGAAACATGAAGAAGAAGAAGACAATAATGATAAACTTTGTTAGTCAACAGAGACATGATACAAGTCTCGAAAAAAGAGCAGCAAGGACAACAATTGTCTCAAAATGTACAGTTGATGTTTGTAAATTACACATGTTTAACTCGTTGTTGGTGACAACGGATTAATTACACTAAACCCGTTAATACCAAGAACGGGTTAAGCTACTTGATCCTATTCCACAACACTGCCAATCTTTGCCAATGAAACCCGTTGTTACCGATAACGGGTTATGCTGAATAAGATCGTCGTCACCAACGACGGATTAAGCACACTTATATTGGCAGAAGTTTTTGGATTTTTTTTTTTAATTTCTTGGCGAGCCACGTAACTAACCAATATAAAATTGACCACATCAAACGGATATTCAAATTAACACAAATTTATTAAAATTTACTACATCCCACATGTACACTATACGTGGGAAAAACTACTTGTAGACTGTCTAATATGGGTACATGGGGCATGCACTTATTGTGAAAGTCAAATATAGATGTGGGGATCCACAAATATGAACCGAATTAACCTGAACAAAACACATGCAATGACCAATAACCCTAGTCTTAACCGAACCCTAACCCTAACCCTAGACTAACCCTACTTTAACCTAACCCTAACCCTCGTTCCAAAAAACCCCGTAATTTAATTTTTTTTATTTTGTAAGACTTAATATGGTAACAAATTTAGAGTGGTTAGTTAGTGGAGAATAAATGGATAATTATAAAAATAATAAACAATTTATGGACATATGAATGTCACCTTGCACAGTTCTGGAGACAGTTCTCGCAAAGAGTTAAGAGAAATTTTTAGAAAACCCAATATTAGCTGAACACCCTAAACCGTGATTCACGAGAACGGCTTATCTAACCTTTAACCGTTGTTCCTAAGAACGGGTTAAGTACTTCCATTTTTGGGGGTATAGTTTGAAAACTTGGATAGGGCCCTGGGGGTATAGTTTGTAGAAGTGGTTAGTTGCTGCCAATATCTCTCTACCTAAGCCGTTGTCGTCAAGAACGGATTAAGTTAACCTAACCCGTTGTTGGCCGTGACGGGTTAATAAGATCCATATTAGCAGCACTTTGGTCTGTATGAATTATATTGCTGCCAATCTCTCTCTACTTAAGCCGTTGTCGCCAAGAACGGGTTACGTTAACCTAACCCGTTGTTGGCAACGACGGGTTAGGATGACCCATATTGGCAGCACTTTCGCCTGTATGAATTATATTGCTGCCAATATCTCTCTACTTAAGCCGTTGTCGTCAAGAACGGGTTAAGTTAACCTAACCCGTTGTTGGCAGTGACGGGTTAGGAAGACCCATATTGGCAGCACTTGTTTCATGTACTACTTGAGTAGTTTTCCAAAGGACTGACAATATCTCTCCACTTAACCCGTCCTTGCTGATAACGGATTAAGTAGAGAGATATTGGCAGCAATATAATTAATAAAATGTGGTTCACAAAATAACAAATGAAAGCACATCAAAGTAAATAAGACAACAGATATATTCAAAAGAAACTTGAAGGCGTACAAAAGTCCAATAACGACCAACTACTTAATTACTTGAACTGAATTCAATATTCACAAAATCCAAGAATTTACAACAAAATTATACATATAAGACTGCACATGGCCAAAAGACAATTATTCACAAATGAAGCCGTTCTCGAATTTGGCTTGCATCCGGCGCCCCAAAATTCACCTACAACAGTTTATCAACGTAGAAACAAACAATACGTTAGTTACTGCAGTGACAAAAACATCAACCAAAAGATACGCTATTACAGAGTATTACAGATTACCGTCTACGGCCAGTCCGCTTGCGACCGCTTGGTGTGAATTGATTGGGAGGTTGCCTGGTCCTTTTAGGATTTCGCCGTGCGCGATGTGTTTGGGGAGAATCAGAATCATCCGACGACTGTTCCTCATCAGTACCCTGTTGACGACCAGGGATTATAATTGCCCTACTAACAACCTGTTTTCGCCTTAAGGGTGTTGGCGGCACGTTGGCGCTCAAATAGGCCTCAACCTGTGGACCTTCACCCGCGTCCTCCAGAGTACGACGGCACGGGGCTAACATCTCCCGGATTACCGTCTTGAAGCTCTCGGGTATTCTAGTCTTCAGGTGGCGGGCAGCTGTTCGAACAACCTCCCATGCGTTGTCAATCTACAGTTGGTGAAAAATTCCAATTTAAACATCATTCAAAATTAGTGTACATCAATTGAACACAGTACAAATATACAAACTATATGAAATTGGACTGACCGCTTTTCGATGTGTCTCAGCCCTCGGTTGGTACATCGGCTGGGAGGAGGAATATGCTGGAGGTGGTTCTACCTGGGCTTCGGGAATCGGAAGTTGCACCCCAGCTGGTACGGCGGCCGTTGGAGAAACGAACAACCGGGTTATTCGCTTGTACCACATCATGTATGCCTGCTGGAGGGACCCATCGTATGGTCTCGCGACAAACATCAAATTCAGTGTCATTTGATGTCGCATGGTGTTCCAGTTGGCTACGTGGTAACGATGAAAATCAGCCCAATCGAAGTTGGGCACCCGTCCCGTTCCCCTAACCTCGTGCAACTTTTTATCGTACGACCTGACATCGGGAATCTTCTGTTGATATCCGAATTGCCACAAGACCCGGTCAGGATACTGGAACTCCACAACCGAAAAGTTCACAAGAGGTGTTGCCGTCAACCAAAGGGATCTGTCTAGGCAGACTGGAGGAACGCGTTGCAACCTATCGGCCGAGTACGGTTCCCATGTGACGAACTCGTCCCGCATGTTGTCCAACTCATCTCTGTAGTAGGTCAGCGAATGGCGTGGGTTATCGGTCCACGTGTGTCGGCCGGCCCAATATGCTCCTACAGGAGGTAACAACTCTGCTGCCCCTGGGTCGGCCAAAAATTCCGGTATAGGCTGAGTAATACGGGGACGTCCGATGTGGATGCGTTCCCAACTCCATATCTGCATCAGCACCATTGGGCCACCCATCTGTGCGCCACCTAAAGAACATATGCACAAACTCCTGTATAGTAGTGCCAGTGCCGCACTCCCCCAACTATAGCGACCCGCATACTGGAAATCCTCCAACAACCGTAGGTACATCAACGGCACGGTTGATCCGGATGAGTTCGGGAAGATAAGTCCCCCTATCAAACTAAAAATGTATGCACGTGCATAGCACACTAGGTCAGCCTCACCCGACTCGGGGTTCAAATATCCCTCCTCGAACTGGTATTTTAACCAGGTGATGTAAAGTGATTTACCCTCGAAAGCGTCATCCATCACTTCTTCCTCTGCTTTTTGTTTCGCAGCTTCTATTTGTTCATTCAATACATCTTCATCAGAATCTGCGGGGGCATTTTCGCGGATATTTTTTTCGGCCTTCTCTTGCATTTCAAGAACTACCAACTGCAAGTCGATACCGAGTAAGTCCCGAACGACTTCAACTCGATCGAAGTCCATGTTTCCCGTCACGGCAACCCCATCGATTGGTAGTCCTGTTATCATTGCCACATCCTGCAGGGTCACAGTCATCTCACCCACAGGCAGGTGGAATGTGTGGGTCTCCGGCCTCCATCGCTCGACTAGAGCTGTGAGGAGTGGCCGATCTAGCTTCACAGAGTGAATGAATCTTGCTCCGTAGAAACCGGCCTCTACCACATACGGCGTGATACGTTCATCCCAAGGAAGAACTGTGTGCTTACGAAAATTTAGTTTTCTATCGGACCCATTCCACACGGCTTCCGATCGGTGTTTGGGTTGCAGGGTGAGTACGCTTGTGTCCACGGGTCCGGGTGATGTAACCGAGGACGACGGACCTGCCTCAGCCGATGTGGATTGACGGCCACCAACCTACACGAATAAATATAACAAATGTTATTATTGAGATAATGTTACATGTTTGTATTTAAAACCAATAATAGTAATCGATCTTACCTTAGTAGTTGGTGCGCCACTGGTGTTCCCGGACTCGATTCTTGGTTGCCTTGTTCTAGCCATTTAGCTACCCGTCTGTAAAAAATTAAAAAGTTGTTAATAAAGATGACAACAAAACAAACATACCGAGATTATACTGAAAAACGCATGAATGAAAACAAAAAAATCTATAAAACTTTACGACTATGTCGGATTCACGTAGGGCAAGCGACCCCAACTTGTACAAGTGAGTTTCGACTCATGGTTTGCGAGATACGGCCGTATACCGCTTAATTAGGTTGTTTTCCAACCTCCAACCGATACGCGGCCGTATCTCTCGAACCGTGAGTCGAAATTCACTTCTACAACTTCGGATCAGTTCTCATAGGTAACACCAATCAACTCGCCAAATTTCGTATTTTTTGGAGGTGGTTCGAATTGTTTTCTAATCGGCCCGTTTTTTAAAAAATTCTATGTCAAAAACTTCTCACTTGAGCAATTGACGCAATACCGCGCAAACGGCATCCGAATATTTTAAAACTTTCTGACCAGGTCCAATTCACGTAGGGGAAGCCACCCGAACTTGTAGAAGCGAGTTTCGAGTCACGGTTCGCGAGATACGGCCATCTACCGCTTTACTCGGTTTTTTTCCAAGCATAAGCGATACGCGGCCGTATCTCACGAACCGTGAGTCGAAACTCACTTTCACAAGTTGGTTTGGCTTCGCGTAGGTGATACCAACCAAATCGCAAAGTTTCGTATTTTTGGAAGATCGTTTGGAGGGTTTTCTAATCTACCCGCACTTAGAAAATTCTAAGGCTCAAACTTGTAATGCGAGGAAGTTGAGAAAACCGCCCAAATGCCATCCGAAAATTATAAAACTTTCCGACTTGGTCGAATTCACGTAGGGCAAGCCACCCGAACTTGTAGAGGCGAGTTTCGACTCACGATTTGCGAGATACGGCCGTCTACCGCTTTATTTGTTTTTTTTCGAACCAAAACCGATACGCGCCCGTATCTCTCGGACCGTGGGTCGAAATTCACTTCTACAACTTCGGGTCACTTCTCGTACGTGACACCAACCAAATCGCAAAGTTTCGTATTTTTTGGAGGTCGTTTGGAGGGTTTTCTAACCTACCCGCACTTAGAAAATTCTAATTATAAAACTTATAATGGGAGGAAATAGAGCAATACCGCGCAAACGGCACCCAAAAATTTTAAAACTTTCCCAATTGGTCGGATTCACGTAGGGCAAGCAACCCGAACTTGTAGAAGCGAGTTTCGACTCACGGTTTGCGAGATACGACCGTATACCGCTTTATAATAGTTTTTTTCAACCGGAAGCGATACGCGACCGTATCTCTCGAACCGTGAGTCGAAACTCACTTCTACAAGTTGGTTTGGCTTCTCCTAGGTGACACCAACCAAATCGCAAAGTTTCATATTTTTTGGAGGCCGTTTGAAGGATTTTCTAATCTACCCGCACTTAGAAAATTCTTAGGCTCAAACTTGTAATGCGAGGAAATTGATAAAACCGCCCAAATGGCATCCGAAAATTATAAAACTTTCCGACTTGGTCGGATTCACGTAGGGCAAGCCACCCGAACTTGTAGAAGCGAGTTTCGACTCACGGTTTGCGAGATACGGCCGTCTACCGCTTTACTCGGTTTTTTCCCAACCGTAACCGGTACGCGGCCGTATCTCTCGAACCGTGAGTCGAAACTCACTTCTACAAGTTGGTTTGGCTTATCGTAGGTGACACCAACCAACTCGCACGGTTTCGTATTTTTTGGAGGTCGTTTGAAGGGTTTTCTAATCTAATCTAACCGCACTTACAAAATTCTAATACGAAAAACTATCGTGCGAAGAAGTTGAGAAAACCGCGCAAACGGCCTCCAAAAACCCTCGAAACTTTCCCACTTGGTAGGATTCACGTAGGCGAAGCCACCCGAACTTGTAGAAGCGAGTTTCGAGTCACGGTTTGCGATATACGGCCGTGCACCGCTATACTTGGTTTTTTCCAACCGAAAGCGATACGCGGCCGTATCTCTCGAACCGTGAGTCGAAACTCGTTTCTACAAGTTGGTGTGGCTTGTACTACGTGAGACGAACCTACTCGGAAAGTTTCGTATTTTTTTACGGTCATTCGCAGGGTTTTCAACCATAACCGCACTGAAAATTCTAACTAATTTCGTATATACAATTCTAATTCTACAAGATACTAATGCAAGAAACATAATTCGGCAATTGAATATACTTGAGGTCAACCCGATTCTACATCTATAATCTACTAACACATTTTAATTTTTTTTCCAATTTCTAAATAAATCACTACACACAAATTCAACCAAAAAAATACAAATGTAGATTATTGGGTTCAAGAAATAGTGTATACCTTACGGAATAGGTCGAAATCAAGCCAAGCAATCGGTTTTCGAAGAGAACTAGGGTTCCGATTTCGTATCTAGGGTTCCGAAGAGGGGAAGAGAAGCTAGGGTTTCGAACGTCGGAGTTAGGGGGTTTCAATCTTCGGAGTTGGGAGAGAAGATGGAGTTCTAGGGTTTCGATCGTCGGAGCTAGGGTTTTTTTAGGGTTTTTTTCTTTTTTCCGTCGTTTGGGTCTGGGTTCGTCGAAGAAAGAAGAAGAGAGCGGAAGAAAGAAGACGAACTGTATGTCGACGAAAATGAAAAATATAGCCTTAACCCGTTATTCCGAAGAACGGGTTAAGGCCAACTTTTTTTATTAAATTTTGCTTTAACCCGTCGTTGGCAAGAACGGGTTAAGGCAAGATTTTATGAAAAAAAATCTGAACCGTTGGATCTTCGATCCAACGGTCCAGATCGAGGTTCGCACGGGTCCGTGCGAACCGACCCGTTCCGGCCCGTTTGCAACCGAACAACACCCATATATATATATATATATATATATATATATATATATATATATATATATATATATATATATATATATATATATATATACAAGTAATATACACGTGTGATGCTCGTATTATTTTTAAAAAAATTAAAGAACTCTGATTCACAAATGTGATGCACATTAATGTGATTATATATTTTTAAAAGTAAATGTGAAGACTATAATGGAATAGTTGGAGTTGCACGTGTGTTGCACGTAAGTAGGTAGATTTATAACTCCAACTCTTCCATCATAATAGTTATTATATATTATATTATAGATAGATAAATAGATAAATAGATAGTAATCTACACGTGTGATGCACATTTAATATATTAAAAAATTAAAGTAAAAAATCTGACGTTGTGAGGACTCAAACCTGAGACCTCCTTCATATTAGTTACGCACGTGTAATGCAAGCGTTAGTAGATTTACAAATGACACTAAGGCCTTCTCCCATTATATATACTAGTAGTTTACACGTGTGATGCACGTTTTAATAAATATAGTTTTTTAAAATAAAAATTTAGACGTAGTCTTGATTTGAACCTAGGACCTTCTTTATAATAGTTATGCATGTGTGTTATATGGGTTGGTAGACTGACAAAACATTTACAAATGACACTAAGTCCTTCTCCCATTATAATATTAGAGATACTAGTAATTTATACGTGTAACACCCCGCAAAATTAGAATTACAATTTTGCCCTTGGGTGTTACGCACGTATATTTTGTAATGTGTTTCACTACATATTTTGGATTCGTACTATTTATACATTTTCCGTATTGATTTCAGTCAACTAAAACATAATATTTCAATCCCTGGGATTTACGTGCTTTTTACGTGTTTTGATGCACGTGTTTCCACCACTACGTATAATATTTTCTATAGGTTTAAATTAATTATTTTTATGTATTTAAATCTATTTTATAAAATGAAAATTTATTTTCTCCTTGTTTTTGATTTAAATGCATTTTTCAATTTTTTCTGCACGTATGGTGCACGTGCAAATTTTTATTCTCATTTTGCTACTCTCATTTTACTATTTTTAGCATGCATTAGTTTTATTTAACCTTTCTTTTGATCCATGGACCTATAAACTAAAATGTAGCCCATTAGGAGAGGAGCCCACTAGATAATTAAATAAATTAATTAGTAATGAGCCCATGTAGCAAGCCCACTATTAAAATCACATTTTTAGTTAAACATGTGCTAATACATGACAAGCTACACATATTAGTACACATTTAGAGTTATAGAAATGTGTTCATATTTGTTTATGCATGTGTGCATGCATACACAAATGTATTTGGACCATTTTTTGGGCAAGGGGAGGAGAAGAGTTGGTAGGTTGAGTTAGTGGAGAGTGGGGAGATGAAGAGATGGAGGTTTTAGGAGTTAAAAATGTGAAGAGGTGAGAATTAAAAAGAGAATTAAAATGAGAAGTTATTAGGTGGGAGATTTTGCAATATAGTCCCTAGCATTGTCCTATAAATAGCAACTCATTTCTCATTCTTTTTCACACCAAAAATAAAATAAATAAGAGAAAGAGAAGAATAAAAGAAAGAGAGTGAGGGTCCTTTTGGAGGAATTGCTAGAGAAAGCCATTGTTAGGGAAAGGGAGCTTGCTAGGAGGAGGAGCCATTGCTAGGAGTTGTATTGGAGCTAGAAGAAGTGTCACATCTTTCCTTCAATTGTTCAAGCTTCAATAAGGTGGGTGACCCCATACTTTCTAATTTAGAATAATGCATGCTAAGTAATAAATAATGAGTAGTATGGAATTTCTTATATGATTTATGCTAGAGTATGAGTTGAGAATGATAAGTAGTTCATGTATGATTAATAAATTAAATCATGTTAGGGATTAATGAGAAAAAGGAATTGATTGATTATTTATCATACATTAGCATGCTATTTAATGAATAGTATAAGTTTAATATGATAATTAGAAAATAAATTCATGCTTTTGTGTATGTTAAATTGTAGAAATATTATTGTTGATTAAGAAACAAAACATTGTCATGTTGCTTAGAAATGAGAACAAAAAGTAAGGAGAAACTTTCATTAGCTTGTTAATGTGCAAATGTAGAAATTAGTAATTATGAGATTATTGGAAGAGATTTCATTATGGTTAAAAAGAAATTTTTCTTTTAGTAAAGTGGATGGTTTCTTACTTTCTAGTTGTAGAAATATCATGCTAGAAATTATAAATTAGTTTTGTGAAAATTCATATAGAATTTTGGAAAGAATTATTGTATTGGTAATAATTATCCATAACAAATGTTTTTAATAAATTTATTAGCATAAGGGCTAATATTATAATTATATTAAACATGGTACATCATTTACGATATGCAATAATTTAGTTTAAATTCCGAGATGTTCATGTTTATTTAGTACTTTGCAATATGGTTCATAATTATTTTAACATATGGGTACATATACATTATTTCAAACCAATTGATACCTTCAGGAATATTATATTATAAGCATGTATATGATTATAATAACTAGTATCATACACGTGCACACGTGCACGGGGGGATAATGGAAGGGATAATGAAAACGGTAAAAAGAAAATAATTTCCGAAACTGATCCACCGTGGAAAATATTTACCCGACTGGTCCACTTTTGAAAATATTTACCAAAGTTAGTCCACAACTGGTCCACTTTCGAAAATATTTGGCCTATGTACCCAAGCAAACTGTAGCAAACTAGTTGTTCGGCTACTTGTGCATTGTATAATGTAGTCTTCATATTTACTACAAGGTTTATATGTTTTAAGAAGAAATGTAAAGTATTACTTTTGTGAAGTAATTTTCTTGAAGAGAATTTTACTCTTATTTGTTCGAAGAATATTCTAAGTAAAGTGAGACATTATAATGGCTTGATTTTATTATGAAATCTCATGTGATAGAATTCTGTTCTTAAAAGAAATTATTCCTTTACTTATAAAGAATGTGAACGGATGACTAGATAATGAATAATGATGAGACTATGATTACTTGTGATTAAGTTGAAAGAAGAAATTATATAAGTTTAAGACATGATTACTAAAGGGTATGTGTACCCATGTTTCTTGTACATGAAAGATTATGATTAAGAATTAGTAAGACTTCGGTTACCGGTAATTTTGAAAGAAAGAATTGATATGATTTTGAGATAATGCCGTCGGGCGATCTCGTATTTTGTGAATAAATCCGGTATGAGGTAAAACTGATTCTAGGGTGATAACATATTCATGTCTTGAACTAAAAATAATTAGGCACTTAAGTGAAGATGTGATAAACTTGTGCAAACGTAAATGGGTGCTTCTATATAGTCGGCGGTGGATCTCCGTGGCTATAGACCCAGTTGGTGGACTGTGGTTGCCCCATAGGAGATGGACTGTATTTTATCCGGGACTTAGGGTAGTCGACGGATGTTTACCATACTCCAAAGAATATGTATATACCGGGGCTGGGAGGGCATTTACGGGATTATTCTCACGATATAATAGCCAGGGAGGCTGGGATCTGTTATTATAGCCAGGAAGGCTGAGATCCGTATCTGTGGAATAACTCTAAAACTTGTTTTATTACTGGGTAGTCTCATGGCGAGGGATCGAACCCTTTAATGTGGAGTACGTAGGCGCTTGCCCTCAGACCTATGTAGTATGGGATGCATAGAATCTGAACAAGTGTGCATTAGTGTCATCCTAGTATAGAAATGTGTGCATTAGGCATTAAGGCATGACATACACTTATGTTTAGAATAATCACTTTGACACTTTACTTGTTCATTCAATCTTTTTGTGATTTGTTAAAGTATGAGATCGTTATACTATTCCCGGCATAGAGAGGATAGCCGTGTATAACATTTCGTCAGTTGTAAGTAACTGACGAGCCCACAGATTAACATGCAGGTAAAGGACCATACATGAAGCTATGAAGTGGATATGCTGATGCTGCTTTTATTTTAGAGATGTTGTAAATAATTTATTGTAAATTTCATTCTTCCGCTGTGTAAAACCAAGTTGTAATTGAACTCTGATGTATTAGTGAAAAAGTTTTAAATTTTCCTTGTAAAATTGTACGAAGTGAAGTAAAGATCCTGTGAAATCTCGAATTTATCCTTATTTAAAATTCGGGGCGTTACAGATGGTATCAGAGCATGCTTCACAAGTAGTACAAGTTTATAAGGAACGATAAAAAGGGACGATAAATTTGGGAACAAGCTAAAGGAGTCCTTCTGTCAACCGGGTGTAAACAACCCTAAGCGACACGGTATTTAAGCGTCTTCGGACCACCGCTAGCAGGGAACCGACTCGTACGGCTAACCCAAGTATATCCGAACTTGATAGACTAAAGATTTGTTTAGGAAAAGTAATAAGATCATTAACTATAGTTTAGAACCCGTGACACCTTATTGAGTAGTTACAATATTATTCATGTGGACACTAGAGTGTGAGTTTCAGTCTATAGAGATTTAAATGTAAGTGATTTACATTTGTGTTGCTCTATGCACTGATGTTTTCTCTTTCTTTTGGATGACTGGAGTCGTGAATGAAGTTGTTATTGAACTTGCATTCAATTTCATTCATGATGTTCTTCTCGTATACATTAATATGAGAGTGTATGCAAGCACATTTTTCCCTGGGTATCAGAGTGGCGCAGTGGAAGCGTGGTTGGCTTGGACCGTCATTCATGATACCTTACACACTTCCCTCTCAAATTATTTTTGTAGATTTTTATCATGGTACTTTCTCCGTAGTCAATATTTTTCAAATAAATATTTTTATGATTTGAATATTTATTATTTATCTATTTTCCTTAGTCTGGATATTTTAAACTTGTTTTTCAAACTTAAAATTTCGTCTTTCATGTATTTACGTCATTTTATGTTTACCCGTTTATATCTACTATTACTTTACGTATTTTGTCAAGTTTTAAATTGTCGTTTATTAAATTAATATTGCAACCAATATTTTCTTCATTTATTATTTTGGATTTTTCTTATGAGCAATCATTTTATATGATTTTGATTTCTATGATACTATAGCATTTTATTCTATATGTTTTTAACAAGATTGAAATTTTCTACCATTTTTGTTTTTATTTGTTTACATTCGGTACTATTATTGCATATTTGATTTGATATATACATTTTACTATTAATCGATACTCATTACTTTTATAATTTTACATTGCACATACTCACTATTTATACAATATCCTTTCTCAAATTTTAACTGTCTTTACATTCTTAGTATTACATATATTTTTCCAATGATTTCTATGTATGCCATATATTTCAATATTCTTATTATACATACCATTTTACCCTCATCTAATTACGTTAATACTTTTGCATATACTTGTTTATGTCTATTGTCCTAATTTGCTATACTATATAATTATTGTTTTCAATTGTGTTTTCATCTCGTGTATGTGCTTTACACTATTTTGTCTTAATGCTATAAATTATTTTCATCACTACAAAATATTGTATATTCAAAAGTATTTCGACGTATGCCTTTTATTGTATAATTGTTATAGTTACCTTACAAACTATTTTATTAATTGGTATACAAAGTCATTTTATGTTATCTATACTTTCAACCATATCTCATTCCCATTTATTTTTCCAAACTCTTATTCAATGGTCATGTTTTAAATTGCTAATTCGATTTCGTTTTACAGTTTGCGAATTTTCTATCGTTTATTACATTGATAAATTTTTCTAAACTACCTATTGACTATGTTTTCTTCGTCACATTATTTTCCAAACTATTTCAAAATTAACGACTTAACTAATTTTCTTTTTTTTAATAGCTTACCTAATATTATTTTTATATGAAAATTTCTCTTAACCGATTCTATCTCTTGTCACATTTCATTTCTTGTGTCATCCTCATATTTTTCTTGTTCTGTCTTGTAACATTTTAATATTCATAATTTTCCTATATACAGTTTGTCTTGTTTTCCTCGTTGCATATTTTAAAGTTTGCAGTTTCCTAAATACAAGAATAATATTTTCTTTGGCGTGTACAAAATACACTAAGGCATTCTCCCATTATAATATGTCTCATTATAATATTACTAGTAATTTATACATGCGATGCACGTTTTAATAAATATAGTTTTTTTAAAGTAAAAACTTAGACGGTAGTGCGAAGAAAGGGTGCGTGGGTTTTGAGAAAGAGAAAGAGGAACAGTCGTTTTGTTTTTTGAGAGAGGGAGGGAGTTTGTATGGGTAGTTTACGTGGTTGATGGATTTATATAAAGGATTTTGGTTGTACGTACGTTGAACGGGTTGGTAGATTGACAAATTACACTAAGGCCTTCTCCCATTATAGTAGTGTATATATATATATATATATATATATATATATATATATATATATATAGGGAAAGCTTCGGTTGAGCACTCCTCTAGTGCTCACCGCGTAAACACTAGGCCTTCGGGCGTTCATATCGACGATCCGAACCGTTCACATTGATCTACACATCTAAATTAGTCTAAATATGTAAAATCAAGTCATTTGAAATTCATTTGCCCATCCATCATGTGACTATAAAAACAATAATTTTCTGCCATACAATTTTGTAACACTTCAATGAATGGGCAAATGAATTTCAATTGATTTGATTTTACATATTTAGACTAATTTAGATGTGTAGATCAATATGAACGGTTCGGATCGTCGATATGAACGCCCGAAGGCCTAGTGTTCACGCGGTGAGCACTAGAGGAGTGCTCAACCGAAGCTTTCCCTATATATATATATATATATATATATATATATATATATATATATATATATATATTACTAATAGGAAAAAGAGATTAACCTCTCTCTGTAACCCCTGTTTCTCTAAAAATGTATTTTCTCTGTATTTTCAGTATTTCAAATTTTCGTAAATTAGTTTTTCGCTTTCGAACAATTTTTGTTAAAATGTATTATTAGATCTTCAATTAAAATCTATTTTCGATCAATAACTTTATTTGTAACTATTTACTATGATCTTGATTCTTATTATTATTATTGTTACTGTTGTTGTTATTATTATTATTATTATTCTTTTTGGCCTGAACATACTCTATATTATCTAAGACTTTGATAATTATTTTTCAAATGGATTTTTAAACCCTACATCCTATTTTAAATCCATTACCCATTATTAAAACCCATTAAATCCTTCTTAAACCCCTATACCCTGTTTTCACCCCATTTGAAACCCAAACCCGTTTACATCTATAAACCTAAACCCGTGCCCATTAGCACCCTAAACTCTACCCAGACCCGGTTAATACCCTAACTATATATATATCTATATATCCGATTTTTTTCCCAAACCGACCTACTTTTTGAAAGTTTTTCCCAAACCGACCTACATTTTTTTTTAATTCCCAAAACGACACACTCGGTCTTTGAAAGACCGAGTGTAGCACAAAATAAATCGGTTTTTCAAAGACCGAGTGTTAGAATTCGATTTTTCGAATTCTAACACTCGGTCTTTGAAAAACCGAGTTATTTTGTGCTAGACTCGGTCTTTCAAAGACCGAGTGTGTTATTTTGGTAAATAATTTCAAAAGTGGGTCAGTTTGGTAAATACTTTCAAAAAGTGGGTCATTTTGGTAATAAGTTCGTCATAATGCATAGATCCTCAGTAATCCTGTTTGATCTAATTGAGATCTTGTAACATATTACCAAATTATGCTTAAAACAAACGACCTCCTCCACAAACTTCCTTGCAGGTCTCAATGAAATTATTGCAATGATTTAACGAGCTACTAAATAAAAGGCTAGCATATGGAATTATTTTGAAATAGGTCTCTGTTCGCTTTTATGTCTCAAGTTTAATTGCAACATATCAAGGATTTTGACAGGAAAACTTACGATCTACACTCTCGATCAGGATCAGATATGAGTTATGATAGTTGAAAAATCACTGGCGCACCTGCACAAAGTTTAAACACTGCGGTTGGCCCGACCCAACGAAACTTAGTGGAGAAATTTTTGATTAATTGACCATGATGGAGGTGGAAGGTATTTATAGGCTGGGGGTTGGTACCAAAGATAGTTTTGAAATGTGTCTTTTAGGTTTAAACTACAAATACCTCTGGTGAAGGAAGGAGTGAAGTGGGATAGAGTTAGTTATTTAAAATTTTGAATTTGAAGAATTTAAAATTTAAAATTTAAATCAAAATCAGTTATTATACATACATATGTGTTTATATAGATAGAGTTAGTTACTCTGTTTACTTTTATCAAATTATAATAATAAAATTTTAATATAAGATTAGAAGATGAGATTATATAGATAGGGTTGGGCTGGTTCTATCTCTTAGCTTTTGTATGGTTGGGTAGGTTTTAGGAAGTCGGCAACGTCCCAATAAATTTTGGATTGATACTACTATGTAGGTGTACATGCGGTCACTGGGTCAACTAGGTTGAGCCCAGCGCAGTGGGGCGGGGTATCTTAGACTGTCATAGTGGTTGTCTCCTTCCTGTATAGCTGTTTGTACGTGTAAATGATATGGCCATGACTTACTCATTACAGGAATCTCTAGGCTTTTGGTTCATTTAATTAGGTTGTGAAATTCAGTTTGTTGTGCTATTGCATGGATCACTAGATTATGGATATATTGGTCTGGTGCTTTTTTTAATTTTACATCATTTATATCAAGGAATGGTAAATAGATTGTGGACAAAATCTAACTATAGAGGTTTGTTTGCTCTCTACGGTTCGATGTTTTGGACTTAGGAGTGTTTGTAATCACCTCCTTCTATTTCTATTTCTGTCCTTTGAAGTTACAGAATGACATGGAAGTTTTTTGCACAACCAAGGAGGGTTGAGTGCTGACCTTAGGGTAGTTTGGATTTTCTTTTTGTTAGGGGCTTTGTGTCTATGAGTTGTAAGGATGTTAGGCAGACTTTTACCACTATGGGATAATGGTTAGTTTTTTTTATCACTTGAAGATTTGGTCAGAATAATGTATATAATACCTAGCAATTTTGATCAACCAAACTAACGACACAAATCAAGCCCTTAATCAGATCGTTGTAAGGATAACAGGAAATAAGTTCCATTATTCAAGAAACCATAAGTTAGTTATGTATATAGTTCAAATATAAAGAAAATTAAATAACATTAAAATCAATGTATATATAATATTCCTGTCATAATGGAACTTATTACCAAAATGACCCACTTTTTGAAAGTATTTACCACACTGACCCACTTTTGAAATTATTTACCAAAATAACACACTCGGTCTTTGAAAGACCGAGTCTAGCACAAAATAACTCGGTTTTTCAAAGACCGAGTGTTAGAATTCGAAAAATCGAATTCTAACACTCGGTCTTTGAAAAACCGACTTATTTTGTGCTAAACTCGGTCTTTCAAAGACCGAGTGTGTCGTTTTGGGAATTAAAAAAAAATGTAGGTCGGTTTGGGAAAAACTTTCAAAAAGTAGGTCGGCTTGGGAAAAAAA
Source organism: Hemerocallis citrina (assembly GCA_017893485.1). Classification (NCBI taxonomy): domain Eukaryota; kingdom Viridiplantae; phylum Streptophyta; class Magnoliopsida; order Asparagales; family Asphodelaceae; genus Hemerocallis; species Hemerocallis citrina. The sequence goes on from CM030358.1 coordinate 86,225,994, forward strand.
TCCTATATATCCATCCTGTTGAAACCCAAAGAAAAACCCCAGCCGCCTCTTCTCATCTACCTCCCCGTCTCCCTCTCTCTCCCGATCCTTCCTCCCCCCTCACACTGCCTCCTCCTCCCGGTGTCGCGACTCCGCCTCGCAGACAGCAGCGCTCCACCTTGCAGCTCCTCCACAGCGACGCTGCAGCCCCGTCGCCTTGCCGCGCCGCCCAGTCCTTCCAACGCCAGCCTCCCGAGCATCGCCACTGTGCGCGACCCACCCTGTCGCGACCCCTTGCGCCGCCTGTGCCCCTGCTGCAGCCACCTACGGCCACCACCGCGGCCGCACAGCACCTTCGCCTGTTCTCGTCGCGCTGCTCCATCCAGCCGACAGCACCGCCCTGGTCCTTCTCCCTGCTCGCGACCCAGCGCGCAAGCTGCAGTCGCTCCCCCCTGTATTGTCCCTCGCTGCCGTCACGCCGCAGTCGCCCTCCCCCCCTGTTCGCCGTGCTGCCAGCGCCGCCGCCAGTTTCCCTGGCCGTCGGAGCCAAGCCAGAACTGAAGCTGCAGTTGTGTGTATATGGATTTTGATCAAGTGGATTCGGGGCCGTCGATTCCATCATGATCATCAGCTCCTGATCGGGACCATCCGATCACCTTGGTGATCTTGATCATCATCAAGATCTTGATTTCTAGATCTGATCATCATCTTCCTTATCTTCGATCTCGGCCGTCGATTGGTTGATCAACTTGATCTCGGCCATTGATCGTCTCGTTCGTCTTCTACTTGGTGAGTTAAACATTTGATCCACTTTTTGTTCTTATTCATCAATTGTCAATCATGGTATATTTACTATTTTGGTACACTTCTAATTCTTATATGTTTATGTTCGATCTCGGCCGTCGAATTCGCTTGATTTTCATCTTAATCACCATCTTGATCATCGAGATCCGTTCCCGATCGTGATCATCGTGATCGTTGCTTGTCGCCGTGTTGCCGTGTCGCCGGGATTCCGATCCCTTATTCTTCGCTTATTCGGATTAACCTAACGTCGCGTCGTCCTAAAGTCAAGTATCTCCTTGTACATTTCGTTTTCTAGTGCAAGTAATTTGTGAATGTGACTCCTCCTTGTTTATCGTTAATGATCTCATGTTTCACCTTACCTATTACATGATCTAAGAGTTACAATCCTTCGTCGATACATTTGTTCACAACTAATATAGTTTTTGATGAAACAGATAGAGTCGTCGGACTCCAGCCATGCATTAATAAATCAAAATTACACCGTGGGTCTTACAAGACGTAAAACATAGGGGTGTTCATCGGTTCAAAACCGAACCGAACCGAAAAAAACCGAACCGAACCGAACTTTTCGGTTTGGTAAAATTGGAACCGAAATCCGAACCGAAACTCTACAAGTTCGGTTTAAACCGAACCGAATTTTATCGGTTCGGTTCGGTTAATAACCGAACTAACCGAACTTGAAATTCCTTCGACCGGGTAAACAGTGAGTAATTTTGATGCATACAAAATTGTTCACTAGAAGAATCATCAATCAGTGAGTAAACAGTTAATAACCATCCAAAGATTCCTCTAAAGCAGAATAACCGAACTCACTTAATATTGTTCACTATTTACATTTTTATCTAGAATAAACAATGTTTAGAAGATGCTAGAACTCACCATTGCTAAAGCAGAATAAACAATGGATTTTATAAAGCAGAATAAACAATAACCGAACTTGAAATTACCGAACTTGAAATTACTCACTGTATGGAACAATAACCGAACTTGAAATCCATGATGAACATGAAATCCATGGTGGACCATCTAGAATAAACAATAACCGAACTTGAAATTACTCACTGTTTATTAAACATCACTTAATGTTTATTCACTGGTCGAAAATAACCTTTGGATGGTCACTGTTTACCGGTTAATGTTTATTCGGTTATTAACCTCTAAAACAGTGAACAATTTTCGACCGGTTGATGCTTATTCGGTAAACAGTGAGTAATTTTGTATACATTCCATTGACGGGTCCAAAAAAACTTCGGTTTTTGTTTCGGTTCGGTTTATTCAAAAGCAAACCAAAAACCGAACCGAACGCTCGATAAAAACTCCGGTTCGGATCAAAACCGAACCGAAAAACCGAAAAACCGAACCAAATTGTCAAATTTCGGTTCGGTTCGGTTCGGTAATCGGTTTTGACCAAAGCGTGAACAGCCCTAGTAAAACATCATGAAATCTAGAAACAATTTACAGCTGATATACAAACTAGCATACTATGGACATAGAAGCAAAGACACCGCTGCTGCATAAAAGAAGGCAAGCATGCCGTCCAAAGGAGAAAGCTTATCCAAAGTCCTTCGGCTCCTACAAGGATCAGTCGCAAACGAGACTTCCGATGGAGGACGAAATATAGAACCCAGCAGCCACCACCGATGCCATGCAGCGCAAATAGCGCAGAGACAGATAAGAAAAAACAATACAAAAACTACCGATGTAAGCGAAACCCACAAACTAACGAAACCATTCAGACCAAACTGACCGCAGGCCAGTCAATAACCAAACACAGAACCAAAAGCCACAACCAGATGAAACCATCCCCAGCCAACAATGAAGAAAAATAACCACTGCTAATGGTAGGTCAAAAAAAGAAACACTGCCATCAAAATGTAGATGGCAAGAAGAACGCAGAATCATTGCACTCAAGAATAGAAGAAGAACACAATCACATCCAGATGAAGAACACAGAATCTAGATGGCATGAAGAACATGCTAACTCGAGAATAGATGGAGCCTACACAGCACCAGACAGCTGATAATAAGATTATAAGCATATCAATACACAGCAAAAGACAGCTGAGAAACAAGATAATAGGCATAATAAAAGACCTCTAAACTTGAGGTTAGCAGAACTAATGACAACAAAATCAGATTAACAAGCTGGTAGGAGAACAGAAGTTAGGAGGCAGGGCCAGAAGAGCATCTGATGAAGGGAGTCTGCCCAACAGATCAAGAAAGGCAGCTAAACATCCTAGCTAGCTGCGGCAAAAATTGCCCTCAAAACATGACCACCCTACTCCTCAACCCTGCAAATATACCATAAGGATACATACATCAACCCAGTAAGAAGAATACCAAAAAACAGTGGGAAATAAGTAGTTAAAATGTTGTTACACCAATCAGAACAGAGTAAAAAGAACTATTATAGACAGAACATCAAAAAGTCCAAAAAGGGAAATGCTATGAACACACAACTAATATAGTTATGATACATTTCATGCAAAAAGATGTATTACTTGTTTGCTGTCCTGTCTTGGCTTACTGTTTCGATCCCTATAAAATCAAAATCTGAACTTAAGCCGTTTCGACCCTGTTTCATATGTACAAACTCAGTTTTACCAATTTTGACTGAACACAAATGCTGTATAGTTTGCTGTTTTGACATCAATTGCTACAACTTTTATTTGTCTTAATTATATGCATTGGAACCGGACAGGAGTCTAGTTTTTACACTTTCTGACGGATCCACATTTGTTTCATATGTACAAACTCAGTTTTACCAATTCTGGCTGAACACAAATGCTGTATAGTTTGTTGTTTTGACATCAATTGCTACAACTTTTATTTGTCTTAATTATATGCATTGGAACCGAACAGGAGTCTAGTTTTTACACTTTCTGACGGATCCACATTTGCTATCTTGTAGCAAAGGAAATCACAGCTTTAGTGCAGCAACGTCATTCTGTCCAGATTTGAGATTTTCATTGTTCTTGATACTTTGATTTGTTTTGACCCTCGAACATGTATCCTACCTAGCGTAGACTTGTTCCATGTTCTTGCTTATGTTTACTTGACTTGTTTCACACACTTTTATGCTTTCTTGATGATAATAATAAATAACAAGCCGGATTTTAAGGTAAAGACCATAGTAGTGGACAATATAAGTAAGTGTACTCGGAAGGGGCCCTGTTTCCCGATACTTGGTTCATGAACTTGTTGTATCTTGATGGATTTATGGAGCCATTACTTGGCTCATGAACTTGTTGGATTCTTGAACCCACTGTGCGGTTCTTGAACTTATTAGTGGATTCACGAACTTGTTTTGTGAACTTGTTATTTATTTTCCAATTCATGAACCATACTTGCTTGATACTTGATACTTGATACCTAAGTACACCGCCCTATAAAATCCACCACTAGGCCTAAACGAAATTGCATTGACTGTAGCAACCATGTGATAAAAGGATGGCACATAAAGTGCTATCTAGATACTAATAACAACAAGACTTGACACATGACAATTGAACATGATACATACTTACTTGATACTTGATTACATGATAAATAAGACTTGATACTTGAGCATAATACTTGACACTTGCTACTTGATACTTATACTTGACAACTTGACACTTAAGACTTGTTACTTGTTACTCGACACTTGTACGTGGTACTTGTTACTTAATGCTTAATACCATTACACGTTCACTAGCCACTTGTTCTACTACTAGTACTTGTTACCCAATTTTGTCACTCAAGTTGTCTTTCTTGCTAGCTAATTTCTTGAATCCCCACTACTTGTTGCATCCCTATTACATTCTTAAATTCCAAATCTTATTCCATATTTCTTGTACTTGTTTTACTATTTGCGGCCCTAACTTGCACTAAGGGCGTTTGTCTTGTTTTTCTCTATTTTTTTCCTTTTTATATTTATATATACAGACTTTGGAGACGAATTGCCTGCTGGAATTGGTGAGCAGACGTTCTAGGCTTCACTTGGAAAAAAGACTTGCTATAATTATCTTGTATTTGAGTTTATTTCATTTGTTGCTACTTGAATCTTCTAACGGGTTTATATTCCGGAGTTTTATCTGTTGATTCAGATTTGCAAACTATTTGGGATATTATTATTTTATTTCAATTGTTTTCTGTTGATTAGTAAATTATTCATGCATGGTTGTGTATAATTTGATATATTCTTGTTGTGATGCTGAGTCGATCCTACAGCTCGTGAATGATGAAAATTATTCGCTGGGCTTTGTCACGTGCTCGTATTCCGTGTTTTTGGAAAGCGAGGCTTGGCACTCTCTCCTTTTTCTATTTAAAAATAGGGAAAGGAGAGTAAAAGTAGGAAGCATTATTTAACTAACACGTGTACTACACACGATTTTATTAAAAAACCAAAATAAAATAAAAACATCCATCCCTCAAACACAGTCTCTTCCCCTCTTACTTTTCCAATATCACAAAATTTTACGGCTCTTCCCAAACCCACCCACATCCTTACTCCCGCACCCCTTCCCCACTTCACTCTGCTTGCAATCCCCATTACCCAACCCTTATGCCGCTCCCGCCGCCATGCCTTCTAACTCCCTCCGCGCCCCTCCCTCCCCCAACAGCTTTAGTAATATTCAATTGTATAACATTATAGTTTGGTAGTGATTCTCTAAACCATCTACTTATGTGATGATGGTTTGGTAGTGATTCACACACCCCCCTACTCTCTGTCACGCCCTGCTTCCCAAAATACGGGAATACGAGTCTGTGACAAAGGCCCAGCGAATGATATTAACATCATCCATAAGTCTTAACTCAACAACATCAAAAGAAATAATCATAACCATGCAGAAAAATATAATCACATAAACAGAATAAAATCCAATAACCAAATCTGGGATACAAGAACTTACCAAATAGTTCGAGAATATGCAATGCAGTAACTGTTCGACGAGTTCCTTTCAATTACCCAACATTGTACCTGTATAACATAACTCAAGAGAAAGATGAAGAGAACCCGTTAGAGCAAGCATCGGGAGACAAGTAGTAAGAAGCAGTAAAATAAAAAATAAAAGAATATATAATAAGAACAGAAATTGGAACGATATCGAAGTCAATAAATGATAAACGGTAACAAAATCAAAAGTTGATAATCAATAATTCAGAAATTAGGAATCAATGTTTAATAAGCAGTATTCAGTATTGGTGCCAATGTTAAGTGTTCATTTATGTCTATAAGTCTTTTATCAATCATAACTAATGCACGTACTACTGCGTCCCATACCACAGGTTCGGTACATACAAAATAGTGTTCATTTTAGACTTCGTGGTGTGATCTACAGAGCATGTACTCGACATCGATAACAATAATTTACAATCAACAATTGACAATTAATAATTCACAATCGATACTCCTCCTTCCATGACAATACAATATAACGATAAGGCCTTACCGAGTACATTTTCTGAGATTATCCACTACTAAGTCAACCCTTATTACTCCGGCTTGTTATCATTTTATTAACAATCAGTTATGAACATGCACGTGATCAATGTGGGCGATGATATCAATACTCATGTAACAGGTACAATCGATGAGACCGATAGCACTAGTACAATTCCAAGATGATATCAGGACTATATAATACATGAAATATACATTATCCAATTCATTAAATATGGAAAACACAGTTTATATGCAAAACATAACAATATATGGACTCACTGTACTACAATTTCTATGTACAAGATTTTTAAGTTTCTATGTCAGGAACCGGGTCGAAATCTCAGTACAAAGTCAAGCAAATGACAAGGCAGTATATGTGAATATTCAATAATACAATAAATTAACGGTTTGGGATTGAAGTCAACAATAATAGTACGATGAAAAGACTATGAATCAATAACATGGTACAATAAATAAACAATGGAGTTCAATTAGATATAATATTCAATTTGATTACTACTTGCCGGATTGCAAAGAGTGTTTTCTTGAACTAGAAACAATAAAAATGAGTTCAAGAGACATTTGCCTATTAGGAGACGATTTTGAATATAAAAGAATAACGGGATTAGGATCCCAGGTGACACGTGCACAACACGACAGCAACTTTGCAATTACACAGCAACAACAAGAGAGCACTCAACAGTAAACAGCAACTCCTCCCACAGCAAAACAGCAAACAGCCAAACAGCAAATCCCAATAGCAAAACAGCAGCACATAACACAGCCAATAGCAACATCCCAATACAGCAACAGCGTGATCAGGAACAGCAACGGAAGGACTCGACTTTGGTTTGGCGGCGATGCACAGGGCGTCGATGGCGGAGTTGGCACTCAGGGCAGTGACTAGGGGAGATGACGTAACACCCCGCAAAATTTAAATGACAATTTTGCCCTCGGGTGTTACGCACATGTATTTTGTATTATTATTGATTATATCCATAATGCATTTTGATATGTATTTTGAATTCCAATTATTTATGCAATCCCGTATTCTTAAAATCACATTTGAGACAACTCAAATGCTAAATTTCAATCTTTGAGTTTTTACGTGCTTTTTACGTATTATCGATGCACGTGTCGATTTTGGGTATTCCACCGTTACGTGCAAAGTTTTCGATGGGTTTCAATTATTTATTATTGTAAACATGTTTAAATTCATTTTTTGTGTAAATAGAATTCAATTTTTGTCTATTTTAAATTAAAATGAATTTCTACGTGCAATACACGTGTTTTCTGTACGATTGAGTACATCATCATATATGTATACTAAATATATTCTTATGTTGCATTCCAATTAATTATAAATATTTTTCAGGTTAATAAAATCAATTTTTGTATTTTCGAGATTTTACGGGCGATGCAGGTGTTTTGGTGCACGTGTTTAAGCACGTTCTTCCTTGAAAATAAGTTTTCATGAAATGTTTCTTTCTATTTTAATTGTGCATGAAAAATATAATTTTAAAGTTAATTTTACATATTTATTACATATATAAATAATAGTTTTAAAGAGATTAATTAAATAAATTATTTTGTACACAAAGCACGTGCACACGTGCGATGTGCACATTTTGGGGACCGGGCTGTTGTGAGAGGAGGGAAAAATTCTGAAGTTTGATTTTGAAAAGAGGGAGGGAAAACAAGTTTTAGAAGTAGAGTTAGTGGTGTTCATATGGGAGGTAGTTATACTAACTACCCTACTACTCTCTTATAAAAATACCCCCTTAATCTCTCATTCTCTCATCTCTCTTCTCCTCCTTCTCTCCTACCCATGCCGTAAGCAACCCCAACCAGCATAGCCATGTCCATTTTCCCACCTAATCACCTATTTCCACTTGCCTATATACATATACTAATGTATATATATGTACATACATAGTATGTGTACATGAAAGAAGGTGGGAGTTTGTCCTTGTTGTTGCCGAAATGGAGTGGGGATGGAGATGCTCTTGATGATGGATGCTTGCCGAAATGTGGAGCTTGGAGGCTTGCCTTGGTGCGCGGATTTCGAGGAATTTGCAATTGGAGCTTTCTTTAGGAGCTCCTAATTCTAGGGGTTCATTTGAGTGCAAATCTTCAATTTAGGTGGGTGTTTCTTAAATGCTTTCTAATTTAAGAGTAGAAATTTGCATGATAGATGATATATAATTTATTTGGTTAAAATTGAATTGATTGCATGCAAATTAATGTGGAAATGAATCGTTAAATTTTGATTGGTGTGGTAGATGCAAATTGCTATTCTATTTTCTAAATGATTATGATTGCTAGTTAAATTGCTAGAATTGAAGTGATTGCATGAAATTGATGCATGTTGAGACATGATTAGAATAATGCAAACATGTTGTTTGTTGAGAATGTGGCAAAGAAGTGTGATTATAAACTCAAAATGCTATTTATACAAGTATAGAGATTTTTGTAAAGTGATTTTGATAAAAGAAAACGGTCTATTTGAAAAATTGATTGAATATATGTTTTGATGCATTTTAAGGATTTCATTTGAAAAATGAGAAACTTGAGAATTGGATAACATATATGATATTGTTTTTAAAGGGAATATATTCTGGAAATAATTTATATTTTGTATATGGAAGTACAAATCGATTAAAAGGTCGAAGAATATATGCAAAGATGCAATTGGTGAAGTTGACAGTCGACTGACTACCTTCCACAGTCGACTGGCAAGTGTAAGAAATTGGGTTGTGGTCGGCAGGATAGTCGACTGTTTACTTTCACAGTCGACTGCTGCTGTCATGAATTTGATGTTGAGTTTTCAAAAAGTATTCGCGGAACAGTCGACTGATTCCTGGTCGACAGTCGACTGAACCGACTATGTTATGTTTTAAAGTTTTCGCAAAACAGTCGACTGATTCCTTGTCAACAGTCGACTGAACAGACTGAGATGTTTTGATGTTCACTGAACAGTCGACTGATACTGTCACCAGTCGACTGAACCGAACTGTTTATTTTGGTTTTGAGTTTAGATTTGATTTTGACAAATGAAAGTTAAATAAGTTGAGTACGAGATTTTATGATTATTAAGATTTAATGGAGTTTTATTGTGAAATGCACACAAGGATATGAAAGATGAAATTGATAAAGATATCGAATTGAATCGTTCTCATGTTATGAGATTATAAAAAAAATATTTTTGAGAAAGAGTTTGTGAACAAAAGAAATGGAATCATTATTGGATATTGATTATGAAATATTGTTGATCTCTAGAAAGAGATAGTTGTTGGAATCTAGAGGCTAGGCGAGATCCTAGTGACCGGCAGTTTTATTTATGATTTGAGAGCTAACCGTTGAGGGTTGAGCGTCTCTTGAGAAGTAGCCAGGTAGGCTGACTGTCTCTGTTGTTTTGATTTAAGTCCGGTAGGGTAAGCTAGCTCTAGGTTGTGATGATTTTCTTTTAAAACAAATTTTGTAAGGCTGTGATGGAAGTGAGAGAAAAACACGAGTTGAGGGCCATTGAATGGGTGTTGTTGAGGGTATGCACAGGCTGTCTTCACGATGCGTCGTGACATGACGTGGATACTACTCCAGAGTACCATCCGGGTAGCAATGCTTGTGGGATGTTTGGTGGCTGCAAGAGGATCGTGTGCCATGAAGGAGGCTGAATTGTCCATAGGTTCTTCACGATGCGTCGTGACATGACGTGGGATTCCCCTCCAGGTTTTCTGTACACGTGCTTGTAATCATAGAACATCTATGATACTTACCGAAATCACAGATAGATACATAGTGGAGATGTGATGAAAGTAGGAGAAAAACATGAGTATGAGGGCCATTGGATTGGCGGCGTGAGAATATTCACAGGTTCTTCACGATGCGTCGTGACATGACGTGGATACTGCTCCAGAGTACCGTCCCGGTGGTGACGCTCATGGGATGTTTGGTGACTGCAGGTGGTGTCATGTGCCATGAAGGAGGCTGAATTGTCCATAGGTTCTTCACGATGCGTCGTGACATGACATGGAATTACCCTCCAGGTTTTCTGTACATGAGCTCGTACTCATAGAACATCTAGGATACTTACCGTAGTTACAGTAGTAGATTAAGTCATGGCGAGGGATTGAACCCTACAAAGATGAAGAATGATTAAGAGGCTTGCCCTCGGACCTATGTAGTATGGGATGCATAGAATCCGAACAAGTGTGCATTAGTGTCATGTAATATAAATAAATGCATTAAGGACTAAGTGCACTGCACAACACGACATCAACAGGATAGTCCCTTTAGTTTGATATGTGACAAGTTTGTGTTTGATAAAGTATTTAAGAATCGTTATACTGTTCCGGCATAGAGAGGATGGCCGTATATAATATTTCGTCAGTTGTAAGCAACTGACGCGCCCACAGTTTTATATGCAGAATTTGGAGTTACATGAAGATATAAAGATGAATGATGATGCTGTTGATTACTTAAATGTTAAAGTTGTAACAATTGTACATTCATTATTGTTGTATTTTATTAATTCCGCTGCGTATTGATGTAAAAGACTTTGATGTAATTATTGTTGAAATAAAAGTTTTTAATTCCTTGTAAAATTGTACGAAAGAAGTGAAAAGATCTTGTAGAACATCTCGAATTCAGTGTTTTGGGATTCGGGGCGTTACAGACTGGTATCAGAGCTACGTTTCTAAGTAGTACAAATTTATAAGGAACGACACCCTAGAAGTGGACATTAGAGTGTGAGTTCAGTCATAGAGATTTAAATGTAAGTGATTTACATTTGTGTTGCTCTATAGGCTGATGTTTTCCCTTCCCTTTTCCTATTGGATGGCTGGAATCATGAATGGAAGTTGTTATTGAATTTACATTCATTCATGATGCTCTCCTCGTATACATTGATTTGAGATTGTATGCGAGCTCATTTTTCCCTGGGTATCAGAGTGGCGCAGCGGAAGCGTGGTTGGTTTGAACCGTCATTCATGATACCTTACACATAGACACACTTTCCCTATCAAATTATTTTCTGTGGATTTTCATCATAGTACTTTTCGACATTTAATATTTTCCAAATAAATATTTTCCTATACTATTAAATCATATTAATGCCTATTATTTGTCTATTTTCTTAGTCTTGATTCTTTAAATTTGTTTTTCTTTCAATTTTAAAATCCTGTTTATCGCGCTTTATGTCACTTTATGATCATCCGTCTATATTCGCTATTTCTTCATGCATTCTATTAAATTTATACTACAACTATTATTTTCATTACATTTTGAATTCTACTTGTGAATTTTGCTTATATGCATTCATTTTACATGATTTGATTTTGTAATACAATATTCTTTCAGTATCTTATATTGTCTCATATACTTTAGTATATTTTAAACGAGATTGAAATATTTTATCCATATAGATACAACAAACTAATTTGATTTATTGTCTGCATTCGATATTATCGTTATTACATATTGTCTACAAATTTGTTTTGTTATATTTATAAATTTTGTAATTTACGTTTCCTTAATATAATGCATATACTCGCTATTCATACTTTATTTTATCCTCTAATTTTAAATTGTCTTTACATTCTTGATTACTATATATGTTTTCTATTGAATTTTTATATGTGTCATGTATTTCAAAATATTTACTATACGTATAATTTTACCATCCTCAAATTACTACATTACTATTTTTAAGCATAATTGTTTGTGTCGATTTCCCTAATTTGGTACATTACGTCATTCATTGTTTTCAATTTTATTTTCAACACACGTGCATATATTCTACATTATTTGTTTTGGTGTTATAAATAATTTTTCATTACTACTAATTAGTACCGCCTATGTTTGATATATCCTATACACCTATTTTGATATTTCATTGTGTAAAATCTTTTTCTGTATCATTGATTTCAAACATAACACCATACTTTATTAAACATCCCATATCTAATCTAAGTATACATGGAAGATTACATCTTTCCATCTTTCGCTTTGGTGCAACTTAATGTCGAGAGGGCAAATATGCAACTAGACATCATTGGAGGCAAACTGCAACTGGATGTCGGTGAGGCAAAGTTTGCAACTAAATGTCCAGAAGGCAAACCGCAACTGGATGTCGGTGAGGCAAAGTTTGCAACCGAATGTCTAGAAGGCAAACTGCAACCGGATATCGTAGAAGCAATTATGCAACTTGAGATCAAGATAGGCAAGTCTGTTGTTGGATACCAGCCAGACGAACCTAAACCAAAATGAAATATTATACTTAGATGACCCCTATCTTGTTTTCCTGTGGTATTCACTTATAACTATTCTATTTTGTACTAGCTTGAACTATTTTATAATATTTTGCAACCTAACATTATACTGTTTATACTGATTTCTATTTCTATCAAACTTGCATATCTACCGCTTAATCTCAACTATCTTGCCGTCTTCTTTGTAGTACTTTGCATTCTATGTGAGTTAGTATTTCATACAACTTTATTGTATTTTGCTATTTTAAAATTTGGTGGCTACTCACCTAACAGTTTTATTTATTATACTTCTGTTATAATTCATGATTCACTTCTATATAATTAGTTTTGCGTTGTTACTACCATAATATATTATTTTACTCCTATACATCATTTATAAATTCTGTATCATGATGTTGATTGTTTTGCCCTATAATTTTCATCTATGTATATACATGATTTTGTATGCTGATTTTCTTGGTCTACTTGACAAATCGAAATTATTTGGATTTTTGCCTTTTTCATTTTGATCATACATATATGATTATTGTATTTACTTTACAAATCCCCTTATGATATCAATTTACATACAAAATCATTTTTCATTGTCTATACTTTTCTTTGTTATATAACTAGTTTTCGCACTACTTTCAATAGTACGTTTTACTACTACGATGTCTTGTTTGACTTCTACAAATCATTTATGATTTTCCTATCATACTATTTATTTCACCTCTATAATTTTTCGCCTATGCGAGTATGTGATTTTTGTAAGTTGGTTTTCTCGCTCTACTGAATAATTTAAAAGTATTTTAATGTATGCCTAATTTTCAAATTGTATGTATAATTATTAAAGTTACCTTACAAATTATTTTTATGATACTAATTTGTATACAAAATTATTTTATGTTGTCTATACTTTTACTATATTCCCATCTCATATATTTCTCAAACTGTTAAATTGCTAGTTTTTGTCATATAGTATCAATTTGGTTTGCGACTTTTTACCATTTATTACATTGATAAATTTTTTGTATTGAATCTATTTATAAAGTACCCATTAACTATGTTTTTCTTTATTGCATTGTTTTCTGAAATTATTTGCACAATTAATGACTAAGTTTATTTATCATTTTATCTAATGGTTTACTTGATAGTAATTTGTACGTAAACTCTTTTCAAAATACACTATCCTCTATTGTCGTATTTGTTTTCTTATGCTACTTTCCTAGTTTTCTTGTTTAGTTCTTGTAAAATTTTGATACTCATAAATTTCTTAAATAGATTTTTGTCTCATTTTTCCACATTGCTTACTTTTATGCTATATGTATTTTCTTAATATTTGTAGTTTTCTATATATTATACTGATATTTACTTTGGTGTGTACAAAATACAGCCTTTACCATAGTGAGTTCCGGGGACGGAACTATTCTAAGGAGGGGAGAGTGTAACACCCCGCAAAATTTAAATGACAATTTTGCCCTCGGGTGTTACGCACGTGCATTTTGTACTATTATTGATTATATCCATAACGCATTTTGATATGTATTTTGAATTCCAATTATTTATGCAATCCCGTATTCTTAAAATCACATTTGAGACAACTCAAATGCTAAATTTCAATCTTTGAGTTTTTACGTGCTTTTTACGTATTATCGATGCACGTGTCGATTTTGGGTATTCCACCGTTACGTGCAAAGTTTTCGATGGATTTCAATTATTTATTTTTGTAAACATGTTTAAATTCATTTTTTGTGTAAATAGAATTCAATTTTTATCTATTTTAAATTAAAATAAATTTCTACGTGCAATACACGTGTTTTCTGTACGTTTGAGTACATCATCATATATGTATACTAAATATATTCTTATGTTGCATTCTAATTAATTATAAATATTTTTCAGGTTAATAAAATCATTTTTTGTATTTTCGAGATTTTACGGGCGACGCACGTGTTTTGGTGCACGTGTTTAAGCACGTTCTTCCATGAAAATAAGTTTTCATGAAATGTTTCTTTCTATTTTAATTGTGCATGAAAAGTATAATTTTAAAGTTAATTTTACATATTTATTACATATATAAATAATAGTTTTAAAGAGATTAATTAAATAAATTATTTTGTACACAAAGCACGTGCACGTGCACACGTGCGATGTGCACATTTTGGGGACCGGGCTGTTGTGAGAGGAGGGAAAAATTCTGAAGTTTGATTTTGAAAAGAGGGAGGGAAAACAAGTTTTAGAAGTGTAGTTAGTGGTGTTCATGTGGGAGGTAGTTATACTAACTACCCTACTACTCTCTTATAAAAATACCCCCTTAATCTCTCATTCTCTCATCTCTCTTCTCCTCCTTCTCTCCTACCCATGCCGAAAGCAACCCCAACCAGCATAGCCTTGTCCATTTCTCCACCTAATCACCTATTTCCACTTGCCTATATACATATACTAATGTATATATATGTACATACATAGTATGTGTACATGAAAGAAGGTGGGAGTTTGTCCTTGTTGTTGCCGAAATGGAGTGGGGATGGAGATGTTCTTGATGATGGATGCTTGCCGAAATGTGGAGCTTGGAGGCTTGCCTTGGTGCGCGGATTTCGAGGAATTTGCAATTGGAGCTTTCTTTAGGAGCTCCTAATTATAGGGGTTCATTTGAGTGCAAATCTTCAATTTAGGTGGGTGTTTCTTAAATGCTTTCTAATTTAAGAGTAGAAATTTGCATGATAGATGATATATAATTTATTTGGTTGAAATTGAATTGATTGCATGCAAATTAATATGGAAATGAATCGTTAAATCTTGATTGGTGTGGTAGATGCAAATTGCTATTCTATTTTCTAAATGATTATGATTGCTAGTTAAATTGCTAGAATTGAAGTGATTGCATGAAATTGATGCATGTTGAGACATGATTAGAATAATGCAAACATGTTGTTTGTTGAGAATGTGGCAAAGAAGTGTGATTATAAACTCAAAATGCTATTTATACAAGTATAGAGATTTTTGTAAAGTGATTTTGATAAAAGAAAACGGTCTATTTGAAAAATTGATTGAATATATGTTTTGATGCATTTTAAGGATTTCATTTGAAAAATGAGAAACTTGAGAATTGGATAACATATATGATATTGTTTTTAAAGGGAATATATTCTGGAAATAATTTATATTTTGTATATGGAAGTACAAATCGATTAAAAGGTCGAAGAATATATGCAAAGATGCAATTGGTGAAGTTGACAGTCGACTGACTACCTTCCACAGTCGACTGGCAAGTGTAAGAAATTGGGTTGTGGTCGGCAGGACAGTCGACTGTTTACTTTTACAGTCGACTGCTACTGTCATGAATTTGATGTTGAGTTTTCAAAAGTATTCGCGGAACAGTCGACTGATTCCTGGTCGACAGTCGACTGAACCGACTATGTTATGTTTTAAAGTTTTCGTAAAACAGTCGACTGATTCCTTGTCAACAGTCGACTGAACAGACTGAGATGTTTTGATGTTCACTGAACAGTCGACTGATACTGTCACCAGTCGACTGAACCGAACTGTTTATTTTGGTTTTGAGTTTAGATTTGATTTTGACAAATGAAAGTTAAATAAGTTGAGTACGAGATTTTATGATTATTAAGATTTAATGGAGTTTTATTGTGAAATGCACACAAGGATATGAAAGATGAAATTGATAAAGATATCGAATTGAATTGTTCTCATGTTATGAGATTATAAAAGAAATGTTTTTGAGAAAGAGTTTGTGAACAAAAGAAATGGAATCATTATTGGAGATTGATTATGAAATATTGTTGATCTCTAGAAAGAGATAGTTGTTGGAATCTAGAGGCTAGGCGAGACCCTAGTGACCGGTAGTTTTATTTATGATTTGAGAGCTAACCGTTAAGGGTTGAGCGTCTCTTGAGAAGTAGCCAGGTAGGCTGACTGTCTCTGTTGTTTTGATTTAAGTCCGGTAGGGTAAGCTAGCTCTAGGTTGTGATGATTTTCTTTTAAAACAAATTTTGTAAGGCTGTGATGGAAGTGAGAGAAAAACACGAGTTGAGGGCCATTGGATGGGTGTTGTTGAGGGTATGCACAGGCTGTCTTCACGATGCGTCGTGACATGACGTGGATACTACTCCAGAGTACCATCCAGGTAGCGATGCTTGTGGGATGTTTGGTGGCTGCGAGGATCGTGTGCCATGAAGGAGGCTGAATTGTCCATAGGTTCTTCATGATGCGTCGTGACATGACGTGGAATTCCCCTCCAGGTTTTCTATACACGTGCTTGTAATCATAGAACATCTATGATACTTACCGAAATCACAAATAGATACATAGTGGAGATGTGATGAAAGTAGGAGAAAAACATGAGTCAGAGGGCCATTGGATTGGCGGCGTGAGAGTATTCACAGGTTCTTCACGATGCGTCGTGACATGACGTGGATACTGCTCCAGAGTACCGTCCCGGTGGTGACGCTCATGGGATGTTTGGTGACTGCGGGTGGTGTCATGTGCCATGAAGGAGGCTGAATTGTCCATAGGTTCTTCACGATGCGTCGTGACATGACATGGAATTCCCTTCCAGGTTTTCTGTACATGAGCTCGTACTCATAGAACATCTAGGATACTTACCGTAGTTACAGTAGTAGATTAAGTCATGGCGAGGGATTGAACCCTACAAAGATGAAGAACGATTAAGGCTTGCCCTCGGACCTATGTAGTATGGGATGCATAGAATCCGAACAAGTGTGCATTAGTGTCATGTAATATAAATAAATGCATTAAGGACTAAGTGCACCGCACAACACGACATCAACAGGATAGTCCCTTTAGTTTGATATGTGACAAGTTTGTGTTTGATAAAGTATTTAAGAATCGTTATACTGTTCCGGCATAGAGAAGATGGCCGTGTATAATATTTCGTCAGTTGTAAGCAACTGACGCGCCCACAGTTTTATATGCAGAATTTGGAGTTACATGAAGATATAAAGATGAATGATGATGCTGTTGATTACTTAAATGTTAAAGTTGTAACAATTGTACATTCATTATTGTTGTATTTTATTAATTCCGCTGCGTATTGATGTAAAAGACTTTGATGTAATTATTGTTGAAATAAAAGTTTTTAATTCCTTGTAAAATTGTACGAAAGAAGTGAAAAGATCCTGTAGAACATCTCAAATTCAGTGTTTTGGGATTCGGGGCGTTACATGACGGGTGGTGGCAAAGTGTCGAGGTAAGCTCCGGAGGTGGGTTTGGCTGAACTTCATGGAAGGGGGAGGAAGATGAGGAGGTAGTCGGGGCATCGATGGCGAGGAAAGGCAGGGGACAGTCGGCGCTGGAGCGAAGGGCGGCGGAGTGCAGCGCCAGAGGAAAGGAGGGCAACGAGTTGATGTTGACGAGGAAGACCATGGCAGAGGTTGAAGGAGACGAGGAGCTCGGTAATCGAGTGGACGAGATGGAGGTTGAAGACAAGGCGACTAGAGTGACACGCTTAGGGGAGAGGTTGGGTGCACACAGCAATGGCGAGGGAACGATGGTGGATGTGGTGGCTCGAGCTGCAATGGAGCTACAACGGCAAGCGGGAGGCAAGGCGAGCAGTAGGCTCGAGGGTGAGCGACAGGAGGATGACGACGGCAGCAAAGGCAAGAAACACATAGGTGATGAGAGGTTGAGGGAGGTCGACTTCGATGATGGCGATGGCAATGGCAGAGCGGTGGGTCGACGAGCAAGGTGTTGATGAGGTGAGCGGCTCATCAATGGTGGTGGATGCAGACCTCGACAAGGAAGAGGACTCAGTGCTGGAGGGGAAGGTGAAGCTCGGCAATGGTGGGAGCTCGCAGAGGTGCAAGCGGTTGCGGCGGACGATGGTTGCCGATGGTGGAGAACGGAGGACGGAGGAGCAGCTTCGATGGGTCTCGGGGATGAAGTCGACTGGCAGCAAAGGGAAACGACAACAATGGGTTGGAGCTGACTGAGGAGATGGTCGAGGTGGTGACTGGCAAATGTGATGGACGGTGGTGCGGAAATGGAGGAGTGGCAATGTGGTCAGGGGTACTAGGCATCGATGACAGGTAGTGCTGATGGCGGAGGCGGTTCGACGAGGCGACGAGGACGTGGTGGACTCTGTTTCGGAAGGAAACAAAGGAAGTAGGAGGCGGAGGTCGAAGGTGGGCGATGGAGGAACTGTGGACCTCGAGGGAATGGTGGAGAGCTCGGGGCGACGGCAATGGTGGCTCGACGAAGAGCGGGGTTGAGCAAAGGCGGAGCTTCAAGTTCGACAATGGCGAGCGGTGGACTCAGGGATGCCTCGACGGAGAAGACGACGGGGTGCAATGGTTGAACAGGCGAATGCTCAAGCTAGAATGGAGGAGGAAGAAGACAACAGGGATGGGTTTCGGTTGCGGAGGCGATCGGCGAGTTGCGAGGTGGGAGGTCAAGGGTTCACGAAAGTGGCGGAGGAAGGCGATGGTGGCACTTCGACGAGGAGAGGGTGACGATTGGAGGGCAGCAATGGTGGCAGGCGGTGGCACTCGGGGCTCGAGCGGAGGTGGAAGACGACAGGAGAGGAGGCTAGCGATCGATGCAATGGAGGGGCGAGGTGATAAGGAAGACGAGGAGAGTTGGCAAGGCGAGCGGTCGGTGGGTTCAAGCGGGAGAGCTTCTGAAGTGGAGAAGGAAAACGGAAAGAGGAAGGGGGTGCTCTGTTTTAAACAGAGGGGGAGAGAGAAGAGTGGGAGAGAGAGAGGGACGGGGTGAGAGAGTGGGGAGATGGGTTATAAAAATAATAATAAATATAATATAATATAATAGTAGGTAGTTGAGATAGTGGGGGTTTGTAGTTACGGGGATGTGCAAAGTGGGGAGACGTGAAGAGATTTGTATACGGGTAATTGCATTTGGGTAGGGTAGGATAATGGTTTAACGGATTGGGATCCAATAGATATGGGTTTGGGTTGGGCTTAGGTTAGATATTAATAAATAATTCGATCAAATGAATATAAAATTAGGCTTTAGATGATGGGCTTCAATTTAAATAATTAGATAATATAATATAGATCAAAACTGGGCTTTAACAAAAATAATAATAATAACACTAATAATAACATATCCCAATAATAAAAATAATAATAACAATAATACTAAAATAATAGTAACAATAATAATAATAACAGTGATAATAATAATACTGATAATAATATTAATAGTAATAACAATAATAATAATAATAACAACAATAATAATGATAATATGTATCAAAGTAGGATTTGAGATTAACAAATTAATTAAAACCCAAACAGTAATAATATAGCATATAAATAGTCAATCAATTATAAATAGAAAATACATCGTTATTCAAAGTAGATATAATTGTCGATTATAAAACACTTAGTAAAAGATCTGAAACCAATTTAGCACAAAATAAGTTTATAAATAATCAAAATATCGAAAATGTTCAGGAAATATTTATTTACGGGAATGGGGGTTACTCTCTCTCTCTCTATCTCTCTCTCTCTCTCGTTCTCGAACCCACCGAAACCCAAACACCCAAAAATCCCCCCCCCCCCCGACCTCCGACGCCTCCTCCTCCTCATCCCGACCGCCCACCTCCTTACAACTCTCTCTCTCTCTCTCACTCGCTTTATATCTGTCTCTCGTTCCCAAACCCACCGAAATCCCTCATCCTCCAATCTTCGAAAGATAATCGGAAACTTGAAACCCTAGTTCGCCGATTAAATCCGAACACATCTTCAACAACACATATGCTATAGAAATCTCCATTGTGCAAGGTAATTACTAAATCCTCACTTTGTAGTTATATTTATGTAGATTTTTATGTTTTGTAGTTACTTGAATTGATTTTTGTGATGCGTAATTATGTAGATGTAGTAGTTTGTATCTAGTTTTGTGATGTTTGTAGACGGTAGAATTGTAGATGCATTTGTTGTTGTTCACTCAAATTGTAGATGTAGTCTTAGTTATTATTGTTCGATATTAGTAAAACCGTAAACGGTAAAAAAAATTTATGAAACTTTGCGAGTAGGTCAGATTCACCAAATACAAGCTAACACAACTTCTAGAAGTAAGTTTCGGCTCACAATTGGTAAGATACTGCCGTGTATCGCTTTTTCTCAACAACAACAACAACAACAACAAAACCTTTTTCTCAACTAATTGAGGTCGGCTACATGAATCCTGCTTTTCTATTCTATTCGCTTTATTTGGCTTTTTCTCAAGAAAAACCAAAATAAAGAGAACCGTGAGTCGAAACTCACTTGTACAAGTTGCATTTACTTGTGTTACGTGAGTCCGACAGACTTTCAAAGTTTTGGAATTTTTGAATGTGTTTGTGCGGTTTCACTAATATCGAACAACATACGTGAATATTCGAAGGAGTTGTCGCATGTTTTGTGTAAAAGCGAAAAAACGACAACGAAAAATTCCAAAACTTGGTGAGTCAGTCGGACTCACTATACACAATCTAACACAACTTGTAGAAGTGAATTTCGATACACAGTTTACAAGATATGAACGTGTGTCGCTTTCCATTCATTTTCGTGAGTGAAAGCTATACATGGCCGTATATCGCAAACTATGAGTCAAAACTCACCTCTAGAAGTTGTGTTGGCTTGTGAGTGGTGAATCTGACCCACTCGCAAAGTTTCAAATTTTTGGATTCCGCTTGCGAGGTTTTCTATGTTTTCGTAATAACAACTAAAACAACTAATTTTGGATATTTTGAGTACGAAAAAGTAGAAAACATCAAAAATAATAAAACCTTGCGAGTAGGTCGGATTCACCACACACAAACTTGTAGAGGTGAGTTTCGGCTCACGGTTTGCGAGATTCGGTCGTGTATCGCTTTATTTGGTTTTTCTTGAGATAAAGCGATACACGGCCGAATCTTGCAAACCATGAGTCAAAACTCACTTCTACAAGTTGCATTGGCTTGTATGGGGTGAGTCCGACCTAATCGCAAAGTTTTGGAATTTTTCGTTGCCGTTTGTGTGGTTTTATTAATATCGAATAACAAGTATAATTTGTCATTCCTTAAGTACGAAAATATAGAAAACCCCACAAATGGTCACCAAAAATTATGAAACTCTGGAGTTGGTCGGATTCACCACATAAAAGCTAACACAACTTCTATAAGTGAGCCACGACTCACTTCTAGCTCACTTCTAGAAGTTGTGATACGACAATGTATCACTTTTTATGTTGGTTTTATTGAAATAAAGTGATACATTGTCGTATTTCGGAAACCGTGAGTCAAAACTCACATCTACAAATTGTGTTAGCTTGTGTGTGGGGAATCCAACCTACCTGCAATGTTTTGGAATTCATGGTTGCCGTTTGTGTGGGTTTCTTACGTTTTCGCTCATTTTTTACAATATCGACGTCTTAACATAAATTGGAACTCTTACCAATTAACCTTTGTATTATTATCGATAGAGAAATGATCAGAACGAAGCAATTGTCAGGCCCTTCTAGTAGCGGTAGTGGTGAATGGTTTACGGAAGTAAGATTGATTATTATTATTAGTATTGAATACAAATATGTAATATTGTATCAATAATAACAAGATTTGTATTCGTTCGTATAGATTGATGGCCACCATTCTTCATCCGTTGAGGCTGCTTCGTCGTCTTCGGTTGGACGTACACCTCTAGGATCGGAAGACCCAAGCGTACTTGCATTGCAACACATACACAAATATCAAGCCCTGTGGGATGGGTCTGCAAAGAAGTGTAACTTTCGGAAGCACGCGACTCTTTCCATGGACCCCCGTACCACTACGTACTTGGTCTAAGCCAGTTTTTACGAAGTCAGATTGATGGGGGGGTGTGAAGCATGAATGGCATTTACTTACAACTATTGTCGAGCGATGGAGGCCAGTGACACACATTCCATCTACTGGTATGAGAGATGGACATCACTCTCCAAAATGTAGCAATGATTACCGGGCTTCCTATAGATGGGGTGGCCATGACGGAAAATATGGACTTTGACCGAGTGAAAGTTGTACGTGATTACCTCTATGTCTATTTAGAGTAAGAGTTGGATGCAAAGAAAGAGCAAGTATGTGTTGAAATTGTAGCTAATCTTACATCAGATTATGAAGATGAAGTCGTAAAGTAAATCATAGGGCAAGCTAAAGCTGAAGCAGAAGAAATTTTTTGGAGTGAAGTTTTCGACGGTAGATCCCTCTAACTTGCATGGTTGAAATCAAGGTTCACCGGGTATTGAAATGATGACTCCACTGACGAAGACATCCAGTACTACACGCGTGCGTACATTGTAAGTTTGATTGGAGGTGTGCTCTTCCCAAACTCCTCGGGTGATAACTGGTTTTTTTTAACTTCACACCCGTGTGTACCATACAAACGACATTCAAAAACTTTGAAACTTTGCAGTTAGGTTAGACTCACCCCACACAAGCCAACGCAACTTGTAGAAGTGAGTTTCGATTCATGGTTTGCAAGATACGATCGTGTATCACTTTATCAGAAAAACCAAATAAAGTGATACATGGCTGTATCTCGCAAACCGTGAGTCAAAACTCACCTCTAGAAGTTGTGTTGGCTTGTGTGTAGTGAATTCGACCTATTCACAAAGTTTCAAAATTTTTTGTTATTGTTTTTGTGGTTTTTTGCATTTTTGTACTCAAAATATTTCAAATTAGTTGTTTTAGTTGTTATGAAAATAGAGAAAACCTCACAAACTACATCAAAAAATTCTGACACTTTGCGAGTAGGTCAGATTCACCACCCATAAACCAATGCAACTTCTAGAGGTGAGTTTCAACTCACGGTTTACGAGATACGGCCGTGCATCGCTTTCACTCACGAAAGGAAATGGAAAGCGATACACGGCCGTATCTTGCAAATCGTGAGTCGAAAATTACTTCTACAAGTTGTGTTGTACTATGTGTGTGATTCCGACCTACTTGCCAAGTTTCGGAATGTTTCATTGCTGTTTGTTTGCTTTGACACAAAACACGCAACAAGCACTTCGAATATTTACGTATGTTGTTCGATATTAGTAAAAACGCACAAACAACATCCAAAAAATCCAAAACTTTGAAAGTAGGTCGAACTCATGTAAGACAAGCTAATGCAAATTGTACAAGTCAGTTTCGACTCACGATTTGGGAGATACGGCCGTGTATCGCTTTATTTTGGTTTTTCTTGAGAGAAAGTGATACATGGTCGTATCTTGCTAACCATGAGTTGAAACTCACTTTTAGAAGTTGTGTTAGCTTGTGTGTGGTGAATCTGACCTACTCGCAAAGTTTCGGATTTTTTTGGCCGTTTGTGCGGTTTTGCTAATATTGAATAATAGAAACTACGACTACATCTACAATTTGAGCGAACAACAAAAAATGCGTCTACAACTCTACCGCCTACAAATATCAAAAAACTAAATACAAACTACTACATCTACATAATTATGCATCACAAAAATCAATTCAAGTAATTATAAAAAATAAAAATCTACATATATACAACTACGAAGCCAGGATTTAGTAATTACCTTGAACAATGAAGATTTGTACTGAATAGGTGTTTTCGACGATGTGTTCGGATTTAATCGATGAACTCGGGTTTCAAGTTCCCGATTATCTTTCGAAGATTGGAGGGATTTTGGTGGGTTTGAGAGAGAGAGAGAGAGAGAGAGAGAGAGAGAGAGAGAGTTGAAAGGAGGTGGGCGGTCGGGATGAAGAGGAGGAGGCACCAGAGGTCAGGGGAATTTGGAGTTGGGGATTTTGGGTGATCAGGTTTCGGTAGGTTCGAGAACGAAAGTAGGGAGAGTGTGTGAAAGGGAGGTGTTCGGTAGTTGGTCGGAAATCGGAGGAGGAGGCGTTGGAGGTCGTCGGGGTCAAGTTCGGGTTTGGGGGGTTTTGGGTTTTAGTCTGGGTTCGGTCGGGGGTTGTGTAAGAGACAGCCAAAGAAAAGAGAGAGAGAGTGTGTGTGTGTGTGTGTGAGAGAGAGAGAGAGAGTTAGAGTTGAAGGGGTATAATGAGGTAAAATTTCCATTATACCCCTAAGGGACTGTTTGGTTCAAAGGAGGGGAGGGGTGGGGAGGGATTTTAATGGAGGGAGGAGAGGGGAGGGAAAGGGAGGGGAGAGATTTTAATCAAGACTTTGTTTGGTTCAAAGGAGGGGAGGGGAGGGGAGGGGAGGGGAGGGGAGGAAAAATAATTATCTTCTTATTTGGTTCACAAGGGGATGGAAGGGATTTTATAATTAAATTACTTTTATACCCTTTTACATTTTAGGAGATCATATGTATTATTGTTTCTAATTCTAATTTGATTGTGTTCTATTTATTCCCCTTTTTCTTGTTGAAAGAATTTCCAAGTTATAATGTGGTATATTATCTGAGCTTCCAAGTATTTTTTTTGGTGGTGTTAATTTAAGATGTAGCTTGTTTTTCTGTTGTTGTAGTGTTTACAGTATGATTGAAGGGATGGTTTGATCAATTATTTATGAGATAAACACAGTCATGATTTGTGGCTTTGTGGATGTAACTGTGGGCATTTGATAAGCACTAGGATTCTCTTAAAGTTTCTGATATGCTTTTGTAACACCTAGTAATCTATCATAAATTCGTATGTTCAAGGAAAATGCACAATTAATAACATAACCTTTTGATGTAAGAAAATTGCCAAGTTATTGTGATCCCTCATCCCTAGTAGTATGGACCAATGGTTTAAGTCATTAGATAAATATGGAAGTACGTAACCCTTCTCTTAAAATCTCTTGACCTTGTGATTTGAACATAAGAAAAGTGCATGAAGATCTCCTTGAGCTGCCTAAAATGTTTGATTCTTTTGGACTGTTTGTTCTTTGTCATTTTGTGATTTTCTATTACTGCAAATCTACAATGTGACTAGAGGGCAAGAATAGGTGGTGGATGAGCGAAGTTACTTCTTTATTCCCATTTTTCTTTATTGGCCTTCCGATAATCAAACTTATATATTGCAAAATCAGTAATTCCTCTTATCATTATTCAAAGTAATGCTATGCATGTAGGGAATAGATTGCTGAATCACCAGAGGCAGTTAAGTTACAGAAGATATGTAGCGTTGTGAACTAATTAGTTTTGATCTTAGTTTTGATGTCTCGGTATGGACGGACTCATTTTGATGGTTAAATCTGTTTTGAATTTTGATATCATGTTTCTATTTTGTTGACCTCCAAAGTTTTTATTTTAGGAATTTATATCTAAAAAGGGCAATTTAGTCCAATCACATAAAAAAATTAGACATACTTTCTCTTCCCTCCAAATCCCCCAAATATTGGAGGGGAGCCAAAATTAGCCAGGAGGGATTCTGCACCCCTCCATTCCTCTCCCCTCCCCTCCTAAAAAATGAACCAAGCAAGAAATGTTTTAAAAAATCCCTCCCCTCCCCGTCCCTCCATTCCCCTCCAACCAAACAGGCCCTAAGTGTTTAAGTGAGAAGGGAGAATATTGGGCGAGTGAGCTCTCAGCCATTGGATCTTGATCAACTCGATTCAATGGGTGAGAGCTTCGTTTGCAACGGGTATGTGCAAACAGACCCGTTGACAACTGAGCAAAGCTATATATATACATATATATATAACAAGTAGTAATAAAAATTGTTGAAACATAAAAAAAATTGTTTCCAACAAAAAAATAAAAAACCCGAAAGAAATGAACCAATTTTTTTATCAAATATTTTAATTTATCAATTAGTTGATGAAATAAAAAGAGCAAAAAAAAAAAGAAGGAAAAATGAGTAAAATAGTTACCGGGCGTGAAGGGAAGGAGGAAGGAGGAAGGAAAAGCCTCACCAAGATTTGAGAAACATAAGGTAAAATGTATGCTTTGGAGAAAGAGCTTTACACCTATTTATTAAATAATGGAACTTTGAAAACAAAACAAAAATAGGATTTCACTAAAATCACCTTGTTTCGAAAATTCTCTATGCCTAACACTTAACTTTGAAACCACACATGGAAATCTTTTCCGACTAACGCCTAAACTTGAAAAGACCATGATTTTAAATATATGTTTTCTAATCCTCTCCGACTAACACACCCTAAGAGATTTCAAACTTCATTGAAGAGTCAAGCGCACATGATCCACCCACCTAAGAATGCCCCGAGATTCGTGACACATTCTTCAAAGTACCATAAACAGTTGGATCGTGTACTGGACTCTTTAATGTCAAAGAAGATCTTAATCTAAATTTAGGATGTATTGATATCTAAGTATCCTGGGCAAAATTTGCAGCCATCTCTCTTTATAATCACAATGACAAAGAGACATTGTGGATTTTACTTGAGAGTAAGGGAGCTATGGTGTCACCTTATCTAACTTAGAGAGATATCTCAAAATTTATTACCGACTCTCTAAAATAAAAATCCATACCAAAAGATATGATTCACAGCGTAAATAATATTTGTGTATTAAATATCAAATGAGTTCGACAAATTTTAACCACTCATCTTGCGACCTAAAATGAAGCAATTCTAGGCCCTTTATAAAATGTCGACTTTTTTATTGCATTTTGATTGCATGATAAACAGTTAAAACTTATCGAATCCTTTTAAAATTTTGTGCACACACTTTTTAAGATGTAAATCACATTTAATGGTGTGAATTTTCAATTTGGAAAAACCAATATATGAATTTTCATATGTCTCCCTAGTTAGCTAGGGTGCCTAGGGTGCCGCCATGGCCCTTTTTTTCTCATTTTCCTTTTATATAAATAACAAAGCTTAAAGAAATTATTCGTTTAAAAGGTGTTTTGTTCTACCCACATTTTACTCAAAATTTTCGATCTTTAGAATCCAATAACTACATTTTATGTTCTCTAAAAGCAACACAAACCATATCCTAAGACCATCTCCAACCCGTTAGTCATCTCTTATTTTTAGCCAAAATAGCAGCTTTAGGGGAAAAAATCTGCTCCGATGGGACTCGCCAAACTAGATCTCTTAGATTTAATTGCAAGATTTGGCAAAGTTGTATCGCTCGATAAACTTCCTTCTGCTCTTTCCGCCTCTCGAAACCCCAAGAAAAGAAATCAAAACCCACACATAGAAATCAAAACCCAAGTCCATACTTGAATAAATTCGTGATCACGGAGCACGAGCTTGCGAATTGGCAAACTCGCGATCGCGAACTTCGCGAGCTCGCGAACTCACAATCGCGACATGAGCTTCGCAAAAAAGTTTCAGATTTTTTTGGGATTGGGTATTTTTTGGGATGGGGCTTTTTCTTGGGTGGATAAGGGCATTATCCAGGAGATTACTAGTAGACTTTTAAATAAATCCCATGATACTTATTGTATCACTTGATTAGACTGCTCTAATTGATGATGCACGTTACTACATAGCGGATAGGTCCTAGTTAATATTATTATTACTGGTAACTATCTGTTGCTTTAAGTATAACAAGATAATTTTATTTTATTTTGGGCTTTAAAATATCTATGGCTAGCCAAAATAACTAGCATGGTTGGAGTGTAAACTTTTTTTGCTAGCCATATTATGCAATTGTTCTTCATTTTGCATATTCTAGCCAGCCAAAACGGCTAGCGTAGTTGGGGATGCCCTAAGAATTTATAGTGGTTAAGAAAATATCTTTTAGGATTTGTAGTTTGTAACAAGACCGATTTTTAGTATTTGGAACAAATGTCATAGCAACATCACACATACTTTTTCTCGTAAAGGGAAATGTTGCAAGTGGGATTCGAACTTCCAACCCCTCGCTCACAAGTGAACACAAGACCACTAGACCTTAGCTAAACTGTGTTTTTTGTTGCTTTACTATTACCATTCAAGATTTTCTGGTTTTTATTTTAGGCTAATTTCACTGAGCCCACCCAATTTTTTGTGACTATCAACAAATTCATTTTATTCTTTTGGTCATCAATAAACCCACCTTCTTTTTAATTTGGAAAAACCCTACCTATGGGGTTACTCTACTGTTAGTTTTTGAATGAAATGTCCAGAATATCTCTGTTATAATCCCGTACTAATACACTTCTTTATGGTGGGACCCACCAACCTGCATTGATAACTTGTAAGAAATTAAAACATAAAAGTCTTATTTATTTGTTGTTCACTATTAAATATATTTTTAGTTTGATAGATATATTGTTAGATACATATGGTTGAGATTGTATTTGTATCCCTATATATACTGGTCTTAGTACCCAATAATATATTAATATTTATTCATCTTCTCTCCCAATCTCTATGTTAACCTAACATGGTATCAAAGCTCTAATCTCATGCCCTAATCCCTAATCTTCATAATCCCAAATCCACAACCAACCTCCATCACCTACACCGGCACCTACACCACATACATCACCTCCCCAGCCTGCACAGTCACCAGCAGTCCGTCACTCTATCGGTTACATTACAAGTATCCCACTTGCACGTTTTACACCAGATGCCATTAATCTTCTTAACCAGTTTGTCTTTGCCACATTAGCATCTTACTCACCATAGTTCCATGCATACCTCACTGTCATACACTTCACATGTGAGCCTAGATCTTATCAGGAAGCTATTCAACATCCAGAGTAGCGGGAAGCTATTGCAAAAGAGTTCCGTGCATTTGATGAGACTAGTACTTGGGATATTTCTCCACTACTAGAGAGAGTCAAGCCTGTTAGCTGCAAATGGATCTTCAATGTCAAATATCGACTGAATGACTCCATTGAGCAACACAAGTAGGGATGCTTTCGGATCGGATACGGATCGGATATTGGCTATACCAACATCCGTATCCGCAATCCAAAGACGAATTCGGATACGGATGCGGATATGATTCGGAAAATAAAAATCATATCCGTATCCACAATTTTCGGATACGGATGCGAATCGGATACGGTCTACCGGATAACGGATACGAATTCGGATAACAAATATAAAGTTTTTGCTATTTATTTTTCTTAATTAGTACTTATACATGTATATCACTGAATTGTGAATATTGATTTTCATATCTAATAACAAAATAGAAATCAACAGAACAAAAAAGGAGAATGAAAATTTATTTCAAATATATACAACTCTTATAAAAAAATCAATATAATACGCACTTACTTGTCTATGTTGCATCCTCTCTGCCCAAAAGCAGATTCTCCCTGATTGTGGTTGCAAACAAGGCTGGCTCCTGGCATACTAACCCTATCTGCTGCCTTAACCACCTCAGCTTCAGTGTCTTTATGTCATGTCCATCCAAAAGCACTTGCCCTTTTCATCACATATAAATTCAACCATGTGGATATCAGTATATAAACTAATCATTCATGCAGCTCATAACTGCTTCATATTTTAAAGCCTGTTTGGTTAATACACTTAGCACTAGCTGCAACAATTTAAGTGGGGAAGAGAAGTAACGCAACTACTTGGCATAAGTCAAAACATGAAATTCATGGAGTAATTCAGTTATGGAACTGGACTTGCGAAGCCTCTGATTACAGGCTACAAAGCAACCTCAACTTGCATGTTATCTTTTGCTAATTAAGCTATATGATGTACTCCACTATTCTCAAAATTAATTAACATTAAAAGAGATGATGATCAAACGAGATGAACCTGAAATGGGGTCATAGAATCTCTCAATGAGGGAGACCACAGTGCTCTTCCCAGAGCCACTGCTCCCAACCAATGCCATGGTCTTCCCAGCTGTGACATTCAATGAGAAATCTTTCAGTATCATCAAATCTGGCCTCGCGGGATAGGCAAACTCCACATTCTTCAGCTCCAAGTGCCCTGTAGCATTGCTGGGCACCAGTCCTGTCTCCCCATTCCGCTCAATCTCTGGTTTGTGGTCCATCGTCTTGTATATCTTCGCAGCTGCCACCCGTGCCTTTGCAAATGCTGACATGCTCGACACTGACTGACCCAATGCACTGTACTCAACAAATTAAATTGCTCAGAATTACAAAGCAATATAAATTCTCCGTGTTTGTTTCTCATAATTAGTATGACAAATGAAGATAAACAGATAGTATATGCTAAGAACTGAATTTGTTTTTTTTTTATTTATGATGGATAATTGAAGGGGGAAACAAAAAAATTCAAGTAGCATAGAATATGAGAGAACAAATTATGGGAATGGAGCTTACATTCCTCCAAGCATGACAGAGAACATAGTAGCGATCGCGAGCCCGCCGTTAGTGTGATGATGGCGAACGAGCAATCCCCCATACCAAAGCAGAAGGGCATAACAGCAGAAAACAGACTGGGTTAGGAATTGGGAATTGGGGATGGGGGAGAAGAGGAAGGGACGAATGCAGCCAGGGTCGATTTAGGATTTGGGGGATTTAGCCGATTAGGTTTAAGTTTTTTAAGTCATATAACTATTAAATATATTTATAAAATAAATAAATATTAAATTAAGCGGATATTCGTATCCGAATCCGCTTTTTTTATGAATATCCGTATCCGTATCCGAATCCGAATTTTTTTGGATTTGGATATCCGAATCCGTATTCGTATCCGCCCGGATACGGATTTTTCATATCCGTATCCGCCAAAAAATCGGATTCGGATGCGGATCGAATCGGATATATCCTTATCCGAAAGCATCCCTAAACACAAGGCTCGTCCAGTTGCCAGAGATTTTACTCAAGAGTATGACATTGATTATGATGAGACTTTTGCTTCACTTGCCCAGATGACCACAGTTTACACTCTCCTTGCCGTTGTTATCATTCGTCAGTGGTCGTTATACCAGATAGCCGTGAAGAATGCATTTCTTCATGATACTTTATTCGATGTTACTTACATGCAGCCTCCTCTTCGCCTCACCACCACTCCTTGTCATGTTTGTCATCTACGCCGAGTTATTTATGTTCCGAAATAGGCTCATTGAGCCTGGTTTGAGTGCTTTCGACGTGTTATCATGAGTGAAGGTGCTTTCGATGTGTTTTCATGTAATACCCATAGTTATTGGGCTTAGGAATTATAAAGATTAAATGGGCTCAAATGAGTTAGTAGTGGGCTTGGTTGGTGGTGGGCTTAGAATGGGCCTAGTAGTAATAATAATAATAATAATATCTAGGGTAAATTTCAAAAACCATACTGAGTTTTATGGATTTAGCAGAAAACCCTACTGTATTTTTTTGGCAGAAAACCCTACTAAACTTTATTTTCCGTTAGGAGCCACTGACACCGTTATCTTTAGTATGGATTGACTAAAATACCCCTAGGTGACTTAACCTTTTAATAAGACTACCCCTCTTCCCTTCTTCTTCCAGTAAAACTCAAACCCAAATCTGTTCTCCTTCTTCTTCAGCCTCCTCCTCCAAATTCCAATATCCCAAACCCTAAATCGAAAAAAACTCCCTCAAAATCCCTCTGGTCCAACCTCGAGTCCTCCGTAGGCCCCACCTCCTTATCCAACGCCCACATCATCTTCCTCGGCAACAACTGCAACGCAGTCCCCACACCCGCCACGTTATCTCATTCCTCATTTCCCTCCCTTCCCTCTACCCCTATCAGTCCCACGTCTTTCTCTGCGACAACCACGACTTCACCTTCACATCGTACGGCATTGAGCACGGATCCACGGGTAACATTCTAAGAATCAATTCATGATTATTATTATTTATTTCTTTTTTGAATTTAATTGATTATTGTTTTGTTTGTAGAGTTGGCGAAGGCGGTGCCGGAGGAGCACAAGAGGTTTGTGGGGGAGCCAATTTGGGTTCATGAGGAGGTAGGTACTGATTGGTGGTGGTGTTGTCGTGTTGGATTGTAAGTGGTGATTTGGTTATGGTGTATTGTAGGATAAGATTTGGATTGATATGGAGGGAGGGAGGAAGTGTTGCAATTTGATAGTTGTGCATACGGGGGTTGGAGAAGTTCGACAACGCGGAAGCAGAGGGTTGCACCACCTCTGGAGGACGGAGGGGAAGGGAATGGGATTGGCACGTTGTCAGATTTGAAGATTTTGGGTGTGATTGAGTCGGTTGAGCAGGTGGTTAATTTGGATTTTGGTTTAGTTTCTTGGATCGATTGCTGGTTTAGATTTGGTTTTGATAGTTTGGTTTTGTGTTTTTGTAGCCAATTTGAGACAGATTTTGAGGAAGCTGAATTGTGGAAGAAATTTAAAAAGTTGTTTTAGCTTCTACGTATGTTGTACCTACTTTTAGTTGTTACTTGCACGCAATTATATTTTCAATGAACCAAACACCAAACCAAGATTGATTGAATATGAAAAACTAGATGTTGTTGTTAGGTAGACGTTCAATGTTCAATATTGAAGTTAGAAAACTAGGAAGAGTTAATTTGCGATACATTATTTATGGGTGCAAATTGATCAACTTTTTAGGCTTCAGATGCTTTAATCAATCTGTTGCACCATGTTAACTATAGCTTTAGTAAATGGAAAAAGTATGGGCATAGAAGAGGTTCTATTGTCTGATAACTAAGAATTTTCCCAATGGTGGTTTGTGGTTTTTATTGGAAGAAAACTATGACATTGGGAAGATTAGACAATTGATACAAAAGCATATGGTAGTACCGAGTCAGAGAGCGACCTTTTGATTTTTGAATTCAAAAGTTGGTCTTTTGTCTGTGCTAAAATGTAGAAATATGATTAATTTCAGTTGGGTTCTATTTATGATGCCGCTTGGATCTTGTAGGATCACACTTAGGGACTGACATACATCAAGTAGTCAATATGAAGTACTAAGATCTGAATAGTGAAGATTGTTGGGTTTGGAAAGAGAATATGTTTTTTAATTAGAGTGCATTTTCCAGCTTTTTTTGCATTGATTGAGTTGTGTAATCAAGTATTCAAGATCTAATTTTAGTTCTTTTAATATAATTAATTTAGGTAGGGTGTGAAACCAAACCTTGTACATGCAAACTAATGACGCTCCACTAATGTTAGAGTAATACAGGCCCTTTTGATCCATCAGAAAGTATATATTCAAAACATCGATATTTTGATTTTTCACGCTTATTTGTTTAAAGCTTCTATAATGGATCTCATGGTAGAATCATGTACAATGACAAGATTCCGTTTTTACTATATGACTTATTCTCTTGTTAAATGAAATCAGCAAAGTACATTCTGGATTTGTTGATTTGTTATTTACTAGATCAACCAAGATAGCTATAAGAATATCCTAGCCTAATCACCTAAGACTATTCTCGTGTAGATTCCGAGCTAAAGAATCACATCCTTTTTAATGAACACGAAAGCTGATCTGTATGCATGTCGTGTGGGTCTCATTTGATTCAATATACTGCATTAGATTGAAATAGTTACACTATATATATCAAGACTTGGTTGTGTCAAAGGAAACCATTATTGCACTTGAAACCTGAAATCCAGAAGATTTTGTATTTCCAATTGATCCTCTAATCCCTAAAGCCATGTGTTTTTGTTTTTTCGTTTATGGTAGAAACTGCACCGGGTATGGGGATATCCTGTAGTTATTTTAGATACATTTAAGACATCTTATGGGTTGTGCTGATACTCGTTCGGGTCTGAAGATGTTCTAGCTTTAGTCTTTCCACCTATTTTAATTCATACCAAATCCACTCCCACGGATTTTTAAAATGTAAAAGTTGTCCATTAGCCAATAGCCATGTTAACTACTTGTTTATTTTTTTGGCGCTAGTATTGTTAAGTGAGAAGATTCTAGTTTCATAAATGACCTGGAATTCTCTTGTTTTTGTTGTAAAATCTACTGGACTATTGTTTTTTGTATTCAACTAATCACATTAGTGCTATATAGATTAGCTTAATAAGCTGAAAATTGTGTAAACTCATTATTCAGGAACTGACGAAAGAGCAAATCATAGCAACCTCATTAAGTTCATTTTCGTTAAGTGTCGGATAGCAAATGAGGTTCGAAATCATTCTCATTCCTATTACTTCAGTTCAGTAAAACTTTTGATCAAGTTAATTGGAATAATTTAAAACAGCGATGCCTGTATACTAGAATCTTAAAAAGTTAATTATGATTTTCTTAATTTATAACTGTAAAGCTTATGGAGGCATATATATATATATATAAAAGAGTGTGTATGAATTATATATATGTGTGTGTGTGTGAGTGTGAGTGTAGTGTGAATTACTTACTGGTCCCATTCAATAGCTCCGGTGTGAACTTCGAGCAAGTCGATACCGAAGTTGGCGTACCAATCAGTGCCTCCGGCTGAAATCGGGCTAGTCAGAACTGGATATGAAAGCTTCTGTGGTTGATATGATTGGATATGGATCCGACCTTAGCAAGGATGCTAAGTCCATAAGGAGGAATGATTGTAATACCCTTAGTTATTGCGCTTATTGCGCTTAGGAATTATAAAGATTAAATGAGCTAAAATGAATTAGTATTGGACTTGGTTGGTGGTGAGCTTAGGAATGGGCCTAGTAATAATATATATATATAAAAAGAGTGTGTGTATAAATTATATATGTGGGTGTGAGTGCAGTGTGCCAACGTGAGGGTGCATGCATGCATATGCATGAGTGAAGGTGGCTATAACCTAAGTTAATCCCACATCGCTTGAGATAGGATCTGCCCATGATCCAAAAGTACCTATAAAGTATAGCAGTTTTGGTGAGGCTGTGCCTTGTGATGAGACCATGGTTAGGTTCTTTAGGCATGTAGACGCGCGTAGACGTGAAGCAGCTGCTCGGACTCAGAACTTTACATATCACACGTAAGTTTCAATCAGAGCTCACGGGATCACCCTATGTTTATGCGGTCATCACCACAGAGAAGGGTATTTCTATTGTTGTATGTTTATGATAAGATTATTTTATGGGACGAAGAAATTTCCCCGAAACTCCCAAACTCAAGTGCATCATCTCACAAAGAATACAAAGAATTAACACCCTAACTCACACATACACAAAAGTAGCCATGAGAGACGAAGCTCGTGAGGGAAAGGGTCTCTACCACAAGGGATCAATGATGGGCAACCACGAAAGGGAAGAGGACTACGAAAGACGTCAGAGTCGACAAGGCAGGGAGGCTCTCCGCTACGGCGCCCTCGAAGGAGGAAAGGAGCAAATGGAGAAAAGGTCACCTCATACGGTCCATAGAGGACGTTCGAGGGAGAGGTTTAGAGATAGAGATGACGGTCGGAGGAGACGATCGCCAGAGAGGATCCTAGATACTGCTCAAAGGAAGACGTACGTGGAGGTCACGAGATCTAAAGCCTACGGGGAACACAGCGACACTCGGAGGCACGCATCGCCGGTGGAGGAGCCCAAGAAGATGAAAGAGGATGACGAAGGAGAATGAATCTTAGTGAGGGCAAAGAAGGCCAGAACGACAGATTGATCAGGGAAAATAGTCCAGAGTAACTCGACGGAGTCCCAAAGATCGGTGACTGGAACTCAGTGTCACAAATGCGCCCAACGAGGACACACGATCAACGATTGTCCTAACCAATGGTTTTGCTACGCCTATAAATGCTATGGCCACATCTCGACTTCTTGCAGCAAACTTAAGATAACAGCAAAGTCTCTTCCAACGTCGCCAACAAATCCGATGGTCCCCATCCTAGCAGATTCGATTCAAAGTCGAATGGAGGGGAGTGCAGTGGGCAGGAGAAAAATTATCAAAGCTATTATTACTCTGACACCCGGCTGATTTCGAACGGTGCTACTCTTCCTGTGTCATGATCAAAGCTCAGAGTGGGAACCCATCTAACTCCGACATTGGGACTCTGATAACTGCTAACACTACGAGCTCGGCAGAGGATAAATGGCAAGTGCAACAATTGAACCAGAACACCTTCTTCGCACACTATCAAAACCAGGATAGAGTACAGGAGCTCCTAGATTTAAAGGGCTTAGAGGGTCAAGCTCGCCAAGAGTTTTTCATAACTTCTCTCGATGGACGAGGAAGGTGGGAGCTTTCAAAACAGAGTCGCTGCCGTCGGTGTGGATTAGGTTATTTAACCTCCTCTTTCATGTCTGGGTTAGATCGGCTTTCAAAATCTAATTAGGAGCTTGGGATACTTTATCAAGATTGACAAAGGTACACTCATGCACAATTGGCGGGACTTCGCTCGAATAAGAATCGGAATAGAGGCGAAGGAGGATATTTCGTCCATGATACAAACGGAGTTCGACAGAGAGGTGTACGAGGTTAAGGTGATTATGGAGAGGAAGAAAAGCGTCTCGTTCAGTGGAGCTGGGGACATGATCTCGACTCCAGACTCAAAAAACTCCAAAAAATGCGAGGTTGAAGATGCACGTCAACCATTGGATCAGGATAGGAGCAATCAGGGGGCTCCGATTCAAAAAAAAAACACTCGAAAAAACTTGAACCATTAGATCGTAAGGGGGACAATCACGAGCGTCCAATTCAAAATCAACTCACTTCACACCTGGAGCCTACTAAGGACTCTCAAAAGAAACGCTTGGGGGACAGCTACATCTCTGGACTACGACACGAAGACAGAGGAGCGGCTGAGGGTGACATGTCCGCTGTGCGGCCTCAGAAACGTCACTTCGAGCGTACATACACAGGAGGGATCCTCAAAAGTGGCATAGCGGGTTTTTAAGGATTCAGCGGTACTATCGTTGGGACAGGCAAGCTTTAATGAGATGACAAGGGATGACTTCGATGAATCGGTGAGACGTGCTGTTAAGGAAGTGTTGAAGGGCTTTAGTGGGCTGGGCCAACAGTAAGGCTTGGGCCAAATAAATGACTCAAAATTAACGACTGATCAATCAGCTCACCAATCGAAACAGCATCAAGTCAAAAACCAAGCCAGAGTCACTGTAGATGGACTCAATAAGGATGTACTCCACACTGCCTTACTGGAGATTAATGACGAACAAATGGATACCCACCAAGAGGGGGTGCAGACGCTACATCCGCAGGAACTCATTCACGAGGATGGGGCTAAGTCTTATGCCTCAAGCGATGGAAGAGGTGACCGAATTGAAGCACTGGATGGAGTAGGCAAGGAATCACATGTCTCAGAGATCGATACTGATAAATGGGAGAAACAAGTTTGGGAGTTGGCTGGAGGAGAGAGCGCAAGCAAGACAACAGTGGAATACCAGAGAAAGAGTAAGAGGCAGATAGAAAAATGGGGAGAACAGGGACTGAGTGAGGACGATTTGATTAGAGTAGCGGCCAAAGCAAAGGAGCCCGTGTCAGCATGCAGAGGTAACTGTAGTTGTAATCTTTCAATTTTAAATTATATTTTAGACAATACTCTTCTTTACTACGCTGGTCTTTTCGGTCTAGCCGCCGGTTCTAGCGAGGCCGAACAGCTCCTTACAGTGAGCTCTCTTAGAGGAGAAATTGATAAGGTAATCCGTTAACAGGGTAAGAGGTATAACTAGAATAGATTAGAGGTCATAGGGCATTAGAATAGTTATTAATGTTATATATCTTCTGGAATGTTAGAGGTATGAGACATGGATCAAAGAGTAGATAATAAACAGCACCATCTCGAAGTATAAACCGTCAATTTGCGTGCTACAAGTGTAACATCCCGAATTCCAAATAAGACCAAATTCGAAGTTCCACGGGATCTTACACTTCTCTTCGTACAATTTTACAAGGAATTAAAAACTTTTGTTACATCAGAGTTACATTTACATTACACTTTTACAGCGGAAGTAATTTACAACAATTACATGAATAAAATATACAACACTTGAATCATTCTTTAATCAGCATGCAAACTTTAATCTTGTCAATTACTTTATTCTGCATTGAAACTGTGGGCTCGTCAGTTCATTCAACTGACGCAAGGATATAATACATCGATTTTCTCTTACTTAGACAGCACACACTTGTCACAAATAAAGCTACGGGGGCTATCCTATTGATGTCGTATTGTGCGGTGCACTTAGTCCTTAATGCAGTTATTTATGTTACATGACACTAATGCGCACTTGTTCGGATTCTATGCATCCCATACTATATAGGTCCGAGGACAAGCCCTTAATCGTTCTTCATCTTGTAGGGTTCAATCCCTCGCCATACCTTAATCTACTACGGTAACTACGGTAAGTATCCAAGATACTCTATGAGTTACGAGCTTATGTCCAGACAGCCTGGAAGGGAATCCAACGTCATGACACGACGCATCGTGTAGAACCTATGGACAATTCAGCCTCTGTTATGGGACATGACACCACCCGCAGTCACCAAATACCCTACAAGCGTTGTCTGCGGTACGAACTCCTGGAGACATATCCACGTCATGACAGAATGCATCATGTAGACAGCCTGTGAATATTCTCACGTCGTAGCTCCGAGGCCCTCATACTCGTGTTTTTCTCTTACTTTCGCCACATCTCCACTATGTGTCTAGTCCTTAAATTTATTTGAATCATGAATAAAATCAATCCTCTAGAGTTAGCACTCCCCATTATACCGGTCTTAACCATTTATATAACACGACCCAAATCTTGGTCTTTTCATTTCAAATCTTAGCTCAATAATTTCTGTTCAATGCTGGTATGAGTCTTAGCTACACTCTAGTTCTCAATTTCACTTCATAATCACAAAATTGAGTTTTCATACTCATTAAGTCTTGTCAAATTCAATATAATTTCCATTTCTTTTCTATGAATCAATTTCATACATAAAGTTCAACTTTGATTTATATCTTTCTCATTCGAGATTAATCTCAATAAATCCATTTAATTCTCGCACTATTATTTCTTTCCTTCAAAATCATATTTTTCATTTTCAAATGCATGACTCGCACAAATTATTGAGTAACATTTCATAAATAAACACTTTTAAATTTTTCTCATACAAGATCCTCTTTATAAATTAGATAGAATTTTTCTGATGGAATTAATCACATTTTATACTTATGCGAATGTCAATTTTATAGAATTCTACTCAATTTTTACTTCTCAATCTCTTTTATTTAAGTCAAAATATTATATAAATATTTTTCATGAAGTCCATATATTTTTAGAATAATTATAATATTTTTTCGGATTTCTAAAAGTCAGAAAAAATCAATTAAAACAAAAAAACAAAAACTGTTTTAATGTCGAGCTCAGGAGTTGAAACCCGCGACCCAAGGCCACCTGCCAGCTACAGTGCAGCGTACTGTGGCGCCACTGAAAGCCTAAACTCCTCAATCATGTGTACTTATCGGGAACATGAAGTGTACAATAGTAGATTGCATTGCAAGGCGAGGGTTCAAAACTGTCACGCCCTGCTTCCCAAAAAGGAGATACAGAATATAGATACGTGACTAAGTTCAGCGAATAATTTTCATCATCCATAAGCTGTTAAGATCTTTACAACAAGCACGAGTATAAACAAGAGATATACAAGAGAAATAGTCACCCACGCATGCATAACTGAATTAATATAGTCAACAATATTACTTGAGAAGAAACAAGAATACTGAATTTCAAATATTCATTTCTGGAACAAAACACAAGTTTGGGACAAAAAGCCCAATAGACTGGGGTTTAATTATACTTAAGGTTGTTCTCGGGTTTCGGATTTTTATAATAAAAAAAAACAAAAAGCTAATGCCCAGTCTCGAACCTGAGACCCAAGACCAACCCGCGGCTACAGTAAAGCGCACCTGAATACACCCAATGACCAATAAGTCCAAGTGACTAACCTGATATGGTTTGGGTTTTAGGGGTTATGATTCAGGTCTCTGTTCACTTCGAGTTTTTTTTATAAAAACAACTATTTTTAAATTCTTTTCTTCTACAATTTAATTCAAAAATTCTAGATTTTAGATTGTATATAATTAAAATATTTCAGTAAAATAAAACTTGATTTTTGACACAAAAATCATAATTTTACTCACTACTTACATTTTGCTCTACAATTTCAAATTTTAGAAAACATGCATAATTTCTCTACCATTTTGCTCTTAAAAATTTTACTAGATCTTTTTTATTATTTTATTGCTATTATGCAATTATTTCAGCAATAATTTTCTTTTTTCATGCAATTAACAAGTAAACTAGTAAAATCACATTTTTCATGGTTCTCATTTCAATTAACTAAACATACAAGTACAATTTCTTAATCTAGCACATATCAACATATAAATCATGGTAGCATGGTATTTTCTAAGATAACAAGCCACAATTTGCATTATTAACAATCTTTTTAACAAGCATTTCTACCAATTGCAATTGTCTCATTTCACAACACATGGCTAAATCAACTAGAGTTTTCTTCTCAATTTTATCAAATAATCCCCTAGCATGGTGTCTAGTTAGAAGTTCGAGAAAATCATGCACCTCAAATGGAGAGAAACAAACAAGAACTCCTAAAGATCTCCTAGAATAAACAAGGGAAGCCTTCTCCTCCTAGATTGAGCCGCCAATTTGACTTCACCTCCTTGCTTGTATGGAACCCGAGCCCTCTCTCTTGCTTCTTGAAGTTGGCCGGCCTCTCCTTGGGTGAGCACACACAAAACACTCACTCTTTTAACTCACAACTCTCTTAATCTTGTACTCACAATTTTTTCTTTCTTTCTTTCTTTCAATTCTTTTTCAAGTGCAAATATGATTGAGTGAGGGGGGGTATTTATACTAATTTGGAGTGCAAATGGAAGGCTAAGATTAGTCCAAATGGTTAAGGATCAAAGGCCAAGATGAATTAGGGAGTTGTAGCAACTACCCATGATGGAGCAACCACCTCCCCACTTCACCCATCTCTCCCTCTCTCTTTGGTGAAATCCGGCCTACACTTGAAGTACACTTTGCACGTGCTAGTGCAATGCACATGCAAACTAGTACCCCCATTTATAAGTTGTTCATGTAATATTATTAGTTGTCTACTAAATTAGTCTACACTACAAGTTAGTTTATTTAAAAGATGAATTAAATTAAATGGGCTCACTAATGGGCTTATTAACCATGGGCTCTATTAAATTAATTAATTAATTA
Organism: Hemerocallis citrina; assembly: GCA_017893485.1. Lineage (NCBI taxonomy): Eukaryota > Viridiplantae > Streptophyta > Magnoliopsida > Asparagales > Asphodelaceae > Hemerocallis > Hemerocallis citrina. The sequence goes on from CM030358.1 coordinate 86,267,328, forward strand.
ATCTTAGTGGGCTAGAAAGGGATAATTAGGCCTAAGATTTAATTAGGCTTTTAAAAATAGGCTTTTTAGAAAAATAAAGAGAATAATTACTTGTTCATGCTATAAAGAAATAATTTTCTAGAAAAATGCAAATGAATTTTTACGTGCAAAACACATAAAATCACAAACTCTTTATAAATAAAATTCAGGATGTTAGAACACTCTCTCTTCTTAGAATGGTTCTGTCCCCGGAACTACACTTAAAGAGTGAAAAAACAAAAATACAACAAGAAGAGAAAAAAAAGAAAATGAAAGAAGATACAAATCAAACAAAAAGCTCAGGATGATCTTTCATCATCCTCTCCTCGGATTCCTAAGCAGCCTCTTCAACCAACTGATTTCTCCAAATTACTTTGACCATCGGTATCGTCTTGTTCCTCAAGACTTTCTCCCGACGATCGACAATCTCAACCGGAAGCTCAATGTAACTCAGATCCAACTGCAGACCCTCCGGTACTTCGGGCAAGTGGTGACTCAGATCTGGAATGTACCCTCTCAGCATAGACACATGGAAGACATTGTGCACCTGAGACAGCTCTTCCGGTAACTCCAATCGGTAAGCAGTTTTTCCAATCCGCTTCAATATCTTATATGGGCCTATGAACCTTGGGGCTAACTTCCCACCTCTACCGAAGCGAATCACACTCTTGCTAGGTGAAACCTTCAGAAAGACAGTCACCAACCTCAAACTCAAGGTCCCTCCTCCGGTTGTCTGTATAGCTCTTCTGCCTACTCTGAGCATCCACCAATCTCTTCCTGATCAGGTCGATCTTTTCGAGGGTCTGCTGCACGATTTCAGGCCCAAACATCTGCCGCTCCCCAACTTCAAACCAACAAACAGGTGTTCTGCACTTCTTGCCATATAGAGCTTCGTACGGTGTCATCCCAATACTAGTCTGAAAACTGTTGTTGTAGGTAAACTCTACTAGAGCTAGATGCCTTTCCCAACTACCTCCAAAATCTTGAACGCAACACCGAAGCATATCCTCAAGAATACGGTTGACTCTCTCAGTCTGCCCATCGGTCTGAGGATGAAAAGCAGTGCTAAAATCCGTCTTGGTACCCAGAGCTGTCTGAAGACTCCTCCAGAAATGCGAAGTAAACTGCGCATCTCGATCAGATACAATGGTTAACGGAACACCATGAAGCCTGACGATCTCCCCAACATACAGCTCAGCCAACTTGTCCATAGACGAAGTGAGTTTCATCGCCAAGAAGTGAGCGGACTTGGTTAGTCGATCGACTATGACCTAAATTGCATCATTGCCCTTTGAACTCTTGGGCAAACCCGTGATGAAATCCATACTGATGTTATCCCACTTTCATTCCGGAATAGGTAACGGTTGCAATAGACCTCCGGGTTTCTGATTCTCGGCTTTGACCTGCTGACAGATCTCACACCTTGCCACAAACTCGGCCACATCCCGTTTCAAACCCGACCACCAGAAATGTTGCTTAATATCCTTATATATCTTGGTACTCCCAGGATATACAAACAAAAGAGTAGCATGTGCCTCCTGAAGAATACTCTTCCACAATTCTGCTTGATCCGGAACACATAGGCTCTCTCCAAACCACAACACTTCATCCCTAATCTAAAACTGACAACTTGCCAGTACCAACCTGCTCCTTCATCTTCTGAATCTCTGCATCTTCCTTCTGACTTGTGATAATCTTTTCATTCAGCGTTGGTTGGTGTTAGGTTTATGTCTTGCATACGAGATTGGATAAGAAGACGATGAGACGATGGAGGTGAATCGAGATGATCGGAGACGGAGTGGAGGCAAGGGAAACAGTCAACAGCAGAAGGCCAGAGGAGTTGCGATCGACTGGACCTTGGGGTCGGTCGACCGTCCTACTGCAGCGAGGCAACGGTCGACTGCGTAGTCGACCGGTTTGCTCTCGGGCTGCTTTAGAAGGTTGCGGCGACCGTACCTTGGGGTAGGTCGACCAACAGCGGCACTGATGGATTTATTGGGTCGGATCTTGGTGATTCGTGAGAAGCCCAACTTGTTCTTCAAGTTAGATCTGACGGCTCCTATCGTAGAGTTATCTCTTCAGGAATATCCAATGGTTATTGTATCAAGATATCAAACTAGGTTTTTTCTAGATCTCTATATATTATTGTTATTCGCCTCCATTGAGAGCCAAGAGACACAGTACTTTATTGAAGGCGAAGCTTGAGAGTTTCTCTAATTGTAAACAACTAGTACTTGCAGGTGAGGCTTGAGAGAGGGTCGTGGTGAGAATTGTAATATTCTTGTATCTTCTCTAGTTGAATAATATCTTGGGTTTCTTCTCCCCCGGATTAAGGCGAAAATCCTAACCGGGACAAATTTGTGTGCTTTGGTGTGTTTGGTATGATGTCATATGTGCTTGATAGTTTGTATTGATTGCATCGAATAACTCAACAAGATCCTCATATTTCCTAACAATTGGTATCAGAGCTTCCGGTTCAAGAGTTTGTTCGAGTTCCTTGGAGATGATGGCAGATCAAATCATGAAGATCAAGCGGTTCAAAGGCAAGATCGACTTTGATCTCTTAAAGGTGGACATGCATGAAGCATCAGTTCAACAGGACTTGGATCTAGTCCTAAAAGGAGATAAAGAGAGACCAATCGGCACAAAGCAGGAGATGTGGAAGAAGATTTATTCAAAAACCTTGGGTTTAATCCGGTTGTCATCGACGAACGAAGTCAGGTGTAGGAGAAGTATGGCGAGTCATTGGGCAAGATTCAAAATTGACTACTCGGGATCGTCATCACAAGGTCGGATGTACCAGCAAAGAAAGTTGTGGGGTTTCTCAATGAAGAAAAGTACCGCTCTTCTAGATGATGAAGTGGAGTTCAATATGGATTTATCTGAACTGAAGGCATTCAACACAGATGATCTAAAGGTTTCCAACTCAATATATTCACCATCAAATCCATCCAACATGATAACCATGCTAGGCGAGAAATCTACCAAGGAGAAGTTTTTCATAGCAGGTATGATCAAGGGGTTGGAGGAGGATGCACTTAGGAAGGAGAGTCAGAAATCGGCATCAACTTCTGTGAGTTGCTTGGAGGTGGATGGTACTTTGATTGGAAAGAAAAGTGTTTATCGGGATAAGGTCCGTGGCCACCAGTTTAAAGGGATTGAGCATTACATAAGAAACTGTTGCAGGCGAATGAGTCAGAGGGGTGCCAAATCAAGTGCCGCTGAATTAGGTGAAAGCTTAAACAGTGCTTTTATTTCAAGTTCTTTAGATGTGATTTCCGGTTGTTCTTTTGATTCGGTTAGTTCTTCTCAAGTTTTCTCCGAGAGGGAGATGGTTTCTACTTGCAAATTTGTATCATATCGTTGTGTGGGAACGAAGATTGATAAGATTTGTGAAGTAAGAGGTGAGAAAACTAATGAGTCGAAGATGATAGATGGAAGGGGACACACACTAGAGGAGGGCATGCATATTCCTTTGATCAAGCAGAGCCTTATTTCCATGAGAACTCTAGAAACTCAGGACTGCAGGTACACAGATCCAGGTAGAGTTCGTTCAGTTTGGAAAAGTTATCGTGAGCTGATGAAGAGTAAGAGGGGGATTGGGCAGGTTCAGCACAACCTCTACCAGCTTTGTGGGAATAGGAAACCTTGGCCAAGTGGTTTGAAGCCCATTGTTCCTAAAGCATCATCTAGTATGCCGTCACTAGAATCATCCGAGCGAGACTGCGATGTTCGAATATCGTCGGAAGGTGAAGAGAGCCTTGAGGTAGGTGGAGTTCGTGTGGAGGGTGACACCTCCATGATTACATCTAATAGGGTGTGCCCTTGAGGGGACATACAGTGGGAGAAAAATAGGTAGAGATAGATTCAACTAGCAGAGGAAGCCATTGAAACGAGTTGTTTGCAAGAAGAGAAGGAAAAGAGTCTGGAGGATTTTAAATCACACATGTGTGGATTCATGCGTATGCAATCCAAAGTGGAGATTGTTGAGTTTATGTCTTGCATACGAGATTGGATAAGAAGATGATGAGACGATGGAGGAATTGAGATGATCGGAGACGGAGTAGAGGCAAGGGAAACAGTCAGCAGCAGAAGGTCAGAGGAGTTGCGGTCGACTGGACCTTGGGGTCAGTCGACCGTCCTACTGCAATGAGGCAACGGTCGAATGTGCGGTCGACCGGTTTGCTCTCGGGCTGGCTTTAGAAGGTTGCGGTCGACCGTACCTTGGGGTAGGTCGACCGACAGCAGTGCTGATGGATTTATTGGGTCGGATCTTGGTGATTCGTGAAAAGCCCAACTTGTTCTTCAAGTTAGATCTGACGGCTCCTATCATAGGGTTATCTCTTCAGGAATATCCAATAGTTATTGTATCAAGATATCAAACTAGGTTTTCTCTAGATCTCTATATATTGTTGTTATTGGCCTCCATTGAGAGCCAAAAGAGAAAGTACTTCATTGAAGGCGAAACTTGAGAGTTTCTCTAATTGTAAATAGCTAGTACTTACTGGTGAGGCTTGAGAGACGGTCGTGGTGAGAATTGTAATATTCTTGTATCTTCTCTAGTTGAATAACATCTTGGGTTTCTTCTCCCCCAGATTAAGGCAAAAGCCCCAACCAGGATAAATTTATGTACTTTGGTGTGTTTGGTATGATCTCATATGTGGTTGATAGTTTGTATTGATTGCATTGAATAACTCAACAAGATCCTCATATTTCCTAATAGTTGGAGCCTCAACTGAGCTAAAGATGATCTCAAGCCTTACAGAACAACTTCAATACCAGCCCGATCAAACTCCTCTGCAAGTTGCCTCTGAGTTGTAATCAAACTAGTCAGACTGCTCTTGCGGCTAAGTGCATCAACAACAAGATTAGCCTTCCCAAGATGGTACTTAATCTCTGGACGAATGTCCTCAAGTACTTCCAGCCATCTCCGTTGCCTCAGATTCAAGTCCTTCTGCTGATAGATGTACTTCAAGCTTTTATGGTCTGTGTACATGTTCAGTTTCTCACCATACACGTAATGTCTCCATTGCTTCAAGACAAAGATAATCACAGTCAACTCTAGATCATGAGTCGGATAATTCTTCTCATGCGGTCTTAGTTGCCTAGACCCATAAGCGATCACTTTTCCGTCTTGCATTAAGACACAACCAAGCCCACGATGTAAAGCGTCGCTGTAGACATCATACTCAACACCTGCTCTAGGCAAAGCCAAAATGGGAGCAGTAGTCAGCTTCTCTTTCAACTCCTGAAAGCTTGCCTCGCACTGTTTGATCCACTTGAAGTTCACATTCTTCTTGGTCAAATCAGTGAGCGGCACGGCTATCTGAGCATAGCCCTGAATGAACCTCCTATAGTATCTAGTTAGCCCAAGGAAACTCGTGATTTCATTTACTGTAGTAGGCCTTGCCCAATCTTTCACGGTCTCTATCTTCTGCGGATCGGTTGCCACTCCCACCTTAGTAAGGATGTGACCCAGGAATGCCACCTCAGATTTCCAGAAATCGGACTTGGATAACTTGGCATACAACTCATGCTCCTGAAGCTTCTTCAAAACTGCTGTCAGATGCTCTGTGTGCTCCTCCTCCGACTTGGAGTCACAAGGATATCGTCGATAAACACCACAATGAAAGAATCAATAAACGGCCTCAGAACTCTGTTCATCATATCCATGAAGATTGCAGGTGCATTCGTCACTCCAAACGGCATAACTAAGAATTCGTAATGCCCGTATCAAGTTCTGAACGCAGTCTTATGCACGTCTTCAGTCTTCACTCAAACCTGATGGTATCCTGATTGAAGATCTATTTTGGAGAGAACAGCTGCTCCTTGTAGACAATAGAACAAGTCATCAATTCGTGAAATTGGATATTTGTTCCGAACAGTGACCTTATTCAGCTCTCGGTAATCAATGCACGTCCTCATCGAACCATCCTTCTTCTTTACCAACAGCACTGGTTCTCCCCAAGGCAATGCACTCGGTTGAATAAAGCCTTTCTCCAACAGTTCCTCAATCTGCCGTTTGATCTCATCCTGCTCCACAGGCACCATCGTATACGGTGCCTTGGAAATGGGTGCACTTCCTGGCTAAATAGTGATGTTGAACTCTACATCACGATGCAGGGGTAACCCAGGCAAATCTTCCAAGAATACATTCGGGTAATCCCGAACCACTGGAATTTGCTGCACCTCTACAGGGATCTCCTTCTTGCTGATGGCTGCAACCAAACCTGAACATCTCTTCTTCCCTTGGAAAGTGACCTTAGGACCACCTGGAGCCTTCACTGTTACTTCCTTGGTCTTGCACTCGATGCTTGCACTGTACACCGACATCCAATCAATGCCAATGATAACATCAACTCCCAAGACATTCAGCTCGATCAGATCAATTCCGAAAATTCTGTCCCCAATCTCGATCTCGGAGTCCGCATAGTACCGATCAGTGGTTAAAGTCTTCCCTGATGGAGTAGCTACTGCTAAGACCTTGCCTGGAAAGACTTTCGGTTCAACTCCCAAAACTTTAGCAAACTTAGGTGATACAAAAGTGTGAGAGGACCCAATATCAAATAAAACAACAGCTTTCTTTCCATTCAAATAAAGTTCTCCTCTTACATAACACACACTCGTTACATAACAGTTTACTAAATAAAGCGGAAAAAGAACAACAGAAAAACACTTCTAAACATCCTCCCTCGTACCAGTGATGACGTGATCCACTTCATCGGCGTCAGCTTCAGTCAGGGCAAATACTCGCCCTTGCTGGTACAGCTTCTTTACAACTTGCTGTGTTGGTCCACCACGGGTGACATTCTGCGGCTTGGGACATTGAGACTTGTAATGTCCCGTCTCACCACAGTTGAAACCCACAAGAGGTCTCACCCAATTATTTTCGAGTCTCCCAGCTATGTTGACAGCAATCGCCCCCGTCGGTTTGAACCTTTGAGCTGACGGCTGTCCCCTGAAATTGCTGGAAACTACGGGCCTCTTCCCCCCATTCCAGTTGTTCCTCCGATTCTGAACAGCATGGGACTACTCCATATCCGCCTCAGTGGTTGCAGTTCGTTTGACCAACTTGTCAAACCTCCTGATACCGAGGGGTATCATCCGTGATCTCAGACTTGGCCTCAAACCATGCTCGAATTTCCAAGCCTTCTTTGCCTCGTCCATCACCAGTTCGAGCGCATACCTCGAGAGTTGAGTGAACTTCATCTCATACTCCCTAACCGACATGCCGCCCTACTGCAGCGCTAAGAAATCCATGGCCTTCTTCTCTTGGACGTCTGATGGAAAATAATGACTGCAGAACTCCTCCAAAAATTCCTCCCAGCCAAGAACAATATCTCCCATCGTCTGCTTCATCGACTGCCACCACACAGCCGCATCCTTCTCCAGCTGCAGTGTAGCCAACTTCACCTTGCTGCCCTCCGAAGTCTCCAAGACTTCAAAGATGGTTTCGACCTGTCGGACCCAATCGTCAGCCACGTCAGGGTCTGACTTCCCCTCAAACACTGGTGGTTTCATCTTTTTGAATGATTCCACGAGTTTGATTGCTTCGGGTACTGGATTCACAGGCATCCTCCCCTGGTTCTGATTCATGGCAACGGCATTGAGTGTCTGATAGACCCTCACTAACTCCGTTTCCAAGTCCAGACCTTCTCCACTTCTAGCTTTTCTTCCAGCCATATTCTGATGCAAAAGATCTATCTAATTCGAAGTAGAAAACATGAATTTAAATCAACTCTTTATTTCATTGAATTTCAAACTTTATACATTCAAATTTAAAACATTTCTGACATCAAATGAAAGCAGTAAGAAGACACAACATTCTAGTTCCTACAGTTCCTCTTGGCTTCTCGAAGCTCTTCCCGTAGTTCTGCCACTTCTTCCTTCAGTACATCATACATGTTTTTCCTCTTCTCGAGTTCCTAAACACGATGACTGAGAGTTGCAATGCTCTCCTTGCACTTCACACACTGTGCCTGTAGTAGCTCCGCTCTCTCCTCTGAGTCTCTACCTACCTCTGAAGAGACACAATGAGACTACTCAGAACTGGTTCTTCCTCATCGGACGAATTATCAAATGAATCCGGATGTGGAGTGATCTCTTGGGACTCAAGTCATTCCTCTTCAAATTCTTCAGGATCTTCTTCGTTTAAATCAGCTTGCCCGGGTTAGTAATCTTCCTCAACTATGTGCCAGTCATCACCTCCAGCTAGGTCGAAATGGTTCGCCATATTAGAAAAAGGAGAAGAAGAAGCATAAATCATAGAGCAACACAAATGTAAGTGACTTACATTTAAATCTCTAGACTCAACACACGCTCTAATATCCACTCTAGGGTGTCGTTCCGTATAAATTTGTACTACTTGGAAGCGTGGTTCTGATACCACTCTGTAACACCCCGAATTCCAAATAAGACTGAATTCGAAGTTCCATAGGATCTTTACACTTCTCTTCGTACAATTTTACAAGGATTTAAAAACTTTGTTACATCAGAGTTACAATTACATTATACTTTTACAGCAGAAGCAATTTACAACAATTACATGAATAGAATGTACAACACGTGAATCATTCTTTAAGCAGCATGCATACTTTAGTCTTGTCAATCACTTTATCCTACATAGAAACTGTGGGATCGTCAGTTCTTTCAACGGACGCAAGGATATAATACATCGATTTTCTCTTACTTAGAAAGCACACACTTGTCACAAACAAAGCTACGGGGGCTATCCTATTGATGTCGTGTTGTGCGGTGCACTTAGTTCTTAATACAGTTATTTATGTTACATGACACTAATGTGCACTTGTTCGGATTCTATGCATCCTATACTACATAGGTCTGAGGGCAAGCCCTTAATTGTTCTTCATCTTGTAGGGTTCAATCCCTCGCCATGCCTTAATCTACTACGGTAACTACGGTAAGTATCCAAGATGCTCTATGAGTTACGAGCTCATGTTCAGACAGCCTAGAGGGGAATCCCACGTCATGACACGATACATCGTGTAGAACCTATGGACAATTCAGCCTCCGTCATGGGACATGACACCACCCGCAGTCACCAAAAATCCTACAAGCGTTGCCTGCGGTACGGACTCCTGAAGACATCCACGTCATGACAAGATGCATCGTGTAGACAGTCTGTGAATATTCTCACGCTGTAGCTCCGAGGCCCTCATACTCGTGTTTTTCTCTTACTTTCGTCACATCTCCACTATGTGTCAAGTCCTTAAATTTATTTGAATCATGAATAAAATCAATCCTCTAGAGTTAGCACTCCCACTATACCGGTCTTAACTATTTATATAACACGACCCAAATCTTGATCTTTTCATTTCAAATCTTAGCTCAACAATTTCTTTTCAATGCCGGTATGAGGCTTAGCTACACTCTAGTTCTCAATTTCACTTCATAATTACAAAATTGAGTTTTCATACTCATTAAGTCTTTTCATAATTCAATATAATTTCCATTTCTTTTCTATGAATCAATTTCATACATAAAGTTCAACTTCGATTTATATCTTTCTCATTTGAGATTAATCTCAATAAATCCATTTAATTCTCGCACTATTATTTCTTTCCTTCAAAATCATATTTTTCATTTTCAAATGCATGACTCGCACAAATTATTGAGTAACATTTTATAAATAAACACTTTTTAATTTTTCTCATACAAGATCCTCTTTATAAATTAGATAGAATTATTCTCATGGAATTAATCACATTTTATACTTATGCGAATGTCAATTTTATAGAATTCTACTCAATTTTTACTTCTCAATCTCTTTTATTTAAGTCAAAATATTGTATAAATATTTTCATGAAGTCCATATATTTTTAGAATAATTATAATATTTTTTTCGAGTTTTTAAAAGTTAGAAGAAAAAAAATCAATTAAAACAAAAAAAACAAAAACTGTTTTAATGCCGAGCTCAGGAGTCGAACCCGCGACCCAAGGCTGCCCGCCCGCTACAGTGCAGCGCACTGTGGCGCCACTGAAAGCCAGAAAGGCCACAGTGCCTAAGCGATATAGACTGGGGTTTAGTTATACTTAAGGTTGTTCTCGGGTTTCGGATTTTTATATAAAAAAAAAACAAAAGGCTAATGCCCAGTCTCGAACCTGAGACCCAAGACCAACCCGCGGCTACAGTAAAGTGCACCCGAATGCACCCAATGACCAATAAGTCCAAGTGACTAACGTGATATGGTTTGGGTTTTAGGGGTTATGATTCAGGTCTCTGTTCACTTCGAATTTTTTATAAAAATAACTATTTTTAAATTCTTTTCTTCTCCAGTTTAATACAAAAACTCCAGATTTTAGTTTCTATATAATTACAATATTTCAGTAAAATAAAACTTGATTTTGGACACAAAAATCATAATTTTACTCACTACTTACATTTTGCTCTACAATTTCAAATTTTAGAAAACAAGCATAATTTCTTTACCATTTTGCTCTTAAAAAATTTCCTAGATCTCTTTTATTATTTTATTGCTATTATGCAATCATTTCAGCAATAATTTTTCTTTTTCATGCCATTAACAAGTAAACTAGTAAAATCACATTTTTCATGGTTCTCATTTCAATTAACTAAACATACAAGCACAATTTCTTAATTTAGCACATATCAACATATAAATCATAGTAGCATGGTATTTTTTAAGATAACAAGCCACAATTTGCATTAATTAACAATATTTTTAACAAGCATTTCTACCAATTGCAATTGTCTCATTTCACAACACATGGCTAAATCAACTAGAGTTTTCTTCTCAATTTTATCAAATAATCCCCAAGCATGGTGTCTAGTTAGAAGTTCGAGAAAATCACTCACCGCAAATGGAGAAAAACAAACAAGATCTCCTAAAGATCTCCTAGAATGAACAAGGAAAGCCTTCTCCTCCTAGATTGAGCCACTAATTTGACTTCTCCTCCTTGCTTGTATGGAACCCGAGCCCTCTCTCTTGCTTCTTGAAGTTGGCCGGCTTCTTCTTGGGTGAGCACATACAAAACACTCACTCTTTTAACTCACAACTCTCCTAATCTTTTACTCACAGTTTTGTCTTTTTTTTTCTTTCTTTCAATTCTTTTCAATTCTTTTTCAAGTACAAATATGAATGAGTTGGGGGGGGGGGGGGGGGGGGGGGGGGTATTTATACTAATTTGGAGTGCAAATGGAAGGCTAGGATTAGTCCAAATGGTTAAGGATCAAAGGCCAAGATGAATTAGGGAGTTGTAGCAACTACCCATGATGGAGCAACCACCTCCCTACTTCCCCATCTCTCCCTCTCTCTTTGGTGAAATCCGGCCTACACTTGAAGTGCACTTTGCACGTGCTAGTGCAATGCACATGAAAACTAGTACCCCCCATTTATAAGTTGTTCATGTAACATTATTAGTTGTCTACTAAAGTAGTCTACACTACAAGTTAGTTTATTTAAAAGAGGAATTAAATTAAATGGGCTCACTAATGGACTTATTAACCATGGGCTCTATTAAATTAATTAATTAATTAATCTTAGTGGGCTAGAAAGGGATAATTAGGCCTAGGATTTAATTATCCTTTTAAAAATAGGCTTTTAAGAAAAATGAAGAGAATAATTACTTGTTCATGCTATAAAGGAAAAATTTTCTAGAAAAATGCAAAAAAAATTTATACGTGCAAAACACATAAAATCACAAACTCTTTATAAATAAAATTCAGGAGTCATGGATTGCGGATACTACTTCAACGGGTGCCATCGGAAATTGGATCACGAAAACTAGGAGACTACGCAAACGGCTGAAAGATTGGGCTAGGCAGGAGTTTGGTCAAATCAAAAGAAGATTGGAAGAGTTGGGAGATAGAGTTAAGGAACTAGAAGAGGCAGAGGAGGAAAGGGATCTCTTGAGTACGGAGGTTGAGGAGCTGGCAAATAGCAGACTACAAATACATCAGTACTCAGAAATGGAATAACAGTATTGGAGGCAATGCTCGAGGGTTCAATGGCTTCAGGAAGGGGACGCAAATGCAAAATTCTTCCACAATGTCACAAACGGAAGATGACAACCGCATTAATGGACTCCAGGTGGGAACTAGATGGACCGAGGATGAGGGAGAGATCAGAAGGCACATAGACGACAAATTCAAGGAACTGCTAGGACAAACCAAGCGACATATATGCAGGCTACAGCCTGAGTTCTAGGGAGGATCTAGGGTAGACAGAAGTGAGGGATTAGAAGGACCATTTACGGAGGAAGAAGTCCTTCAGGCAATCAAAGGGCTGGGACAAAACAAAGCTCCGGGACCAGACGGATTTCCTATCTTCTTTTATCGACTTTACTAGAAAATCATCAAGAGGGACCTAATGGAAATCTTCCAGGAATTTCACTATGCGACAGCGAACATTGATAGGCTCAACTATGCAAATGTTATTCTCATCCCCAAAAAGAATGAGGTTCGAAGGTGTGAAGATCTCAGGCCTATTAGCCTCCTCAACGGATCCTTTAAGATTATCACCAAGGTGTTGGCTTCAAGATTGTCACCTCATCTAAACAATGTGATAGGCGATTCACAAAGTGGGTTCATTAAAGGAAGGGACATTATGGAAAGCGTGGCCTCCGTACATGAAATAGTTTATAGAGGAAGCAGGGACAACTCTGATGGATTTTTGCTGAAACTTGACTTTGAAAAGGCCTACAACTCAGTCGAGTGGGCTTGCGTGGAGGAGGTGCTAAAACTCAAAGGATTTGGAGACAAATGGAGATCCTAGGTTATGAAATTCGTCGGAGGAGGTAAATCATACGTACATTTTAACGGAAAGTCAGGGAAAGAGATTAGATATTGGAAAGGACTGTGTCAGGGAGACCCATTGTCCTCATTAATTTTCACCCTAGTTACTGATGGTATGGCAGAAATGATCAGGAAGGGTAGAGAGGAACGAATCATTAAGGGGGTTCGGGTCAAAGGGATTCTGGAAGCCATCTCGATTCTTCAATATGCGGACGACACGCTAATTTTTGAGGAAGCAAAGGAGGAGGAGATTTTCGCAATTAACATCGTATTGAGATGTATACAAGCGTGGGCAGGGCTGAAAGTAAATCTTACCAAGAGTTGTGTCATACCTCTAATCAGCAATCTATCCACTCCAATCAATTCTATCAAGAATATGTTAGGATTTGAGGTGGCTAGCTATCCACTCACATATCTTGGAACTCCCATCAGACCGGGAAAGTTACTAAAAGAGGACTGACAACCGTTAATAGAGAAGGTGGAAAAGAAACTGGCAGGCTGAAAGGGTCGCTCTCTATCATTTGGAGGAAGGATCACCTTGCTTAACTCCGTCCTTAGTAGCCTACCCATGTATCTAATGTCGATTTACGAGCTCCCGAAGTGGGTTATCAACAGAATTGATAAATGTAGGAGAAGATTCCTCTGGAAAGGAGCAGACGAAACAAACAAGGGATTCCATTTGGTAAAATGGGGAAGAGTGTGCAAGAGGAAAGAATTTGGTAGCCTAGGAATCCTCGACCTCTGGGATATGAATAGGGCACTTCTAAGCAAGTGGTGGTGGAAAATGAGCAGGAGGCGAAACGGCTGGTGGTGCAAATCGTTTCGAAACTATCGAGGAAGGAAGAATTTTAGATTTGGGGGAAGAAGTGCTTATGGAAGAACATCTATCTTGGGAATGGGGTGGCGAGAGTAGGGGATATCTTTCACACAAATACCATCTGCAGTATTGGGAACGGTAAAAACACAAGATTCTGGAAGGATAAATGGTGTAGTAAGAATACTCTACTAAGTATGTTCCTAGAAGCCGCTAGGAGCACGATTAAGATAGATTCGCTAGTTTCGGATGTTTGGAGAAATGGCAGGCTCAAGATATAGACGGGGGGAGAAGTGTCACAGGAGAGTATCATACAACTCCACACCTTGATTAGTCTTATTCGAACAAAAGGAAGGTACTCTCAAGGCACGGAAGATGTCAGGACATGGTGCCTAGAGCCTAATGACAACTTCTCGGTAGCATCACTTTACAAGAATCTGAATGATGGAGGAATCAGATGCCAAAATGGTAAGAATATATGGACCATTTAAGCGCCCTTGAAGGTAAAAGCATTCATTTGGCTGGTGACGAACGATGCTATCTTATCAAAGATCAATTTACAGAAGCGAGGTATGCAGATTGAGGTCGGGTGCCCTTGATCAACAATGGCGAAGAAGACTCTGACCACATTTTTTTCAATTGGCATAGGGCTAAACTAGCTTGGGTGGTCGTCTACCTTGGGTTTGGGTGTTTAGACAGTCCAACCTCTATTTCAGAGGCTTGGGAGTTAGGGAGGGGGGTAGCATAAGAAAATAGGATAGAGAGGCTTGGGATATGTCGGTTGCGGCAACAATCTGGGGCCTGTGGCTAGATCGAAATAACTTCTGCTTTCGTAACTACAATCATAGATTTTCTGTAATTATGCATAAAATTTTTTATTTCATTCATGCCTGGGCGGTCATGCGGGATCCAGGAAGAAGCTGCGCATGGAAGGAGAGTAAGCGGTCAGAGTGGGCTACGAAGCTGTGATGGATGTTTGTTTTGTTGGAGCTGTATCTGTACTTTTATTTTTCTAGTTGCTGCATCAGAATGTTGATCTGCTAGATGTATTGCCATATTTTGTATATTAGATGTAACTGGATCTACTATGTTTTGTTAACTCATCATTAATGAAATGATGATGGAGTCATCTTTATTCTAAAAGAAAAAGAATACAAATAATTCCAAGAAGAAGAAGAAAATAAAAGGTGGCGGTTAATCAAAACAAATTCTCCTTATTCCATCTCCCCTATCCACATCTTCCTCCTTACCAAGGCTAAATTCATCAAAACCATCTCAGCTACAAAATCCACCTTCATGCCAAAAATCAGCCACTTCCATTTCTATTGGCACCACGTCCTTAGAGCATCCACCACTATCGTTTGCTAAAAAGTCAAAAAAATTCATATTTTGGCAATAGCATCTCCACTATCATTCGCAAAAAAGATATTTTTTAGAAAAGTAGCAAACAATAGATGGCTAAATATAGCAGTAGAATTTGGCAATTGCTAAATATAGAAGACAGAAGATCTTCTTCCGTCTGTGAATTTTTTCAAAATTAAAAGAGGATGGACGGAAAATCTTCTTCTGTCTGTGCATTTTTTCAATATTAAAAGAGGCCGGACAAAAAATCTTCCGTCACCAAATTCTTTAATATATATTTTTTAAAAAAAATTACTAAAATGCCATTAAAAATTACAGAAATGCAATTTCAATAAATAAAAAAGTTAAATAAAAAAATGTCAGGACGGAAGATCTTCTTCCGTCCTGCACTTTCTAAAAAAACAACTTTCACTATTTACTAAATTGCCATCCAAATATTTACGGAAATACCATTTTATCAATTTAAAAATTCAAAAAAAAGGAAAAAAAAAGATCCAAACGGAAGATCATCTTCCGTCTGGCTTTAAATTTTTTTTTTTTGGACAAACGGAAAGTGATCTTCCGTCGCACAATTTTTTAATATTAAAAAAATTAAAAAGGGCTAAGACGGAGGACGATCTTCCATCTGAATATTATATTATTTTCGAACGGCCAAATTTACCTCTACACGATAGTAGCGCTACCCGTCTATTGCTATTTTCTAAATGCCAAATATCCATATTTTAGCAGCAACGATAGTAGATGCTCTTAGTGGCTCAAACCCGTCCTCAAATATTCAGGCATGTACGAGCAACGGACTTAAGCACGAAAAGTCCACAAAATACACATTTCTTGACAGCCGACTGACATCTCTAACTGATTAGGTCCATTCAATAAAACAGTTGCAAAATTACAAGGTTCCATAAAGTCATGTTCTTCATCGAGATGCATTATCATAACTATGAACAGATCTCCATCACTAAGGGAAGCACTGTAGTGCTTATTACCTACGTGTTTCTCTGCTTTGACTTTTTGTCTCTAGTAAGGAAACAATCTGACATTTGTTGCTTCTACTAAGTTGGATGTTGGATCCGTAAAGAGCAAGAGATCATCCTCCAGTCATGTAGGAAACATGGATTGGCGTACTCAAGTCTATCGCATTAGAGTGAGACTTAAGACTAAAAGCCTTAATTAATCATAATACCCTCTTCCTCTTCTCGAGGTCATCAAACCTTAACATGAGGTTCTTGTACTCCCTCTCGATTAGGGATGCTCGGCGGTTGAGGGTCTTAACCTCGTGCTAGTGCTTTCTCTTCATCTCCGCACCATGGAGATCTCCTGGGAAAAAGAAGGCAAACACGTAAAAAGTTTGAGAATGGAAATAATATACAAGCCAGAAAATGGAGTCAGATGTTTACCACGGCGTTGGCTTGAGCCCACTTAATCTAGCTCGACTCGTATGTCTCCGTGGTGAGCGTTTTTGGGTCCCGGAGCGGAGCGAGGTTGTCCACCACCTCTATGGCGATCTTTGGGTCGGCGAGCGAGTCTGCCACCTTCACCGACCCATCCAGGGAGAAGGTCTCATCGACCATGTCCCCCAAGATTCCATTGGCCTAAGGATAGACAAGAGGGAGAAGGGAGTTAGCAAGGTCAGTGATGGCGATGGAGATCAAGCTCGGTGAGGAAGACGTCGCCTTCGCCTTCTTGGCTTTCGGCTTGGCCTACTTCTCAGACGGCCCGTTAGAAGTGAAAGACAATGCCCTCTTTTTGTTCCTCTTCGCCAGGTTGGCACGTCGAGTCTCGATCTCCTTCTTGGTGAACATGGTTGCAAAGAAAACCAGCAAGATAGAACAAAGTTAAAAACTTGCAGAAAAATAAAAATAAGAACATACTAGGGTCGGTTGGACTCGAATCGGAATGTCTCCATGTGCCTCTCAAGCACCCTCGTCCAATCTACATTCCCCTTCGTGACGATTTGATGGAACTCATCTTCCTCCTCCGCAATGAAGTCCCTAGACCTCGGAACCCTGATCTTCGGAATGTCATGCACTCACTTTTGGGGAATTCCCACGGCTCAGAACTTCGGATAATGAAGTACTTTAATTTTCACTCTTTGATGGAGTCCAGATGATTGTGCACCACATGTTTTCCGAGCCGGGTAAACCAAGCACCGACCCTCGTATGCTCAAGCGGTGCAGAGGCCCAGACACTTCGCTTCCCTGAATTGGATATGTACTGCATCAGACTAACTCTGGCCCAGTTTAACACTTCTTTGACGATTGAGTGCAAGGGCAGTCGTAGTCCCGAGACGAGCGCGCCGACGAGAAACATGCAGAACCATGGGGCAATATCGTCAGTGGGTCAAAGTCCAGGACTCAGAATGAGCAACTCGTATGCACGAGGGATGAAAAAGGCGTTCTAGATCAATGGGAGATCCACCTTCACCAAAATATTCCTTGTCCTGTTTGCCTTTATCTTTAACAACCTAGGGATGGTCAGAGGTCAAAGCCCGAACTTGAGCAAGTGCATTAGATCGTCGGGTACGTGTGAATGGTCAGAGGTCCTGATCAAGGGTGGGGTAACTCAGGTCGACCTCCATGGCATACTCCATCGGCACAAGCTCAGTATCCTCGGGCTAAATGAACTTCTCCTTCTTCCTCGTCGGTTTTGAAGCTCGCAGGGGATCGAGCGCAATCACCCCATCAACATTACCGAAGGAGGACACGCTCCTCCTCTTCATCCTCCTCATCCGAAAGAATCACCATAGTTTCCGAGGGAGACACTATTGTTTCTTCCTCCTCCCTCCTCTTCTGGACTCCATTATACCTCTGATTCCCCCTCAGTCCCGACCACTGCATCCCTATCATCTGTGCGAAGGAACAAAGACTAACGAAGAGCTACCACGACCGGAGGTAGAGACGACACCACCAGACCGAACCTTAGACATAAGTAAATAAATAATTTACCTAGGAAGGGCATCACGAAAGTGAAAGAAAAAGTTAGCGGATAGATAGAGAGAATGGTCTAGAAAGAGAAGCTCTAGATGAGAGAGCGAGTAAAGAGAAAAATGAGGGGAGATACGCCTCGATAACCACAAAGGCCACGTGGCCCAATCCTAGCCCTCCACAGATCCACTCATTCGATGGCTGCGATGACATGACGTGGAAAACTCTTCAATTACGACAACGATGATGTGGCCCAATCCAAGCGTGTCACGGTCCTGCAAACATATAGCAATGCAACCTCAAACGAAAAACCTTAAGTCTATGATCTTCGACAGCTTAGCTCTTCCCTTGATGCGTTATCCGAACCACTTGCAAAAAAACTCTATAATATCGCTTAGCTTGTCCCTCGGCATGTCATTCAAACCACTCGCGAAAAACTTTAATTTCACTTGGCTCATCCATCGACGCGTCATCCGAACCACTCGCGAAAAACTTTAATTTCACTTGGCTCGTCCATCGACGCGTCATCCGAACCACTCGCGAAAAACTTTAATTTCACTTGGCTCGTCCATCGACGCATCATCCGAGCTTTCATGTCTCGGGTCGCCAAACCCCATTGAGGCTCATCCTTCAACAGGTCATCTGAGCCTTCCTTCATGCCTAGGGTCATCGAACCACGTCGAGGCTCAAGTCCCCCGATGGGTCATCCGAACCTCCATGCCTCAAGTTGTCGAACCATATCGAGACGAAGCAATAACGGGGCTCTCAAATCTATTGAAAATTCGCGTTGGCCCAGAAAAAAGAATTAAAATCCTAGAAAGTGATTATAAATTCAGAAGAAAAAAAAACTAGTAAGAAAAATTAACAAATCCAAAACAAAAAAAATTAAAAAGAGCTATAATTCTAGAAAACCTAGGCCAAGAATCCCTGAAGACGATCACTACCCTTAGGAACTACAGATGTAACCCCCAATGTCCCCCAGGAGAGAGTTACTCTTTGAAGGCTACTACACCCAACCTCCAGGAGTGGGAGGCTATGATGTGATGAACAGCTAATCGGGGTCGTAAGATTACAATGCTAATCTTGGAGTTCCTAAGGGCAAAACGATAACTTCACAACAGCCGCAGGCCCACAGCGAAAACATGCGACGTCCTCAGACCCACCATCTCAGCTCAGCCCGTGACTGAGGCTGATTTGAGGCCCAATCATAGGAGATTACCAGCCAATCATGGCTGGCAATCAAATCCCCTAAAATAGAAATATATTAACTAATTTGATTGCTTAATTAAGAAAATCTCACAAATCAGTTTAGAAATTTTTCTAAAATTGCTCTATCTCAAACCTATAAGTACAACCTCTCCCCCACAATTACCAAATAATTAACTTTTGTCCACTGAAAATTCACTTCAGTCTTTGAGTTACTGACTTGATGTAACCCCTGTTTTTCCAAAAATGTATTTTAGTGTATTTTCTGTATCTAAAATTTTTGTAAATTATTTTTTTCGGTTTTCAAATTCTTTTATCAAAATGTATTTTTTTTGGATCTTCTATTTCAAAATCTGTTTTCGATCAATAATTGTATTTGTAACTACTTTGTATGATTTTACATTTTAATACAAATCTTATTATTATTATTATTACTGTTATTTTATTTTGATTGTATATTAAAAATCCTATTGTATTTGCTAATATTTGAGTATTAACACAGTGTATACTATTTGATTTATTGTACTATGGTATTTCTAATTGTATATTTTCTATTGAATAAATTATTTACTTTTAATATTAATTTAATTATATTTTTGAATTAATTTTATTGAAACCCTAATGAATTTTTAATATCCATTGACCCATTAATAAACCCAATACCCATTAACTAAATCCTATACCATTAACCCACCAACTACCCATTTAAGCCCAAACCCGAACCCGCTTTACCCCATACCCGTTTCCATCCCTGTTTATTTCGAAACCCTGTACACCCGTCTGCTCCCTAACCTAACCCTAATGCATCCTATCTATATAAACCCATCACCCCCCGTTACCTGCCGCTTCATCTTCCCTATGCAGCCGCCAACTTCTCAACCCCGGTTCTCTCGACCCCGTCGCCTTCTCTCCCGCTCCTCGCCATCCCGACCTCTTCCGCTCATCCTCCCCCCCCCCCCCCTTTTGGTGCGTTCGCGACCAGCATCGAGGCGCCAACATCCCCACAGTCGTCGCTCCCCCGCTGTGCAGCTACCCTGTGCGGCACTGCCGCTTCCTGTGTGCCGCAGCAAGGCTAGCGCGCCCTGCCTTCCGTTGCGGTCAGCCAGTCCTCTTCCTCGACACCAGTCAGCACAGCGACCAGACAGCACCACGTCGTCGCCGTCCTGTGCTCCTCTGCGACGTGCCCGCAGCACCGCCTAGCCGTATGCTGTCCTCAGTCGACAGCAGCAGCACCTAGCCGTTGTCCTCTTCCCTGTCGCTCTCTCTTTGTGTGCATGTGTGGGTTGGTCATTGTTGGTTGTTCGTGGTTCGTGGGATTGTGAGTGTGAGTTCGTTATTGGTTGTGTTCGTGGGCTGTGGTTTGTTGAGTTTATTGGATCGTGTGCTCTTGGGTTTCGTCTGTCGTTGTTCAGGCGTTGGTCCGTGGTGGTTGTTGCTTATGGATTGTGTGTTGGATTTTGGGTGATTGTGGGGTGTGTTCTCGTTGGTTTGTTTGAGTTCATTTGCTCGCTTCGGTTCGTGTGATCCGTTTGGTTCGTGATTCTTGTTCGTGATCCATCCATGTGTTGTGATCGTGCCCCGGGATCCGTCCCGTTATTCTTGCTCTTGTGTTGTTCTCGTCGTCTTTCAGGCAAGTAACTTGTAGTCCAATTCATTTGTTTGATACAAGTCAAAAAGTTCACATATAATGTAGTTGGGTCTATAGACTATAACACCCCGCAAAATTGGAAATTACAATTTTGCCCCTGGGTGTTACGCACGTATATTTTTGTAATGTGTTTCACTACATATTTTGGATTCGTACTATTTATACATTTTCCGTATTGATTTCAGTCAACTAAAATATAATATTTCAATCCCTGGGATTTACGTGCTATTTACGTGTTTTGATGCACGTGTTTCCACCACTACGTATAATATTTTCTATAGGTTTAAATTATTTATTTTTATGTATTTAAATCTATTTTATAAAACGAAAATTTATTTTCCCCTTGTTTTGATTAAAATGCATTTTTCAGTTTTTCTGCACGTATAATACACGTGCTTTCTACGTGTTATGATTTCATCAGGAAATATATGTAAATTAGTAAATATAATTTTGCTTATATTGTTTTTGATTATATTTAATAATTTTTCATCAATAAAGTCAATTTTCGCATTTTAATATTTTACATGCTATGCACGTGTTTTCAGTAAACGTATTTGGGCATATTTGCTTTCAAAATAAAATTTCGGAGAATGTGAAACACCCCGTAACATCTAAAGTATAATATATAGAGTATAGATATATATATATATATATAAACATATATATATTGAAATGAGTTGGTTTGATAGCATTATGTTTAAAGTAAATGGTATTAGTATGCATAGTATATAAAAGATTATATGTTCAAGTAAAAATAAGTGAGTATGGTATGTGTGTGCATGGGGGTCCCACGGTTGCAAGCACATATGTGCTGTGCTTTGTTTGGCTTTGACCAAGTCAAATAGCCATGGATGGTACAATATGTACAATATGTATGAATGAAGGCCCACTTGAATTGAAAGAACAGCAAGTTCAAGTTTGTGCTGCTGCCTTGACTTCGTCAAGTGCTGATGACTTGGCCACTTAAGGGGGGCCCACGGTGAGAATCAAACAGCAAGTATGCTGGTTTCAGTTGGAATTTGGAGAGAGGCCAGGGGGTTTCGGTTTTGAGTAGTAGGGAGAGAAAAGGTTGGGAGTTAGGAATTAAAGTGGTGGAGAGATGAAAAGATGGGAGTTTTTAGGAGTTGAGAAAATGAAGAGGTTGAAAATTAATTTAGTAATTTATTAGGTGTGAAATTTTGCAAAATAAATCCTCCCAAAACCCTATAAATAACACCATATTTCTCCTCATTCTTCACACCAAAAGCAAGTCAAGAAATAAGAAGAAGAAAGAAAAGAGGAAAAGGAAAAAGAAAGAGAGTAAGAAAAGAAGTGTTCTCTTGCTTGGAGCTTTTGCTAGGAGGAGAAGAGGACTAGGAGGTGCTTGTGAAGCTAGGAGCAAGAAGGAAACATTCCCTTGTAGTTTTCAACCTTCAAACTAAGGTGGGTGTTCTCCTACTTTCTAATTTTTTTAGAAAATACATGCTAATGAAAATGAATGATTAGTATGAAAATTTTTGATTATGATATATGACTAATTTCTTGCAAGTGACCAATTGCAGTTTACTAATCAATAGTTGAAAACTGGATAGTCTTTTGTATTTGAAACAATTAAACCGGTTATCTATTAGTAAATTATCGCAAATAGGCCATATTTTCCATTGATAACTAAATATCCAGCAAAGTATTTTTTTTATCAAGCCAAGACATGAGTAGATACAACGACATGTAAAGGGAATAATTATAACTCACTTTCTCAAACATCCACCATAAAATCCATTAACTTGTGTAATCTGCATATGAAAATGAGTTCTTTTAGTTCACATGTCAGATATGTAATATTAGATGAACAATTTTATAAAAGTTCTCTTTAACCAGTTATAGAGAACTTCATTCAAAATATAGTATCGTACCCCTTCTGCTTGTTAATAATATTAATAACAATAACAATGGCAACAGTGTATCCTCAACTATAATCGATAAAATTATTGGATCACATTTACTCTACAAACCGTTGTTTCTTAATTACCTTCTAATGCTGTTAGCATCACTGTTACTAATTACAGTGTTTTGTGTGCTAATTGCTTGATACTTTTACTTGGTACTATAATGAAAAGGAAAATCATAGTTATAAAATTGCCTTGTATATCTTGAACTATAAAAAGAAACGGAAAGTTGAGAACACAATTATTTTGTGAAGTGGTGTTTTTTTTTTAAAGTTATACTCTTATTTATTTAAAGAATATTTTTTTGAAGTGAATTGAGATACCATGTTTGTATGAAATTCCATGTGATGAAATTATGCAAATTGAAAAGAATTATTTTCTATGAAGATTATGAATGAATAACTAGATCATGAATAGAGACAAGATTTTGGTCATTTGTGAATAAATTGAAGATGAAAATGTCTAGGTTTAAGACATGATTATTAAAGGGTATATGTACCCAAGTTTCTTGTACATGAAAGTTTATGATTTAGAGTTAGTAAGACCTCGGTACCGGCATTATTGAAAGAAAAGATTTGAGATATGATTTGGAGATATGGCCATGGGGCTATCTCGCATTTGTTGATTAAGTCCGGTAGAAGGTAAAACTAATTCTTTGAATAATTTATTCATGTCTTGAACTTAGGAAAATTTAGGCACATAAGTGAAGATGTAGTAAACTTAGGGAAACGTAAGTGGGGTGCTCTATATAGTCGGCGGTGGACTCCAAGACTATAGACCCAGTTGGTGGACTGAGGTTGCCCTGTGGGAGACGGATTATTATATTTTAATCCGGGACTATGAGGACGGGTCGGCGGTGGACTCCAAGATCTTGAGTAGTCGGACGGATGGATTTTTGTGTTTACCGTCTCCAATGTATATATATATATATATACTGGGCTAGAGGGTCATATACGGGACGATTCGCACGATGTGGAATCTGTTATAACAGCCGGCGGTGGACTCCAAGGCTGGGATTCAAATTCGTGAAATAGTCTGAACTTTGTTTTGCTACCGGGGAGTCTCATGGCGAGGGATCGAACCCTTCAATATGGAGTACGTAGGCACTTGCCCTCAGACCTATGTAGTATGGGATGCATAGAATCTGAACAAGTGTGCATTAGTGTCATCCTAGTGTAGAATTGTGTGCATTAGGCATTAAGGCATGACATACACTTATATTTAGAATAATCACCCTTGACACTTTACTTGTTCATTCAATCTTTTTGTGATTTGTTAAAGTATGAGATCGTTATACTATTCCCGGCATAGAGAGGATAGCCGTGTATAACATTTCGTCAGTTGTAAGTAACTGACGTGCCCACAGATTGACATGCAGGTAATGGACTATTCATGGAGTTATAAAGTGGATATGCTGTTGATGTTTAGAAGTTAAAGATGTTGCAAAGTTATACAAGTTGTATTTCATTGTTGTAATCTTTTAGTCTTCCGCTGTGCTTCAATCAAGTGTAAAGGAACTCTGATGTATTATGAATGAAAAGTTTTAATTTCCTTGTAAAATTGTACGAAGTGAAGTAAAGATCCTGTGAAATCTCGAATTTATTCTTATTTGAAATTCGGGGTGTTACATAGACGACGCTTGTTTGTGTTTTTCTTGATGGATTGTCTCTATTGTGAAAATTTGACCATAGATGACTCACGACACAATTTGGACATGAATTAACTAGGATTCGCCCGCTCTTGATTTGAATCATGTATGTAAGACTTTGGTGAGAATTTGTGTTTTGGTTGAGACCCATATGATATATTTGGTGTGGACATGTATGATACCCTAAATCATGATGTTTAGACACTTGGTAGGCTCGATTTCATGTTTGGATGTATTTGAATCAATTTTCTTGAATCTATATTGATTTTGTTTTTAAGGGAGAAATCTGTATTTTGTCGTTGTTCTGTTTTGTTTGCTGTTTTGGACTATTTTAAAGTCAGTATCTTAATTTTGGTATAAAACATGAGTTTTAGATAATTTCGTCTATTTTCAAACCCCTCTGACCTTGCTTGATTTTGATTTCATATGACCGAGTTATGGCTGCTTTAGTACAGAGGTGTCGACATTTTTCAGATTCTGTTTTTCGGTAATTTTGATGATAAATTATTTTAAAGAACTATGCTATATATATTATTTTGATCCAAAACTTTGGTCAGTATTTCTTTATCAAGTTAGGGATTACCCAGAATTTTGGTAAATTTTATTGATGAGTTTTATGTGTCGTTTCATGCTCGTTTATGAAAACTATACTTGTTGTATTTTACTCGCTGTCCTGTAAAGAATTCTGTTTTCATCCTGTTTCTTTTTACTGTATGAAAAATATCCATGAAATATGAAAGTTAATATATTTTGTCTATTTTCATCTCACTTTGGCGGATTTGGATTTCGTTTCACGGCTTGCGAGATATTTCAGTTTTCGTACAGCAGTGTTGGGAATTCCAGATTTTCCAAAGTATCGTTTCTTGATATTTTCTTATTTTTGATGACTAAACTAATTTTACTGGAATATTATGAAACTTTATATTTTGATACTAGACATATAGAGAAATACCCCAGATTTTTACTGGATTTATTTGAGAGGTTTTGATGCTTTTTTCGGACTGAAAATTCGTTTTACTGATTTCTGACTGAACATGTTTTCTGGATTCAAATCAGTTTTGAATTATGATTTTGTGAATTACTATGTGACTTATTTATATTCGCTGGATTCGTTTGGGAGTCTATTTTCCAGATTCTTCGACGGATCTAGATTTTCATTTCTGTAGTAACGAGATTCACTGTTTTAGTACTGTACTGTCATACTGTCCTGAATATGAACATACACTGTTTTGCTCATTTATGTGACTGTATATCATCTATGCATGTTTATTTGTTTTCCTGAACCTAATACTGATTATACCATGTTAGTTTGACACTATTTCATGTACCATCATGCCTGTTTGATAAGCATAATAAAAGTAATCAAGCCGGGGTTTCTTAAGGGAAGATCTAGTAGTGAAAAATATGGAAATGTGTATTTGGAGGGAACTAGTGTTCCATACTGTTACTGTTACTGTTACTATTACTGCTACTGTTACTGCTATCTGACCCTGTCTACATTACTTCCTATAGGAAGGTGTAGAGGAGAAGAGAACCACTAGGTTCTTACTGTTACTGTTACTGCTACTGTTACTGTTACTGATACCTGAGTACACTGCCCTATTATGATCCACTATGAAATCTAAAAGCGAAACTGTTTGTTGTAGCAACCATGCAGTAAAAACCAGGATGCATGAAATGC